>CM056049.1:235089995-235608122 GCA_029574335.1 Rana kukunoris | reverse complement strand
TTAAAAAAAAACTTTCTAATTTTATATAAAAAGGAAGAAATGAGAGTGGTGCACTTATTCAATAACGTGCCATAAAATAATATACTCAAAAATGAATATAATGAGTATTCAAATATAAAATAAATAAATGTGAATACAATTCCAACTAAAGCCCAATGGGAGGAGTCAGTTCATATAGAGGTAAGAATCTCATAGGGATAACTTGATAGAAGATAAAAGAAAAAAACATCAATCCAAACAACGACTGTTACATTTATGAATTGGCTGCTCACCTCCAACAATGACCCAAAGGTCAAACAAGGCTCATCATATAGTCAGATAAGGAATCCTGCTGATGGATCTGTAAAGAAATCCAGGTCCCAAGCGAAGACAAAGAACTGCGTCCAAACCATGGCATCAAACCATATTGGGTAATTTCATATATAGAGGAAACAGCAAGGAATAACACTTCTTGTATGAATGGTGCTCAAAGGAAATAAAGAACAGCCGTAGTGCAATATTGTCAAATAAAAAGTAAATTTATATAGTGAAACAAGCTGCTTACATCAAGTAAGAATAAAAACCACAGTAAAAAACAATGTGGAGTAGTGACACTCTTGCCTCCATAAATTACTTCACAAGGCTCCACACGACGTGTTGCATCACTGGTCACGTGACTTCCTCAGGGATGAGGACGTGTCATTCCTTGGAATGAGCTGTTTCCACCATATATGGAGTTACCCAAGATAGTTTGATGCCAAGATTTGGACGTAGTTCTTCCTCTTTGCTTGGGACCTGGAAGTCTTTACAGATCCATTAGCAGCTTGGATTGATGTTTTGTCTGTTTTTTCTTCTATCAAGTTATTCCTATAAGATTTTTACCTCTATATGAACTGATTCATACCATTGGGCTTTACTTGGACTTTTATTAACATTTATTTATTTATTTGTATGTTTGGATACACATTATATTCATTCTTTGAGTATATTATGTTATGCCACGTTATTGAATAAGCATACCGCTCTCATTTCTTCCTTTTACATTTGATTAAGCAGTGGTTTTTGAGTACTCTACTAAGTGGTTGCAGCTTATTCACGGTCACTATACATGTACTATATTTTTTTTTTCTTCTGAGTTTTTTTCATATATTTCCATGGAGGTTGATGGTTATATTATTTGCTACAATATTACAATAGTAACCCGCAGGTATTTTACTTGTAACATTTATAATATTATATTGGTTGTGCCATAAAAATCCCGTATTTGTATGGGGTCTAGGCCTTTTTTAATCATTATACTACACGATGGCATGTATCTTGCAGCTGCCAATCACATACGTTATGAATAAAGACAGAGCAGGCAATTTCGGGAGGTAGGTGCCTGTTTGTTTGTTGGGTAGCATGAGCTAATATCTTGAGTAAAATGCCGCCACTTAAAGGGGATGTTCCAGCAATATTTTTGCTTATTAAAAGTCAGCAGCTACAAAAGTGTAGCTGCTGGCTTTTAATAAACAATCATATACCTGCTCCAGCGTTCCAGCGACGCCCCGACCGGGGCTCCGTGCCTCTTCCCCCTCCCCGGCCGGCGTCCTCATCGCAACTGTGGGCACCCGGCCGTGACAGCACTGCGCATGTGTCCCATGCGATCGCCTACAGGGAGGGGCTGCTGTAGGCGATTAAAAAAAATGACATGAAATGTGGCATGTAAGGGGGTGAGGAGTGGGATTAGCGGAAGTTCCATTTTTGGGTGGAACTCTGCTTTAAGGTGTCCTAACCTAGGGTGCTGCAAGCAGTAACTATTACAGTGCAGCAGTAAAAAAAAAGTAAAAGCAGTGAACATACAGTTGCTGGTTTTACATAACTAATATCATGTAAGATCACTTTCTGCTACCAGCTTATAAGTATGGGTACCATTTTTTCTACCATACACTAAAGGAATCTAAATATTAATCAATTGAGTGTTAATAAACACATAAAATAAGTTCAGTATTTACAAAAGAAAACAGTGCAGCGCAAAACCAATAAGAATATATTCAATTGAACATGTATTATGTGAAATAAAGTGAATATATTATTGTGATAAAGTCCAAAAATATCCAAGGATAATTAAAATAAAAATAAAATTAAATCTTCACCAGGTGACGATGACAAAACCAAACTTAAAGTGATCCCTCCACCAGTAAGGATGGGTACTCTCACCTTCGCACATAGACCACTGTCTTACCAGATGGTCAAACAGGCAGATATCTCAGCTTGGGAGACCAGGAAGCAGGTTAGCAATACAGATCTTCATAGGTCAGCGTTGACAAACGGACCCGAACATGAAAAGGAATCACAAACTAAGTGCTCTCCGCTTGGACTCAGACAATTTATTAAAAAGTATTAAAAGTACAGGCTACTCACATTTAGCCACTGTAAAAACGGCAGGAAAAAATGGAGGAACAAAACTTGATTTCAAAGGACGGCAGCGAGCGACGTGCATTCAGGCTCCTATTCCTGTACATGTTACGTTTTACAACTTCGCCCTGTTGAGGAAGTTGTTAAAACGTAACATGTACAGGGGATAGGAGCCTGAATACACGTCACTCACTGCCGTCCTTTGAAATCAAGTTTTGTTCCTGCATTCTTTACTGCCGTTTTTACAGTGGCTAAATGTGAGTAGCCTGTACTTTTAATACTTTATGATAAATTGTCTGAGTCCAAGCGGAGAGC
The DNA here is from genome assembly GCA_029574335.1 of Rana kukunoris. Classification (NCBI taxonomy): domain Eukaryota; kingdom Metazoa; phylum Chordata; class Amphibia; order Anura; family Ranidae; genus Rana; species Rana kukunoris. The sequence continues at coordinate 235,605,431 of CM056049.1, read as the reverse complement.
ACTTCGCTTGTGATTAGAGTTAAGCGGAAACCTGGATGTTCTGGTTCGGGTCCGAACCTGAACTTTAAAAAAAAAGTACCTTGTCCCCATGTTGATGGGGACAAGGGTCTGTTCTCCACAACCCTTGCCCGGTGGTTGTGGGGGTATGCGGGCAGGGGGCTTATCAGAATCTGGAAGACCCCTTTAACAAAGGGGACCCCCAGATCCTGACCCCCCCCCTGTGTAAAATGGTAATGGGGTACATTGTACCTCTACCATTTCACAAAAGAAGTGTAAATAGTTTTTTGAAAAGAAACACACACACCGTAGAACAAAATATTTTATTCATTCTTTATTAAACCAAATTAAAATCCAGCGGTGAAGATCCACGATCGATGCTGCTCCCTGCTCCAACGTTGTCTTTTATCCAGCACTAGGTGATGTCTCCAGTGACGGGTGGTCTCTCCAGCAACGGTTGATCGGTCCAGCGATGAGTGTACTGTTCTCTCCAGCGACGGGTCCAGCGAAGATCCATCCAATCAGAGCACAGCTCCGCAAATGACGCGGCGGAGCTTGACGTTTCTTTTTATAGGGGAGGCGGGCCACGCGTCACGTGACCCCGTCCCCCTCTGACACACACTGTGCTACATCACTGGGATAGCCCTATTCCTTAGTAAGGATTGGGCTATCCCAGTGACGTAGCACAGTGTGCGTCAGAGGGGGACGGGGTCACGTGACGCTTGTTAAAGGGGTCTTCCAGATTCTGATAAGCCCCCTGCCTGCATACCCCCACAACCACCGGGCAAGGGTTGTGGGGAAGAGACCCTTGTCCCCATCAACATGGGACAAGGTGCTTTGGGGGCACCCCAAAGCACCCTCCCAATGTTGAGGGCATGTGGCCTGGTGCGGTTCAGGAGAACCCCCCTCTTTTCTGCGCCCGGCCAGGTCAACGTGCTCGGATAAGGGGTCTGGTGTGGATTTTAGGGGGAACTTCACGCCATTTTTTTTTAAATTTGGGGTGGAGTTCCCCTTAAATTCCACACCAGACCTGAAGGGTCTGGTTATGGATATTTGGGGGGAACCCCACGTCATTTTTTTTTAATTGACAGCGGGGTTCCCCTTAATATCCATACCAGACCTAAAGGGTCTGGTTATTGAGTTTGCGGGGACCTCCACGCATTTTTTTTTTCCCGAACTCCGAACCCGGACCCAAACTTTTATCAATTATTCGGGTTCGGGTCCAGGTTCGAGAAAAACCCAGTTCGAGTTCGCTCAACCCTATTTGTGATTCCTTTTCATGTTCGGGTCCGTTTGACAACGCTGACCTATAAGGATCTGTATTGCTAACCTGCCTACTGGTCTCCCAAGCTGAGATATCTGCCTGTTTGACCATCTGGTAAGACAGTGGTCTATGTGTGAAGGTGAGAGTACCCATCCTTACTGGTGGAGGGATCACTTTAAGTTTGGTTTTGTCATCGTCACCTGGTGAAGATTTAATTATCCGGATTTATTTTATTTTATTTATCCTTGGATATTTTTGGACTTTATCACATTAATATATTCACTTTATTTCACATAATACATGTTCAATTGAATATGTTCTTATTCATTTTGCGCTGCACTGTTTTCTTTTGTATCTTTGTCAATTTTGGATTTTTGTGATTATGCTGTTTAGTGTTCACTGGTGAAATTAATCTTTATGGTTTTTCATTTTATTTTCGCATTTGTCATATTTTACCAATAGTTTATATTTTTGCGCTGATTGCACCCCTGTTTCTTTTGAGTTCAGTATTTGCCCGATTTTACAAACTGAAGTCAATGTGGATCAATATAATTTCTCTGTCTGGCACAGATTTTCTAAAATATAGTTCCTTCTGGGTGTCACGGAGAAAATAAATAGTTTAGAAATGAGCTATTATCAAAATATGCATATTGCAAAACAATTGAGTCATGATTATGAGAAAACTTTTCTTTGCTAATCTCTACAAAATCCAAACATTTGTACATATTTTTATATAAATTCACAGTTTTAATATGTAATCTCAAGAAAACACAATACAGCCAGAGCCAGATTAAAATAGACATTTCATCGTTGTGTATTCTTTTTTCATATATGACCATAGAGCGGCTGCTTAGTTATACTAAATTATACATGATGAGAATTTATTATTATTATTATAATCATCATTATTATTATCATTATTATTACATATTCATATATTAAACGTTAACACATTTGAAATATGCATATGTGAATTGTCTTGTCAACTAACACATTTTTAATTCTGTCTAGTAACTTGTGTGATTCTAGTACCTGTGGTAAACAGCACAGCCAAGTAATATTACTTTCCCTGTTGCAGTGAAAGAGTACAATGAGTAATTTTCGTACCCACAGGCTGCTGATTGGACAATGATGGAGTAGCAACACACTAATAGAAGGTTGTTAACTTTTCTCAATCTGCTTTTTCCTCTTGTCAGAATGTTTTTTGTCAGCACATGTGTAGGCAAAATAGCCTGATCAGCATTTAGTTTTGCCCCATCCACTGCCAGAGTGTTGCTGTGCAAGGCATGACAAGTGGTTGGTATCAAGACAGATTCAGGAACTTACACTAGTCTGAATTTACCATAACATATATAATAATGTAATATGAATGTTGTGTGTGTGATTTAATAATTACATAATTATACTTCCTTATGAGGATAGCACTCAATAGGAACGTATGCAAGTTAATGGGGGAGATTTGTGTCTAGGAATATGCACACACAATCTACTAAACAATATTTGGCACTAGACTAGAGCATAGTCATAGTGCAACTACACGCATGACTTTGAAGTCAGCAAACCCCAACATTGAACTACTCGTATTTGGTTCCTTTTGATCTATTAAAAAATACCATTAAAAGCCATTTGTCTTATCCATTCAATAAGTGTAAAACCCCCCACTAGAATCTTGTTTATTGATATCTTAATGTGCCCTCTGTCAGGAACGTACTCTTATCTGTTACAACCTCTAAAGCTGGCCATACAAGGATCTAAATTCGGCTGGTTGAACAGAGACTGGGCAAATGTTGAGCCATGTATGGGCAGGGAGGTTGTACAGAATTCGATCCCCCAATTGACTTCTGTACAACCGCCCTGTCAGGTTTTTGCTGCTTGATCAACGTTGCCAGCTATAGCTAGCAGAACTGATCAGTGTATTCTGACTGCAGGGAAGTCTCCCTGCAGTCAGAATACAAAGGCGCAGCGTGAGGATTCCATCATCCACCTCAAATGTTCGGATGGGAGAATCGAGTCAACTCAGCGGGTTGAACGATAAACAGTAAATCATCTATGGGCTTCTTTTAGACAACTGCTTCTCCAGTGTCACTTTAAAAATGGATTTTCAGGAAACAACACACTTAAGTGAATTTTAGTTCACCCAAACACAATACAATACTAAATTATTTTGGTAAAATAGAAAAGTAAATAGCCACCAAACATGTTAAGATTTAAAGTTGTGCTTGCTTGAAAAATAGCTGAACTTCGGGCTGAACTTTGGTTGTTCGGGTGTTCTGGCGAACACCAAACAATATGCAGAGTTCGGGGGAAAATTCAAAAGCCGTGGAACCCTTAAAATCTATGGGACACTAACATGAAAAATCAAAAGTGCTAATTTTAAAGGCTTATATGCATGGAATTGTCATATAAAGTGTTTGGGGACCTGGGTCCTGCATTTTTTTTTCGGGAGCAGTGATTTTAATAATGTATAAATTGAAACAATAAAAGTGAAATATTCCTTTAAATTTCGTACCTGGGGGGTGTCTATAGTATGCCTGTAAAGTAGCACTTTTTTTCCATGTTTAGAACAGTTCCTGCAGCAAAATGAAATTTCTAAAGGAAAAAAAGTAATTTAAAGCTGCTCACGGCTATAATGAACTGTTGGGTCCTGCATTACAGATAAAATTAATTGAAAAAAATAGCATGGGTTCCCCTCCAGTCCATTACCAGGTCCTTTGCTGCGGGGACTTTTCTAAACACGGGAACAATATTTCACTTTTATTGTTTCACTTTAAGCATTATTAAAATCACTGCTCCGTAAAAAACTTCTGTTTTTTAAAACTTTTTTTTGTATTGATACCAGTGTTAAAAAAAACTATTAGATAAGCACCTGAATGACCACAACATACAGGGATTTACAATGTAATACCGACATATAATCACACACATAGGTTGGACTTGATTGACTTGTGTCTTTTTTCAACTTCACCTACTATGTAACTATGTAACTATATACTGCTGATGAAAAAAGGTATTTAGCAGTTTATCATTACTAAAATATTAGCATTTTCATGTTCTGTGTACTGTGGGAGACCAGATATAGTGAATACAGGGTCCTGGGTAGGGATGAGCCGAACACCCCCCCCCCCCGTTCTGTCTGCACCAGAACCTTCGAACGGACCGATCGTTCGCGCAAACTTTAGAACCCCATTGAAGTCTATGGGACTCGAACGTTAGAAATCAAAAGTGCTAATTTTAAAGGCTAATATGCAAGTTCTTGTTAAAAAACGGGTTTGGGGTCCTGGGTCTTGCCCCAGGGAACATGTATCAATGGAAAAAAAAGTTTTAAAAACTGACGTTTTTTCAAGAGTAGTGATTTAAATGATGCTTAAAGTGAAAAAAAAATAGATAGTACACCAAGTGAAAATACTTGCAGATCCCTGCCTATGGTATTAATATGAGAACACCAGCAAAATGTATTGACATAGCTTTAGGTGCACACTGTGCAGTGGACACAGTACACCAAGTGAAAATACTTGCTGATCAGTCACTGCCTGTGGTATTAATATGAGAACACCAGCAAATGTATTGACATAGCTTTAGGTGCACACTGTGCAGAGGACACAGTACACCAAGTGAAAATACTTGCAGATCCCTGCCTTTGGTATTAATATGAGAAATCCAGCAAATGTATTGCGTAGCTTTAGGTGCACACTGTGCAGAGGACATAGCACACCAAGTGAAAATACTTGCTGATCAGCCACTGCCTGTGGTATTAATATGAGAACAACAGCAATTGTATTCACATAGCTTTAGGTGCACACAGTGCAGAGGACACAGTACACCAAGTGAAAATACTTGCTGATCAGTCACTGCTTTTCGACCTTGTGATTTTTTTCCTGAATGTTCTTTGTTGTTATTGTATTGTAAATCCTAAGTTGTACTATGCACTCAAAATAAAAAATAAAAAATAAAAACATTCTGTTTATAAAAAAAAAAACATTGTCAATAGGCTACCCTTTAAAAGACTTCCCAGGTTATCTGTTTAGAGTTAAATGGCAACTAGAATTATTTTTCTCACTTCGGCAATATCTCACATGTGTAGCACACCCCACGTAGGAGCTGCAGAAAAACAGGGATCTCCCACTCCGGCATAGCCAGGCACACCAAATCTTCACAGGTACACAAAGTCAGAAAACAGTCCATAGCTTTGGTTTTGTTGTTCATTAGGGGGTTAGCAACTTGGAGGGGGTTTCTAGGATTTCCACTTGACTTTAACAAGAACTTCAGGGACAACTTCATATATACAGACTCCTCTTCAACTTTCCTCCTTCACACACTTTGTTCCTTTTTTGCACAACTCCTGTTGATTCACTCCTGATGGAACTGACAGACTTCTTGTCAGTTTAGCAACAGCCCTTTACAGGCAGGAACTCACAGTCCCTTAGAATAGCACATGTTGAGTGAAATAGTGTGTAACCTTTTCTTCTGCTTCCTCTGTGGCCAATGAGCCCAGCACCACTTCTTCAGGTAATGCTAGCCCACCAGGCTGAAGCTCTCTCTACACCAGCCCACCTGACTGACTCTCTAGAGATCTCTCAGGGAAAAGGCAGAGGACTTAAGCTCATCTCTGTCTTCAAGGGTGGCTGGCTACGTGCGGCAGCCTCCCAACTTTGTTAGTCCCCACCAGTATTGAATTACTCACTCTGTCTTCTCTTTGCTCCTGTGCTCCCAGGAAAGCCTCTTCCCTGTTTTTGGCAGGATCCTTCCAGCACCTGAGCCTCAGCCCAAGGCAGGACACCCATACCCACCACTAGGGGGTACTCCTCAGGGCCAATTACTGCCTCCTCAACACTGTATGTCCATCTTCCTCCCAAATGCCCGGCTGGAATGGCCCATGTCTATTTATGGGGTTGTCTCTGTCCCCTGCCAGCCTACTTCTGGGGATTGGCTCAGGCGCCATGAATATTCAAAGCAGCTGCTTCTAACTCCCATCCTCTAATTCTAGAAGGTTCTCCTACCTTCCAGACACCAGGGGGAGGCATCAGAGAACTGCCAGGATGAGTCATTCAGCCCTGAACTCTAATAACCCTGACCCAATTAGGATTAACACATTTACAGCATGAGTCAGAGCTAGATTTTCCAACACTACACTTCTAGTAGCACACACTAGAGCAGGAGTCTCCAAACTACGGCCCTCCAGGTGTTCGGGAACTACAACTCCCATCATGCCTAGTCATGTCTACGAATGTCAGAGTTTTACAATGCCTCATGGGAAGTGTAGTTCCACAGCAGCTGGAGGGCCGTAGTTTGGAGATCCCTGCACTAGAGGGTGCTAAACATTTGTGGTGCAACTACCATTTACATATGCATGCTGAACCTTCGTGCACATTGGCATGATTGCATGTTTGCATTTTATTTAAATCTATTTTTTAATGCATTATAAAGATTAAAAAAACATTCAATTTTATTGCTTACACAAGGTGTGAACAAGACCCATTGTGATAGCTGTGGGCAGTGACAGGTGCTCTTTATTGGGACCACTGATCCCACATCTGCCATTCAATGCAGATAAGCAAACAGACATTGGTTTTATCAACTGCTACCCTGTCTATATAATTCATAGAAAGATGGGTCCATTCCAAGCCTTGTAAAAGTGATTAAGTGGCTGTAAAGTTGCTCAGATCACTTTTACTGGAAATTGATCACCAAATGTAAAAAGGAATACCAAGATCATGGCTACAGCTGGTGGGCAGTTATATCTCCCACTAGTATTCAGCTCATATTTTGATATCTGCTACTTTCAATTGCCTCTTATAAAAACCTAAACTAGTTTAAGTTTCTAACTCCAGTTTCAACCTTCGTTTTTCCCGCAATCATCTTCTTTTTCTTCAACCAAGTCTTCTGCTTCCAACCTTGCCCTTGAGCCTTTACTGATTTTGCCTCTGAATAAAGTATGTCTAGATATATCTAAAGCCACATTTTTTGTTTTAATCCTGTATTAAATGGGGGGGTGGTAAAAACCCCTGCTAGTTATTTTTTTGGCATTTGTATCCACTCGTAGAGATTTCTCCTTTACTTCCTGTCCTATAGACACAACGGAAAATGAAAATAAATCTCTTCAAAGGGCAGGGATACATATGCTTTCGTGGACAGCTGTCACTAGAAGCGACCCCAATTGAAGATATATTTTTTCTAATCTTGTTCTAGTGGCAATTTAAAAATGTTCTTTACTTTTAGTCATTATGAGAAACAAAGGTTGAGGTTCTCTATCAGGGACACAGGCAGTAATAAAAACCATACAAGGATTCTAATACTTGTTTTATTCTATCCAAAGATTAAAAAAAATGGCTTTACATACATGACACATTAAATTCATGATTTGACTGTAGAGATCATGTCAGGTGTCTCCACTTAGATAATCCCTAAGATCCTACTCTAGTTTCTTAGCGATGTGATATGCACACCAACAGTATGGAAGAATAGACTGTGCTTGAGTCCATTCCCCCCTGTTGGTGGAAAAAAAGATTTATCTCAATTTATGACACCTAGCAATGAACATGTGCATGTTAAAAGGTATCATTTTAGAGGCAACACAATATAATTATATTGTTTTTAAGCAATACTAACTGCTTGTTTATTGACTACGATGTTTTCATGGTTTAGATTCTTAAGCAGTTTAAGTGAAAAATTCCTACCCATAGATTTTAGAGACAAAGAGAAAAGTTCCAGTAGCACACTGCATTGTCAACCCCCTTGACTCCCTCAGCTGTATTTGATCTATTGTCCTGAAGTTGTTCCTAATAACATTGTACACAGCCTGCTACTGAGTTAGATTTGAACTGTTTTAGACTGATAGAAAGTTTCAAATTTCATGCTTCAATAAGTTGTGACAGTCTGTAGGAAATATTCTTTTGTTCTAACACATCAAGTGAAGTAAGATATGTATCTCTCTCTTGCACAACGATAATTTTAATTAATGATTTCAATAATTTTATTATGGTGGATTTGGTAAAATCGACATAAAAAAAGAATTGTTGTCAAACTTTCAGATTGGCAGCCCTGAGCATCTTGTCTGCAAAACTTCCTAAATCTCCATTGACATCAGAAGAATTTAAAGTTTGGGATGGTCAAAGGGGGTTATGAACAGAGAGAATTATATTTTTGATCTGGTCTCAAGAGATACCGCAATCACAAAGTTGAAAATCAAGTCAATTCTGGCAATGATGAATAAGCCCTAGATATTTAAGTGTATCTTCTAGCCCCAGGGTTAATTCTTTTTGGAAGATTATTAAACTCCACCTGAGATTTAATCCATATGTAAAGTCAGAGGAGTTTCTTACGTTACTATTCTCAGTTCCTTCACTTTCAATATTGTGGATCAGTTAGATGCACAAGTGTGAATTGTTATACTTACTTTAAACTTATTGTTCTATCAACTTCATACTTGTTAATAGAATATGTGAATACAAGTCATCCCACTGGATAATAATGTATTATGAATAATGCTTAGCAGCAAGTCAAAGGTTCAGAGAAACATTTCCAGAAGTTACAACTATAAGCTATGTATGTTAAGCTGATATAGAAGTTTAGAAAATCCAGGTAATACAGGTATGGAATGTATTATTTGAAATGTCTGTCAATATTGTTTCATGCACAATAAGCCGACCAGTGCCACAGGTTGTCACTGCATTAATAAGCTCCAGTCAGTCACCCTGATTGATTTTGTGAGGTTTATAATAAAGAGCAGCATTAAATTACAGCCCCAGGCAAAAAGTAATATTAATCTGTAAACTGTTTGTGCTTTAAGACTGAACTCCGGCCCTACCCTTTTTCTCACATTTGTAGCAAGAACTCTTCTGTGTTGTATCTGATTACTTAAATTCCCTGAAAACTTACATTTCCGCTATGTAACTCTATGAGCCCACCTTAATTTCTTGTTAAAATGATTTCATTATTATAAATCCCCTTTCCACCTGATCCGTACTATCATTGGTCTACAACATTGAAAGAGCACATCTCTGGTATTTCTTAGCCATGCATGCATCTCCCTGTTGGCCAGTGGGCGGGGCAGGCCTTAACTGTGCAATTTGTTGATCAGTTGAATTATTACATTCTATTAGATCAGCCGATTACACAGCTAAAATCTGCAGCATCTAGTAGCCAGTAGTGATCGTCCAAATACCCCTGGTTTTGTTCGATACCAGAATTTCCAAACACGGAAAAAGTTCGGACCCAAACCCAGAACCCTAGTAAAGTCTATGGGACCCAAACTCGAAAAATGAAAAGGCCCAATGTTTAAGGCTTTTATACAAGTTATTGGCCCTGAAAAGTGTATGCGGACCCGAGTGCTGCAAAAAAAATATATATATTTTTTTAAAGGAGCAGTGATTTTAGGCCTCATGTTTTTTGAAAGCAGATAAATCGTGTTCAGGACTGTAGTTTTGTGGCATTTAAAAACACCAAATGTTTGTAACAGCGTGTAAACACCGTAACCCACGTTTATGGGCTTTTTTGTTTATAAGCGTTTTAAAAGGGAAAACGTTTCTGACCATGTACAATGTGGAAAAACAGCCTTTCCAGAAATCTTGTAGGGGGGAGAGAGAGAGGGAGAGACAGTGAGAAAGAGAGGGAGAGAGACTGAGAAAGAGAGGGAGAGAGAGAGAAAGAGAGCGAGAGAGAGGGAGAGAGAAAGATTTTTCCTACTTTGTGCATTTCTAAATGTCTTCTGAGGTTATATGTAAAAAAGAGATTCTGAAAGCAAAGGCTCATAAACGCACATAACCACAGTATGTAAAGTGGCAAAATAGACGTTTTTAACCATTGTTTGCTAGCTGTCAAGTTTACAGCATTCAGAAGAGGTTTTTAAACCTCCTGTATAAATGAAGCCTAAATGATGCTTAAAGTGAAACAATAAAAATTAAAAATTCCTTTAATTATAGTGCCTGGGGATCCCCTTAGTCTGCCTGTAAAGTGGTGCATCCGTACAATGTATAGAACCTGCTGCAGCAAAACTGACATATATATACAGTATATATATAAAAATACATTTACATTTAAATAGATTTTTCCTGCGATCTTTCTTTTTTGTAAACGTCTTGGGGATCCAGTCTGTATAATGAGGCCACATTTTAGTGTATGTGCTTCCCCACTGACAGCTGATTGATAATAAGAAAAACATTACCTGCAATATAAAAATGTAAAAAAAAAATGGCATGTTTTGGGGAACCCCCACACCAAAATGTAAAAAGCAATAGTGTGGGGCACTCCCCTTTTGTGATGTCACTAACTTAGCATGCCCCGGTCAGTAATGTCACCTGGGGGTGGTACCATTTAAGGTATTTATTCGAGAAAAAAAAGTCTTTACTGTGTATCCATCTTCAATCTAAGATGAGACCAAGTAAGGCCACTGTTCCAAAAGTGTAACGCAGGGCCATAGAAGTGAAGAGCAACATGGCAGAGTAATTTTGTAGCTGTTTGTAAACAGTTCTTACAAATTTAGAAGAATTTACTTATGTAGATTGTGGTCTGATTACTATGCTGATGGTGTAGTGTCACATGGAGCTGCCAGGTGGACCCTAACTCAAAAAGTGAACATGTTACCTTAAAGAGAGCATCTAGAAATATTATTGTGTTTAAACAATATCCTGAAATATCTACTTTTTGTCTTAAAGCGGTTGTATACCCTCCGGTACTATCATAAAAGTTTATATTTTTTTAAAGCCCAGATAGTTATACATCGATTGAGCTCTATTGTTTTTCCTACATTGTTTTACTTACTGTGTAACTGGCGATCAAGTAAAGATACAGTTTTTGCTAAGTGTGCGCCATTTCAGTTGTGGTCTTCCGTGCTGAATCCATGCTCTATTTCCGCCCACAGTTTCTTTTTGCCTGTGTAATCCTGCGTGTGCGCAGTAAGGTTACTATATTTAAACCTCTACTTTGTTTTCAGTTACCACGGTAACGAAGAAAAGCTATTCACAGCGTACACCATCTGTGATGTGTAGATCACGTGATAACCATGATGCTCTTGGATGTGGGGACGAACCATTGCGGTATGTTGGGGCTGACGTCTGCATGAGGAAATGACGCAGCCCCGACATAAAGAAAGAATTTACCTGGCAGAGGCTCTGCTTGCCGGAATGGACAGGGATCCAGCAAACGATTTAAAATAATGCCATGCTTAAATAAATGTAAAGTCAAATTTTTGACTATACAACCACAATTCTATTTGTAAATATAGAAACACACTTTCTGGCATTTGACTGTGCTTGGGCAATTCTGTTCCTACAGCCTCATAGCTGTATATCTGCTGTGTGAAAAACATTGGTGCCTTAAACTGCTAGTTTAATGAGATTTAAAGTGAGATTTGGTAATGTCACTATGGTGCAGCTTGCTGGAGAGAAAGCTGGACATAAGGACCTTAAAGGGGTGGTTCCGCCGAATTTGCAATTTTTTTAAAAAGTCATTTCTTCCCTTATGCTAGTATAGCATAATCTACTCACATATTCCATCGACCTAGGCGCCAGTACCGAGATTTGCAGGCAAATATATCTTTATATTTCCGTGTGATGGACGTTTCCATCTTAACTGCGGGCACTTTGAAGCCCAGCGTCGCCGTCTTCCGGGATGCGGCGAATGCTGGAGTCCCAGCATTCACCGCTCTATCCCGCGCATGCCCAGTGTTGACGGCGACCCGCGCCGTCAACACTGTACAGTTACCAGGACTTGAAATGGCGCTGTCGAATCCTCCCTCGTCACATGACTCGCTCCAGGAGTCATGTGACTTGCCGAAATAACGCGAGATTAGCACACACAAGGTTTATGTTTCCTTTCCTGAAATCGTGAGCCTGCAATCCCAGCAACATTAGCACGCAGGAAAGAAAAAAAACAACACGCCCATCCCCGCTCAGCCAGACCAGGAAGTGACTGCAGTTCAAAGGTATAGAAACCTTTTAAAAATGTTTTAATGGCTAAAGTTTATTAGGGGCGATGTGCCCTTGTGTGTAGGGTAAAGTAGCTAGATAGGGAGAAATACCCCTTTAAGTACAAGAATCTTCTTGTTTCTAATTCATTTATTCTGTGGAGCTGTGCTTTCTGCACCTCTCCTGCAGCTTTTTGCATAACCCCTCCGTAGCCATCAATCATTCAGTCATCGGGGGACATCCTCTTTATAGTTGTACTATTGTCCATGGTGCTGAATAAATGAGTGAAACTTTAGCCAGTTATTAATTATTGCAATCTATGTATGTAATAAATGCCACCCCAATTTTTTTCTTCTGTTTATTGACTAAGCTATGAAGCGGTATCGGGTATATTTGGTCCACTTAGTCCATGCCATAAACCTAACTCAATTTTTCTGCAGACAATGCTTTCTAAATTTAATTTATATCTATATGCATTTAAACTATAAAAAACAACTGGGCTTTCACAGACTGAAGCAGGTTATATTCAATAGAAGTCTATCTCTCATTGCAGAAACAATAAGGTCTGACTCCCTCCAGCACTACAGGTTTAAACAGTAAACATATTAAAAATATATATTTCATGTTTGATTTTGTAATCAATTATTTGCATTGCAGCATCTCATTCCTCACAAGACACGGTGTAGAATTCCTTTGCACCACTGTGACATTTAAAATCAAAGGAAAGTGTTAAATCTGCATCAAGTCTTTAAGGATTAAACTCTGTCAACACTGCAAATGGCCACCAGGCAAGATGCTCAGAGTAATCAGAATAAGATTGGAGCATGTCTACATGAATCAATCATTGTTTGACAGATCACTGGATATCCCTGCTGTGACTATGGACAGCTGACCAACTCTCTGTTTCAGCTGAGCCACCACATTAGAATGTTTAATGCATGATGCGGGTGGCTTTTCTATGATGACCTTAATAGTCAATCAGCTGATCTTTGAAAAAGGATAGTATCTGACAGTTACAGTAAATTGCCCACATTTTCTACCCTGAAATGATGTGCTGTGCTACTGGAAATTACTCTTTCCTGGCTCCAAACAGAAATGCAACAAATCAAAACATTAACTGCAAAAGACTAAGCGTGTCTTTTAAAATACTTGGATAGTATTCAAAAGAACATCAATGTTGGTTTGCAGCAAGTGGGAATTAAATTACAGTGACTTTCATTCATAGAAGAATTTCTTGTAAGATAGATAGATAGATAGATAGATAGATAGATAGATAGATAGATAGATAGATAGATAGATAGATAGATAGATAGATAGATAGATAGATAGATAGTATAAAAGAGATAATAAAAAAAAAGAATAATAGATCATAGTGCTCTCCGCAATAATGATACAAAAATGTAATATAAAAGAATAACACTTATAAACAAAGGCACTATATCCAGTGCTAGGTAAACAGCGTGATAGTAATGTGGAAGGCTGCGAGTGACATCACGTCCTTTCCATCCGAACGTTGCGTCCCTATGGGCGGGATTTCTTCAGCAGGTATGATATGGATATAGTGCCTTTGTGTGTTATTCTTTTATATTACATTTTTGTATCATTATTGCAGAGAGCAGTATGGTCTATTATTCTTTTACATGATATGACACATCCCTCATTGGATATACCTGTGAGCTTGCCTGTCTGTCCTGTGACTCTTTTACTGGAATATAAGCCTGGATTTTACCCATATGGGAAAGTGCTTATGACCCTTTATCAACTGAGGGTCCGTTTTCTGAGGTGAGCAGCCATTTCTAATATTGGTGGAGGTCTCTCACTGTATTCCACGTTCACCATCTGCATGTATCAACTATAAGTAATGTTTGAAGGTCACTTGGATGATTTCTTGATTTATGGACTTTGATTACCGCTGCGCTATCTCTTTTATATTTACTATAGGATTTTTTTTTAAATTGACCCTGTCAGTCACTGGCCCCCCAGCCCCCTCGTTTTACTTACCTGAATCATGATCTGCCTCTCTCCGTGGGGTCCCAACTCTTGATTGGATAGATTTATAACAGCACAGCCATTGGTTCCCACTGCTGTCAATCAAATCCAATGATGCAGGTGCCGGGGGCGGGGCCGAGTCATACATTTGGTGACTATGGACGCCGAATGAATGACTCGGGAGCGCGCCCGCAAGGTAACCCCCCTGGGAGCGCGCTTCTCCCAGGGGGTTAACTGATGGTTGTGGTAGTGGTTGTAAAGGTTGTAAAGGTTGAACGTTTTTTATATTAATACATTCTATGCATGAAGGTAAAAAACCTTCAGAGTGTACCTCCCCATCCCCCCCCCCCATACTTACCTAAGCGATCCAGCGATGTGTACGAGACCTGAGGCTCTCCCTGGTCTCCTCCTTATGATTGGCTAAGATGCAACATGCACGCTTCTCCCAGGGGGTTAACTGATGTGAAGAGGAGCCACGAGACGCCAGGGGACCCCAGAAGTCATGGATTGGGGCCACACTGGGCAAAACGGGCTGCACAGTGGAGGTAAGTATGACATGCTTGTTATTTAACAGCAGGAGCCATTGGCCTCCACTCCTGTCAATCACAGCCAGTTAGGTGGGAGCAGGGGGTGGGGCTGAACCTCTGTGTCTGATGGATGCAGGGAGCCGGATCAGGAGCAAACACACACAATCGCCCCACAGAAAGCGACTTGCTATGGCAGCACTCAGCAAGGGAAAGGGCCCAGAGTGCCGGTGGAGGACCAGAGAAGTGGAGGATCGGGGCTACTCTGTGCAAAACCACTGCACAGAGCAGAAAAGTATTGCATGTTTGTTTTTGTTTTTGGAATAAAAAAATATATTTTACAATTCTTCCCCTGAAAAGCTAATAGTGTATCTGTTACAGATGCAAGTACAAACCTAAAAGCCAAAAGATCTTAGACACTCACACAGCAGACAACAGAATAGGGGTATGTCAACAAAAGTGATCTGCTTTTTATTCTACTACCCTTCACAGAATGTTAATGTTAATAATATTTCAATAAATTTTCAATATTTTATATCTGCATCTTTTGCTATGAAGTTCTCGGTGCTGGTTATAGGGTGACAACTCTCTGTTCCTGTCTCTCCAATATTTTCTTGTGCTGTCACCCGGTAATATGCTCTTGCAATGGAGACTATGGCCCAGATTCACAGAGCAATTACGCCTGTCTAACTGGTGTTAGACAGGAGTAATTTCAAATTTCGCGCGCCGTATCACTAGTTTGAATCCTCAAACCATGATACGGCGGCTTCGGGCTTCGATCCGAGAGGCTTACGTCTTCGTAAGCCTTCGGATCTACGCTGCGATATTTTTGCGGCCGCTGGGAGGAGTCTGCGTCGTTTTCAGCGTCGGGATATGCAAATGACTTTTTACGGCGATCCACGAAGATACGAGTGGTCTTCGCAATCGCTTACGTCATTTTTTTGCTACGTACGTAGCCCATGTTAAGTATGGCCGTCGTTCCCGCGTCGAATTTATTTATTTATTTATTTACGTAACTCGTTCGTGATTGGGAATGTCCGTAAACGACGCTACTCAAACAACGAATGACGTAATGACGTGATTTCGCGCAATGCACGGCGGGAAATTTCTGAACGGAGCATGCGCAGTTCGATCGCCGCGGGAACGCGCCTATTTTCAATGCTTCACGCCCCCTACTCGCGTAGATGGCTTGCGCCGGGAGAAATACACTATGCCGCCGTAGTTTACTGGACAAAATCTCCACGTAGAGCCAGGTAAAATACGGCGGCGTAGTGTATTTCTGATACTCTACGCGAATCTAATTGTATGTGAATATGGGCCTATGGGAGTATTTGCTAAAGAAAATGTCACATATATGGTGAATTAATGGCTCTGGGACTATAACTGCACCCTGGCTTTTTTGTCTTTTAAAAATCAAAAACATATCCCATTTAAAACATTTTCTTATCTCAGTTGGACCCAGGGGTTCAAATCAACCAACTGCTTTATTGACAAAATTGATGTTATCAGAAGCTTTTACCATTTTCCCACAATCATATGAACTAATACAGACACAGCTGATATGGAAAATATCAGTTTTAATAAGCATTCTAATACAACATAGTTAAAAGATGGAGCTAAAATCCTATGAATAAAAATGTTTGGCTAAAAACTTTATATAGTATGAATGCTCTTACAATGTGGCAACATACAAAGCTGATTATACCATTTGTCTGTTGTATATTATCAAAAAGTTCAAAATGTATAGTTAAAGGGGTTGTAAAGGTTTGTTTTTTATTTTCTAAATAGGTTTCTTTAAGCTAGTGCATTGTTGGTTCACTTACCTTTTCCTTCAATTTCCTATTTAAATGTTTTTTCTTTGTCTGAATTTCTCACTTCCTGTTTCTCCACAGTAAGCTTGAGCCATCATCTAAATGGTGGATAGTCAGCCAGAACAGCTTACTGAACAGCTTACTGAGGAGGAACAAGAAGTTAGAAATTCAGACAAAGAAAACAAAGAAAAAACAACATTTAGAAGGGTAATTGAAGGAAAATGTAATTGAACCAACAATGCGCTAGCTTAAAGGAACCTATTTAGAAAATAAAAAAACAAACCTTTACAACACCTTTAAACAAATGGTCATTATACGCAATAGCTAATCAAAATTTTGAACCTACACTTTTATAATAAACTTTATATGGAGACATTTGCTAAACAATGAGTTTAGCAATATATGCATCCTATCATTCTGCAGAGATTAGGCCATTTATTTTATTGGCATAAAAAATGACATATCACTTGTAATCTTTGTAAGCTTTACACCATCAAAAAACACCCATGCTTTCAAATGCACTGTATAATCAGCAATGCAGGATATGAACATGTGCATGGAATAATGGAATATATCCTGTGTTCTCCATATGACTATCTTTTTTATTTTTTAAATAAATAAACTTTGCTAAACATGGTGTTAAATGGAACAAACTCATGTAGCGAGTTCAAAAGTCATTTCAATGAATTAAATTTCTATTATCAACAATGCCTCAATTTATTTGTCTTACATATTTTGACAAGGAAAGGCTGACTAAGATAAACAATTTAGAATATCAGTCTGATATTTCTTCAACAGAATAGAGCCACGGCGGCTTCGGGACCCTGGGGGTGATGTGCAAACAATGTTACTGGCAAAAACCTAAAACAAAACTATGAAGGGTCAAACATCTCCAAGGGACCACCATAACAGGTTTGTTTTTTGAAGGAATGAAAAAAAAAAGATTTATTTGCTACCAACTGTATATTCTTGTGCAGTATATTTTCATTTTTTACACAGTAAAATATATATAAAAAAATGTAATTAACTGTTCCATGCAGTATACCTCCAATGTCACTAAATACAGTAGTAGACATGACATATGGATTGTATGATTGTTATTAATTCCTGGTGCTTATATAGTGCCATCAATTTACACAGCATTTTACATATATATTATACATTCAGTTCCTGCCCTCAAGTGCCTTACAATCTGAGGTCCCTATGCCTAGTACACATGGGCCGAATGTCTAGTTCAATAAAAACCTGCTGACATTCGGCCTATGTGTATGGCAGCCAGTCCGACAGACGCTGGCCATTTGGCCGGCGTCTGTCGGACAAGCATGCAGGAAAACCAGCAGCCAACCAGCGCTCAATCAAAGCGTTCTGGTGGGGGCGCCATCCCCCTGTCAGAACACAACAGTTTAGAGGGGTTGATTGTTTTACTGACTTCAGAATCTTAGTACAGCAGCTCCGACTTGAGCTGTCAGTTTTTTTTTTGTTCAACCAGCTTAGTTGAACAAAAAAAACTATTAGTATGTACCAGGCTTAACTTACATTCATACATTCTAGGGCCAATTTAGACAGGAGCCAATTAACCTACCAGCATGTCTTTGGACTGTCGGAGAAAACCAGAGTACCCAGAGGAAACCCACGCAGGCACAGGGAAGACATTGGGATTTAAACTGACTACCCAAGTGCCAGTCCATCTTTACATTATCTTCAGTAATAGACAAGTTGGCATATGATTTGACCTTGGTAAATTGCCCTGTTATTTTAATATACAGTATATTGTCTTCCAATATACTACCCCTTATCTCCCTATAGATGGAAAGAATTGAATAACAAGATAGGCTTCAATAGGGGTTTTTCCTACAAAGTCTGCAAGCTTCCAAGCACATTCACTTATCCCTAGTGGTGAGCAACTAACAGGTTTGTAACAACAAATACTAATCCTCCAAATAGCTACATTTTGAATGGAATACAAATACTACATTGTCTCTCCCTACCGTTGAATCACATGAACAGTCTTCATGTTTTTTTACGTGTCTTATTGTTTTATCCTCCTTTTTTTTTCCTTTTTTTTTTTTAAACACGTGTCATTGATGTTTTAGCATCATCAGTTCAAGAATAAACATGTAGCATTAGCAAAGCATTCTAAGGCTTAAACAAACACATACAGTAGATTAAACCACTTTCATATTTCTGAGCAATAGCCGATATCCATTGAGAACTATTGAAGCCAGGTGTCAAAAACCTGGTCAATAGACACACTTCATTTCAGTTAAAAACACCTTGCAGAAAGCATGAAATTCTCTAAAAATCCAGCAACCATAGTTAACAAATTATCACCCCTGTTGGTATGTCACAGATAGAATTAAAATAACATTGTTTCTTCATACAAGAATGCATCCCAAACCAAGCATGTCTTGTGTTAGAAGTATGCGTTGCATACTACAATCAGCTGTATAAATGTCTAAATTATTGTAGATTTTTCATGAAGCTACATGTCTTCATTGGTAAGACATTCCACAGGTAATGTGTTTTCACCAACCTGTATAAGGCATACATAATGCCATTAGCCCTGGAGTAAGATGGTTGGATAAATAAATAGATGAATGGAAAATCTGATGTTTAAAGAAAATATAAAAAAATACATAAAACCCTTCACTACTATATTTAACTTTGCACACATGGCCCTGTTTTTTATTGACTACTACAGTCTAAGGACTTATACATGAAATTGGTAGTGCCTGGAGCTTCTAAACATGTTATCATAAAACATAATCCTCAAAGTCCAATTCCAGGAATAAGAACATCTACTGTCTGCTCCTGTGCCCCCTACTTATAATGTGCATTTACACCTTGCAGTTCAAGGGGGCCCCACTGGTAGGGTGAATGCTCATTATGTGCAGGGGGTTCAGGAACAAGCATTGTTACTTACTATAGCCCCCCCCCCCCCCATCTTGATCTGGCTCCAGTGCTGCCCACTTCTTTCCAAACCTCCAGTCTTTGAGTGTTACCTCAACAACAGCACATACAATGCGATGCTATTAACCCTGCATCGTAGGTAATGAGGTTGCAGTGCACCCATGGCTGAAAGCAACTTACAGAGGAGGCAGCAAGGAACCGGTCAATTTGCTGGTATAAGGTAAAAATTAATTTTTTGTTCCTTCTGGGCCCCACTTCAAGGGTAGATTCTTTCTAATTCCTGAATTTGGGCGTTAACACTTTTAGAAGCTCAGAGTACCAACAATTGTAAAGGACATATCCTCAACATGTAGCAGTTGATAATACAATTGGATAACCAAAGATCTTTCAACAGTTTACTGCTTTATGAACTTGAGAAGTACAGCAGTAAAATGGATAGCCCATATGCATAATCGTGGCAGAAGATTTACATTTATAGGGGTTACCAACCTTTATTTGCATCCTGGTGGAAGAAGATACCTGGCCAGCTGCACTGGTTCTTGTTCATACTTAGTGTTGAGCGGAATACGCCATATTCGATTTTGCGATATTGCGCGAATATATAGAAGAATATTCGCGAATATTCGCTAATATCGAATATTCGTGATATTTTATCCAAAAAAAATTTTGCGAAATTTCGCTAATGCGAAAATGATTGCGAAATTCTCATAAACGGAGATCATTTCCTGTATTACTAAACTAATATGCACTAAGCACTAACTCTACACTAACTCTACTTAAAAGAAAGGAGAATAAGGGGGGGTGAAGGGCGGAGAAGATAATCGCGCAATATTCCTATTGCACGATTATCTTCTCCGCCCTTCTTTTGCATCAGAGCCAATCAGAATAACTTGAATATTCGGCAAAAGGAATATCGCGCAATATTCCTTTTGCCGAATATTCGAGTTATTCTGATTGGCTCTGATGCAAAAGAAGGGCGGAGAAGATAATCGCGCAATATTCCGTTTGCCGAATATTCGAGTTATTCTGATTGGCTCTGATGCAAAAGAAGGGCGCATCAGAGCCAATCAGAATAACTTGAATATTCGGCAAAAGGAATATTGCGCGATTATCTTCTCCGCCCTTCTTTTGCATCAGAGCCAATCAGAATAACTTGAATATTCGGCAAAAGGAATATCGCGCAATATTCCTTTTGCCGAATATTCGAGTTATTCTGATTGGCTCTGATGCAAAAGAAGGGCCGAGTAGCTGATGCGATTCTTTTATGTTGCCAACATAAAAGAATCGCATCAGCTACTCAGCCCAGGGTCTCTCTCTAATCATACCAGCAATGCTTTTAGACGTCGATGGAGATCACTAGGATGTGATCTGTTTTAAAAATAAATTTGAAAAAATTTGCCGCAATATTCGAGTTATTCGCGAATACTCGAATATGCAATATTCGTAGCGAATATTCGCAATGCGAATATTCGTGAGCAACACTATTCATACTTTGAATCGGTCCATAATGCCTTTATGCCAGTGGAGGCTGCTGTGTCTTTTTCTTGTTTTTCACCCACAGCACAACTTTTTAGTCCAACCCTGATAACAAAGGCATCAGATATTAGCAAAACTGTCAGATATTCGGAATCTTATATTAATATTAGCCTTTCCCTAACCTGCTGGAACATCCAAAACTAGCATAATAACCCAAATTGTAAGGGGAACAAACCCATTCACAGAGTTCTTCTGGACAGTTTAGTCTAATGCCGCGTACACACGGTCATTTTTTGTGATGAAATAAAACAACATTTTAAAAAACGTAATTTTAAATGATCGTGTGTGGGCAAAACGTTGTTTTATGTCTTCTGAAAAACGACAAAAAAATAATTCGAACATGCTTCAATTTTTTATGTCGTTTTTCAGAATGTCGTTTTCTGTGTCATAAAAAATGATCGTATGTGGGCAAAACGCCCCTAAAACAACATTTTTAAACCCGCGCATGCTCAGAAGCAAGTTATGACGTGAGCTTGAATGGAACAGAGTGCCGTCGTACCTGTTGTACGTAACCGCGCTTTGCAAGAGCATTTTTTAGAAAATGATGGTGTGTAGGCAAAGAGAAAAAAATATTGTTTTTTTACAAGACAAAAATCGACCGTGTGTACGCGGCATAAGAATCCAAGCTGTATTAACACTGTATATGAGGAATAAAGAATACAGGTTGGAGGTCAAGGTACAAGGTCACTACATATTAATGGAGTTGACAGTATTCATAGCAAATGGAACTGATTTTGAACTTTTGAAAAGGTACAAATCTACTTTACAAACCTAGGAAAAAAAACTCCCAGCAAATTAATGTGCCCATACAGGGAGAAATTAATAGAATAAGGTTAACTAATGTGAAACTATACTTATATGTATAATGTAAAACACAACATTTTATGCAATTTCTGTTAAATTACGTATTACCTTGTCATTGTATAGATTTAAGTTAAATATTAAACTTTACTGTTATGGGGATCAGGGGAGAGCCTAACTGGCCTTCAGGGCCAATACAGATAATATACTAATTGTTGGACTGGTGGTCCAAAGTGGAAATTCACCCACATTCAGACATCAGTCAAAGTGGTTCCCTCAGTCAATGACACATGCTGGGCATTAGGTAATAATCTGCTGCCTCTTTAGGCCTATGATAACAGCACCTGGTAGTGGAACATGCTTCAGCATTGACTTCCTTTCAGTGGCGTAACTACAGGAAATATCACCTATTGCAGGCACTAGAATTGCACCCCTGTCCAAACACCTGACACTGTATTTAATGGGCTGAAGGACACTGATATCTACGTTGGATGATGTCACTCTCTCCTTGGCCCCCCTACACATTAGAGCTTCCATTTCATATTAAAGTTCCCTCTTCACATCACATTCCTGACCTTTTGTGGATTTCATTTATCATAGACAACATCTGACTATTAGTGACACAAGGTATACATTTACCTCTATTTCCATCACTATTTGATATGTAGCTATGTAGATGGCACCCCAGTTTACCCAGCCCCAATCTATATAGTGGAATAGCAACTGTGTGAAGCATAATTAAACTGTTCTCTATACATCCCATACAGAGGAGAATAGCTGATGAGTGATGCACCCACATACAGTATCTCACAAAAGTGAGTACACCCCTCACATTTTTGTAAATATTTTATTATATCTTTTTCTAATGACAACATTGAATAAATTACACTTTGCTACAATTTAAAGTAGTGAGTGTACAGTTTGTATAACAGTGTCAAGTTGCTGTCCCCTCAAAATAACTTAACACACAGCCATTAATGTCTAAACCGCTGGCAACAAAAGTGAGTACACCCCTAAGTAAAAATGTTCAAATTTGTCAGAGGCTAAAGAACTTACCGAGGCCAAGATGCTGCGGACGGCTCACCTTTGCGAACCGGTGCTGACCGCCCTCTGGTGATGGAGACAGAGAGGTGACAGCACCGGAAGGCACCGTTACTGGAAACAGGAAGCTGGGTCAAGGTGAGGATCAAAGAAGGTACCGGATCTGCAGACAGGCTGGGGAGACAGTTCGTGGCACCAAGCAGGGACAGCGGTCCAAACAGGCAAAACTAGTTCAAGGTCCTGGTTGCGGATCACGGGTCAAGAGATCAAGGAAAGTCCAGGAATGCAAGCCGGGGTCAAGGGTTGGAGAGGTCAGCAGAGTCCAAGGGCAGGCCGAGATCAGGATTCAAACAGGTAAGCCAGAAGGTTTTCAGGTCAAACAGGTTCACAGCAACGAGACACATACAGGAGCTGATGACAAACCAGCAACCTGCCATGCGTCAGAGGCCGGTTTAAATAGGGTGGTGAGCCCTGTGATTGGCTAACCACGGGATCACGTGAGTTCGCGCCGTACGCGCGCTCCCGCACACGCCGCGCCGCCGGACCGTGCCCGCGTACGTGCGCGCGCATGCGCCGAATAGAGACGTGCGATCGCGTCGTTCTACTACGCATGTGCGCGCGATCAAAGTCCGCGGAATTGGTGCCCTGACAGTGCCCCCCCCCAAGGGGCGAACTCCGGACGCCCAAACTGGCCATTAGTTCTGGATGTTCTCGATGAAAGGTCCGGATCAATCGAGGGGCATGAATGTTCCTGGAAGGTTCCCAAGAATTGTCCTCCGGAGGATAGCCCTTCCATTTAATGAGGTATTGGAGTTGTCTCCCTCTCTTCCTGCAATTCAGAATAGTCTCCACTTCAAATTCTCTTTCCCCTTCAACCTCTACTGGCGGAGGTGGAGGTTCCTCCCTGCCTGGAAAAGGATCCGGAACCAGAGGTTTGAGCAGGGAAGCATGGAATACCGGATGGATTCTATAAGATTCGGGTAGCGTCAGTTCGAAGGCCACAGAGTTGATCCTGCGTTTAATTTTGAATGGGCCAATAAATCTTGGGCCCAATTTTTGTGAGAAAACAGGTATTTTAAGATGTGAAGCGGATAGCCAAACCTCCTCGCCGACCTGGAATGTAGGACAGTCCTTCCTTCCTCTGTCGAAGAATCTTTTATAGTCCTCCTGAGCTTGTCGCATTACTTTTTGTAGTAACTGGAAGTTCTGTTTAATGGCAGTTACACGTTCCTGGACGGCCGGAACAGGTGTATCAGGAATGAGGTCTGGCAGGAAGGAGGGATGGAAGCCACAGTTGGCCCAGAATGGGGTTTGGTTGGTAGTTGCATGAATCGAATTATTATAAGCAAATTCAGCAGAAGCTAGTAGGGACCGCCAATCATCCTGGGAGGCTGAACAAAAACAGCGGAGGTACTGCTCTAGAGTCTGATTGGTTCTCTCGGTTTGGCCGTTGCTCCGAGGATGGTAGGCCGAGGACAGGCAGACTTTCACTTCCAGGGACTTACAGAGTTCCCTCCAAAACTTAGACGTAAACTGTGTACCCCTATCGGATACGACGCTCTTAGGGACCCCGTGAAGTCTGATGATTTCATTAAAGAATATCTTTGCTGTGTCAGAGGCTGAGGGTGTGCCGATCATGGGCAGGAAATGCGCCATCTTGGACAAGCGGTCGACCACGACTAAGATCGTGGTGAACCCCTCAGAAGGTGGCAGGTCCACGATAAAGTCCATTGATATGTCTGCCCAAGGACGCTCCGGGATGGGTAATGGCTTGAGTAGGCCCCATGTCTTAGTATTGGATCCCTTGTTGCGCTGGCAACAAGTGCAGGAGGCCACATAGGTCTTACAGTCCCGTTTCCAATTAGGCCACCAAAAGGACCGAGAGATTAATTCAGAGGTCTTGCGAGTCCCAAAATGTCCTGCAAGCTTAAGGTCGTGGAAGGTGCTAAGAAGTAACTGTCTTACCTCCCTTGGCACAAAGATCTTGTCTCGGGACCACCATAAGTCCTCTCGTTTAACCAGGGACGAGACTTCTGGGTCGGAGCATTGGTGCGATGCCTCTTTAAGAGAACTGAGAAGGTCTGACTGAGAAATCAAAAAAAAATTTTGAGGTTTTAGAATAGTACTGGGTTCTGATAAGTTGGGAGTTTCGGGAAACATCCTTGAAAGGGCATCTGCTTTACCGTTCTTTGATCCGGGTCTATACGTAATGTGGAAGTTGAAGCGAGTGAAGAAGAGTGCCCAGCGGGCCTGTCTGGGTCGAAGACGCTTCGCGGAACGTAAGTACTCCAGATTTCTGTGGTCTGTGAAAATTAGGATGGGGTGGCTTGCTCCCTCCAGCAGGTACCTCCATTCTTCTAACGCGAATTTGATGGCGAGCAGCTCCCTATCGCCCACGTCATAATTCCTTTCAGACGAAGAGAGTTTCTGGGAGGCGTAGGCAACAGGGTGCAGAAGAGATTTGGGTCCCTGCCTCTGGGATAGGACAGCGCCTGTAGCGGATTCGGAGGCATCAACTTCTAAGATGAACGGTAGTGCAGGATCAGGGTGGTGTAGGACAGGGGCCGAGGAAAATACTGTCTTTAGTTTGGAAAAAGCCTCCTGGGCTTCCTGGGACCATTGAAAACGGTTTCCTTGTCTTGTGAGCTGAGTGATGGGAGACACGATGGCGGAGAACCCGACGATGAATCTTCTGTAGAAGTTGGCAAAGCCAATGAAGCGTTGAACGCCTTTTTTATCTGTCGGGGCTGGCCAATCTTGAATGGCTTTGACCTTCTGGGGGTCCATGGCAATCCCATTGGTGGATATTATGAAACCCAAGAACTGTACTGAGTGTCTCTCAAATTCACACTTCTCTGCTTTGAGGTATAACCGGTGCTTTCTGAGGATCGTGAGGACCTGTTTGACGTGATCTCGGTGAAGTTCCAACGTGGCCGAGAAGATGAGGATGTCATCTAAGTATACGACAAGAAAGTCGTCCAGGTGTTGGCAAAATATATCATTGACCAGATGTTGAAAAGTGGCCGGGGCGTTGCAGAGCCCGAAGGGCATGACTAAATATTCGAAATGTCCGAATCTAGACCTGAACGCCGTCTTCCACTCGTCCCCTTCCCTGATCCGTACTAGATTGTAGGCGCCCCGAAGGTCGAGCTTGGAGAAAATTTGTGCTGAGCGAAAACGTTGAAATAACTCCGAGATGAGTGGTAATGGGTACCTATTCTTAATGGTGATCTTGTTTAGCTCTCTGTAGTCGATGCAAGGTCTAAGGGAGCCGTCCTTCTTTTCGACAAAAAAGATCCCGGCCCCTGCGGGAGAGGAGGAAGGCCGAATGAACTTCTTCTCTAAGTTCTCGTTGATGTAGATTTTGAGAGCTGTTAACTCAGTCTCGGAGAGAGGGAAGACTCGGCCGAAAGGGATCTTGGCGCCCGGCAGGAGATTGATGGGGCAGTCGTAAGCTCGATGTGGGGGCAGACAATCGGCCTGTTGTTTATCGAAAACGTCTTTGAATTCCAGATAGACCGGAGGGACGTGTAGAAGATTTTCTGGTGGTTTTAGAATGGTAGCGCAGGAGACCGGAGGAGGTGGAAGGCAGTGCTGGGAGCAGTATGAGGAGGTAAGGTTTATCTCTTTCGTGAGCCAATTGATACAGGGTTGGTGAAGCTGCAGCCACGGAAGACCCAGGATAATGGGATACATAGGGGATGAGATGAGGTCCAATCGTAGGTGCTCTTGGTGACCTGAATCCGTGGTAGCAAGCAGAGGGAGAGTTTCCTGGGTGACCAGACCAGAGCAAGGACGGGAACCGTCAGCCAAGAGGATCTGAAGATGAACGTCTTTAGTACGGCAGGGGACATGCAACTTCCGGGCCGTAGTAGAGTCCAAGAAGCTGCTGCAGGCTCCGGAATCAATGATTGCCGGCAGGCGGGTCTCCCCGTCCGGAAGCTGAAGAGAAAGAAAAAGCACGATGTAAGTCTGTGGTGATTGGGGGGTATGGTAATTAAACACCGGTGAAAGTTTAGACTTACTAGGCCTGACAGGGCAGTTGAGGAGGAAGTGGTTACCCGCGCCACAGTAGAGGCAAAGATTCTCCCGCCGCCTGCGCAGTCGTTCCTCTGGGGTGAGTGGTGCTCGAACTACACCGAGCTGCATAGGCTCTGGATCCGGCAATGAGGGACTGGATGAAGCAGGTGGAGGAATGGGTACTGAAGGCTGTCTTGGTGGAGCCCAACTGAGACGGGTGGTCTGGAACCGCTCAGAACGCCGCTCCCGCAGGCGTCGGTCCAATTTGGTGGCAGCTTGGATCAGGCCTTCCAGTGAAGCGGGGGTTTCAGAGCGTGCGAGTTCATCTTTGAGGGCCTCGGAGAGACCCTGACGGTACTGGTACTTTAAAGCCACTTCGTTCCAACCTGTGTCTGCTGACCACTTCCTGAACTCAGCAGTATAGTCCTCTATGGGCCGCCGGCCCTGACTCAAATTGTGGAGGGTAGCTTCTGCGGTGGCAGAGCGCAGCGGATCGTCGTAGAGCTTGGCCATGTGGGTGAAGAAGGCGTCGATGGTGTCCAGAACAGGGCTTCTCTGTTCCATTAAACCATGGGCCCAGGCCTGGGGCTCATCCGAGAGAAGGGAGGTGACAAACCCTACTTTTACAGCTTCCGAGCAAAAGGTCCTTGGTTGTAGGGCAAAATACAAGGTGCAAGCATTCTTAAAAGCCCGATACTTCCTTCGGTCACCTACAAACCGTTCGGGTGTAGGTACTCGGGGTTCAGGGTGTGAGATCATTACTGCTGGACCCGGAGAGGATGGCGGAGCTGTGTGCCCTGTCGTTTGGACGGTAGGGGCTGCAGAAGGTCCTGGAGGAGTGGCTATTTGCTGCAGACGGCCGTCCATCTGGAGGTATCCCTCCTGTAGTTTTTGCACCGCTTCGGTCAGGGCGGAGACTTGCTGGCAGAGAGTTTCGAATGGTGAGCGCGCCCGGTCGGCCTCAGACATCTGGCTGGTTTGTACTGTCAGAGGCTAAAGAACTTACCGAGGCCAAGATGCTGCGGACGGCTCACCTTTGCGAACCGGTGCTGACCGCCCTCTGGTGATGGAGACAGAGAGGTGACAGCACCGGAAGGCACCGGTACCGGAAACAGGAAGCTGGGTCAAGGTGAGGATCAAAGAAGGTACCGGATCTGCAGACAGGCTGGGGAGACAGTTCGTGGCACCAAGCAGGGACAGCGGTCCAAACAGGCAAAACTAGTTCAAGGTCCTGGTTGCGGATCACGGGTCAAGAGATCAAGGAAAGTCCAGAAATGCAAGCCGGGGTCAAGGATCGGAGAGGTCAATGGAGTCCAAGTATACAAGCCGAGATCAAAGGTTTGGAGAGGTTAGCAGAGTCCAGGAATGCAAGCCGGGGTCAAGGGTTGGAGAGGTCAGCAGAGTCCAAGGGCAGGCCGAGATCAGGATTCAAACAGGTAAGCCAGAAGGTTTTCAGGTCAAACAGGTTCACAGTAACGAGACACATACAGGAGCTGATGACAAACCAGCAACCTGCCATGTGTCAGAGGCCGGTTTAAATAGGGTGGTGAGCCCTGTGATTGGCTCCGACGGGATCACGTGAGTTCGCGCCGTACGCGCGCTCCCGCACACGTCGCGCCGCCGGACCGTGCCCGCGTACGTGCGCGCGCATGCGCCGAATAGAGACGTGCGATCGCGTCGTTCTACTACGCATGTGCGCGCGATCAAAGTACGCGGAATTGGTGCCCTGACAAAATTGGGCCCAATTAGCCATTTTCCCACCACAGTGTCATGTGACTTGTTAGCGTTACAAGATCTCAGGTGTGAATGGAGAGCAAGTGTGTCAAATTTGGTGTTATCACTCTCACTCTCTCATACTGGTCACTGGAAGTTCAACATGGCACCTCCTGGCAAAAAACTCTATGAGGATCTGAAAAAAATCATTGCTCAACATAAAGATGGCTTAGGCCATAAGAAGATTGCCAAGACCCTGAAACTGAGCTGAAGCACGGTAAACAAGACCATACAGCAATTTAGCCGGACAGGTTCCACTTAAAACAGGCCTTGTCATGGTCAACCAAAGAGGTTGAGAGCACATGCTCAGCATCATATCCAAAGGTTGTCTTTGGGAATTAGATGTATGAGTGCTGCCAGCATTGCTGCAAAGGTTGAATAGGTGTGGGTTTGGCTTGTCAGTGCTCAGACCACACTGCATCAAATTGGCCTGCATGGTTGTCGTCCAGAAGGAAGCCTCTTCTAAAGATAATGCACAAGAAAGACCGCAAACAGTTTGCTGAAGACAAGCAGACTAATGACATGGATTATTGGAACCATGTCCTGTGGTCTGATGAGACCAATATAAACTTATTTGGTTCAGATGATGTCAAGCGTGTGTGGCGGCAAGCAGGTGAGGAGTAGAAAGACAAGTGTGTCTTGCCTACAGTCAAGCATGGTGGTGGGAGTGTCCTGGTCTGGGGCTGCATGAGTGGCAACCATGAATGCCAACATGTACTGTGACAAGCTGAAGCAGAGCATGATGCCCTCCCTTCGGAGACTGGGCTGCAGGGCAGTATTCCAACATGATAACGACCCCATCTCCAAGATGACCACTGCCTTGCTAAAGAATCTGAGGGTAAAGGTGATTGACTGGCCAAGCATGTCTCCAGACCTAAAGTCTATTGAGCATCTGTGGGGCATCCACCAGCTCTGTGATGTCGTCATGAAGGAGTGGAAATGGACTCCAGTGGCAACCTGTTAAGCTTTGGTGAACTCCATGCCCAAGAGGGTTAAAGCAGTGCTGGGAAATAGTGGTGGCCACACAAAATATTGACACTTTGGGCCCAATTTGGATATGTTCACTTAGGGGTGTACTCACTTTTGTTGCCAGTGGTTTAGACATGAATGGCTGTGTGTTGAGATATTTTGAGGGGCAGTAAATTTACACTCTTATACAAGCTGTACACTATTTTACATGCAAAGTGTCATTTCTTTAGTGTTGTCACATGAAAAGATATAATACAAATATTTACAAAAATGTGAGGGGTGTAATCACTTTTGTGAGATACTGTATGCAACTCTGGAGCCATAACTCTCTAATATTACTTGTATGTTTCATATGTTTTCAGTATGTTTTCTTTCATTCTGTTGTGTTGGACTGGTGTCCTTGACAACCTTGATTAACCACTGCCATGAAGAGAAGGTGCCCTGGGTTCTCGGGAGGTGCAATTGATGACTTTGGGACATGTTTGCTCTGAGGAAACAAGTTAGCCAGCAGGGACTCCTTTATGGTCTCCCCCATGATCTGGAGAGTACAGGCCCCAGGACTGTTTTACCACGGGATGGAAGCCTGTTTATGCTTTTTAACTTTCACATGCTTGTGAGTAGTTTTTACCTTTTTTATACAATTTGATTTACTTGGGATAATGCACAAGGTTGGTGCGCCCTCTTTTCTTTTATCTTTCTAGTGCAATTAGGACATCCCCGGTCCTAGAGGGCAGCAAGCCAAGGAAACATTATCCATTGAGTGGACCATTATACATTATTGGGCTATACTCATGCGCAGGAGTATTTGTTTTTATGCTGTCTCCCACCACATTAGAGTCCACCCTTCACATAATGATTCTCCTTTTTAAATTAGGAGCCCCCTTCACATCACAGACCTCCCTTTCAATCACAACATCACCCCCCTGTCTTCAAATCACAGGCCTCCCTTTTACATCACAGTTCCCCCTTCATATCAGAGATCTCCCCTTTACATCACAGTCCTCCTTTACACCACAGGTCTCCCCTTTACATCACAGCCTACCTTCATATCACAGCCCCCTCTTCACATCACAGATCTCTCTTCACATAACACCTCCCCCAATTCCCCTTAAAATCAAAGCCCTATTCACATCAGTGTCTTCAGCCCCTTTTCAGGTCACAGCCTCATGGCAGAGGGCAGGAGTTGGGTTGGTACTGAATAGATGACGAGAACTGTCTGCTTGTTGACAAATGCATGATGTGGGACAGTCCTACCACCCATAGATTAACAGCAGTGACAGCAGAGGGAGGGAAACCAAAAGAGAACTCTGACTTCACTGGAGAAAACAGTGAGTCCAGGTGTGGGAAACAAGCAGAGAGAGAGAGAGACAGCCCCAAGATACAGCGTGGCATATATGTGATATACCATTTGATGTGCCATAGCTGCCCTACCCTGGATACACAACTATATCCTTTGAAATTCTGAGATGTTATGGGACAAAATGCTGAGAGTTGCATTACTTGTGATGCTGGCATTGCATTTTTAGTATGTATTTAGTATTTTAGTTAAGTGAGTCCGTTCACAAAGCAACATCCATTTTGTTCAGCTCGTAACATATGTCATTCCTTACAATAACTTTTTTTAAGTATACAATATATATGTAAAAGTGTGTGCTACAAAAAGCCATGTTTTGTAAGACATCACTCACTTTTCACCATGTCTACCAATAGTGATGTCGCAAACCTAAAATTTTGCATTCGGGAACGGCGAATGCGAACTTCCGCAAATGTTCACGAACGGGCGAACCGCCATAGACTTCAATGGGCAGGCAAATTTTAAAACCCATAGGGACTCTTTCTGGCCACAATAGTGATGGAAAAGTTGTTTCAAGGGGACTAACACCTCGACTGTGGCATACCGGAGGGGGATCCATGGCAAAACTCTCATGGAAAATTACGTAGTTGTTGCAGAGTCAATTTTCAATCCATAAAGGGCATAAATCACCTAACATTCCTAAATTGTTTGAAATAACATGCTTTAAAACATCAGGTATGGTGTTGTATCGATCAGGTAGTGTAAGGGTTAGGGTTAGGGTTACAGATAGGGTTAGGGTTAAAGACTGTAACCCTAACCCTATCTGTAACCCTAACCCTGTCTGTAACCCTAACCCTAACCCTAGGACAGGCAGGGTTAGGGTTAGGGTTAGGGTTACAGATAAGATTAGGGTTACAGATAGGGTTAGGGTTAGGGTTACAGACAAGGTTAGGGTTCACATTGACAGACCAAACTCTGAGGCCTTGTACACACGAGGTAATATATCCGATGGGAACGGTCCGACGGGACCGTTGGGAACGATGGGAACGGCCCACAGCGTAAACTGTGGGCACAGTTTACGCTGTGAGCCTAAGACACCCTGGCAGACAACTGACTACTATTCTGTATTTCAGTGAATTTTGTTTTTATATGTTATCTACTGTGCCAACAAAATATATATGAGATGTGGCACTGGACAGGTGGGCACAGTTTACTCTGTGAGCCTGGGCCCCTTACATTACACAGCACCCCACAGCTCTGGACCCCTTTACATAGCACCCTGCACCACTGGACCCCTTTATATTACACAGCAGCTTGCACCACTGGGCCCTTTACGTTACACAGCACCCCACAGCTCTGGACCCCTTTACATAGCACCCTGCACCACTGCACCCCTTTATATTACACAGCAGCTTGCACCACTGGGCCCTCTACATTACACAGCACCCCACAACTCTGGGCCCCTTTACATAGCACCCTGCACCACTGGACCCCTTTATATTACACAGCACCCTGCACCTCTGGACCCCTTTATATTACACAGCAGCTTGCAACACTGGACCCCTTTACATTACACAACACCCTGCACCTCTAGTCTAGCTAAACTCAATACAGTGTATACATATATATACAAAGTCTGGAATGCATATATAAGCTCTACACACTGTAACTCTAACTGACTAGCCTGCCTGCCTTCCTGCCTGCCCTATCTAACTCCAAAAAATGACACTCTCTCTCCCTCTCTGTCTCTCACGCAGCACAGATTAGAGAGAAAAAAAAACAGACTGATTGATTAGCCCTAAAAAGGGCTGTTTGGGGTGTTGTCAGAACGCTGTTCTAACAGCAGAGATTAGATGAGCCTTTCAGGACTGGAGTACACTGGCCTAGCTATCGCTTTCCCTATAAAATCAGCAGCATCAACACTGTCCCTCCTCTCACTAAGACTGCAGGTTCAGAATGAATCTAAAATGGATGCTGCCCTAGAGGTAGGAGGGTCAGGGAGGGAGGGTATGCTGCTGATTGGCTGAAATGTGTCTGCTGACTGTGAGGTACAGGGTCAAAGTTTGCTGAATGATGACAAATAGGGGGCATGTCGAACATCGCCTATGTTCGCCGGCGGCGGTGAACTCGAACAAGCGATATTCGCTGGGAACTGTTCGCGGGGGGAACCGTTCTATACATCTCTATCTACCAACCACTTTATGTGGCAGGAAATTTCCCTTACCATGAAAGAGCCAGTTAGTTATGCTTTACTCCTAAGCAAAAATTCCCCAGTCTTAACCCAATGTTGTTATTATTATATTTTTATGTATATAGGCTGGACGGGAACCAGGTAGCCTATGTTCGTAAAGAGAGTGATTGTGGTTTTCTTAAAGGGAAATCTGGAAATCTGGCCATAAAAATGTTCAGGTGTATCTTTTCTTCATTGCATATTTATAAATGTGTTTTTACATGTAAAAAATTATGTATCATGTTTTACCAACACTATAGCACTTTAGATATTAGGATTTTGGTGCCAGTAATTTGTAATACCAAACCCAGGTCTGATCTCAGTTGGAGACTGGTTCATTCTCTTATTTCGGCAGGAAATTTTTTGGGAACATATGTTCATTTTTCAGGATGAATGTTTACTTGGCTTAGTAAAGGAGGCATAACTCTGTCCAGATCAGTCTTTCAATCATGTGAAGTCAAAATGCATTTATTTTATATGATTTATTTAGGGAATTTAACCACTTGATACCCGCCCACCGTCAAATGACGGCAGGCGGGATACCCTATTGTCCTGACAGGACATCATATGTAGTCCTGTCACTTTAAGCTGCTAGGGGCGTGTGCGCGCGCGCCTGTCGCGTTCCTTAGAACACTGTGCGTGTGCCCGGCGGCCGTGATGGCCGCCGGGCACACGCGATTGCCGACAATTGAGCTGGGACGTGCAGCTCTGTGTGTAAACACAGAGCTGCACGTCCCTGTCAGGAGAGAGGAGACCGATGCTGTGTCCCTTGTACATAGGGACACAATCGGTCACCTCCCCCAGTCACCCCCTCCCCCCACAGTTAGAACACAATGTAGGAGAAACATTTAACCCCTTCCCCACCCCCTAGTGGTTAACCCCTTCCCTGCCAGTTACATTTATACAGTAATCAATGCATATTTATAGCATTGTTCACTGTATAAATGTAAATGGTCCCAAAAATGTGTCAAAAGTGTCCGATGTGTCCGCTATAATGTCCCAGTCCCGAAAAAAAATCGCAGATCGCCGCCATTTCTAGTAAAAAAAAAATCATAATTATGTCCCCTATTTTGTAGGCAATATAACTTTTGCGCAAACCAGTCACTATATGGTTATTGCGATTTTATTTTTTATTTATTTTTTTAACCAAAAATATGTAGAAGAATACGTATCGGCCTAAACTGAGATAAAAAATGTTTTTTTTTTTTTTAAATCGGATATTTATTATAGCAAAAACCCAAAAATATTGTGTCTTTTTTCAAAATTGTCGCTTTTTTTTGTTTATAGCGCAAAAAATAAAAACCGCACGGGCGATCAAATACCACCAAAAGAAAGCTCTATTGGTGGGGAAAAAAATACATCAATTTTGTTTGGGAGCCACATCGCACGACCGTGCAATTGTCAGTTAAAGCGACGCAGTGCCGGAAGCTAACATTTTGTCTGGGCAGGAAGGGGGTGTAGGTGCACAGTAGGCAAGTGGTTAAATGAAGTGCCATTTTGTACTTTGCTTAGTGAACAGTATCTACTCCTTTATGAAATCAGATATTTGTTTTTTCTTTATATTTTTGCTTATGTCATGTTCGGGAGAGAATAATTCTGCATATTTTCTCTAATCCTACTATGATGTGATTTGGTGATTTAATAGTAATAATAAAGTAATGGTGATTGTTCATGGTGTGAAATTATTGTCTGTCAGGCCAGTTTCACTAATAGGCCTCAGAGGTCTGGCCTAAATATGGAAAACCTTTCAAAGTGTGACCGGGAGAACTCCTTTTCAAGCAACTTCTCATACAGTTTCTTGTATAATTGTCTTTTAAATGGATGCTAGAGTAGAGACTATAACACAAGCAGCTCAAGCTCAGTATTCAGTGGAGAGATTCTGTTTAACATCTCTCTGTAGAGGATTCAGAGAAACCAACTGTTACAATAGCTTGCAAAGGCCAGGCTTATTCAAAGGAGATTGGAAATTTACAATTTAAAGAGTAAAGCCAGTTAAAATGCATATCTATTGCTTTAGGCCAGCTAAAAGGGTCAGCTGCACATGACTTTTCACATGTGATTAGGGTATCTGCATTTTAGAATCTCAAATGGACCAACGCTTGCTATAATTTACTGCCATGGCCTTACAACTGCTTTAATTCAAGAGTATAGCCAATTTTCTTATGTGGTGATGCATTATGTGATAAATAACGTACATAGTAATGCAGAAAATTGACCACTTTATTTAAAATATCAGCTCCAACCCTGATTTATAGGTTTGCAGATCAGAACAATCAGCATCCAGAAAATGATGTTCCAGATCCTTTGTGATCCAATCACTTATGTGATCCCATCACAATCCATAGTTCAAGGTGAGTGAGTTTCTGAACTTTAAACCTCAAGCCCAACTGAGCTGCATGTAAATGAAAATTAAAAATCAAATCTTTATTCGCACAATAGTAACATATTAACGCTGGTATTATAATTATAGACTACTACAATTGAAATGGTAAGTGTTTCTGTAAAAGAAGACACATAAGTAAACATTTCAATATTCTACAATACTGAATTTTTGAAATATACATAACATTTCATTTGATTAATCACAGCAAATTTCTGATTGGCTAACTAAATTTACTGCATATTACCCATACTGGTTAGATGTTGAGCTTGTGCAAAAATGCTTTAACAATAAAACCTAAAAAGCTGATTGGTTACTATGCATAGCTGCAACAGATTCTGTGTGCTCCAGTTTTAATAAATCTCCCCCAAATTCTCTTTCACGGCTTCAGCCCCCGGAAGGATTTAACCCCTTAATAACCAGGCCATTTTTTGCAATACAGCACTGCGTCGCTTCAACTGACAATTGATTCTGTGTGCTTCGGTTTTAGTAAATCTCCCCCTTTGTGTCCTTGGCCATTTAGGGCAAAGTGAAAAGTTTTCTTGACTCATTTACTGATACTTACCTTCATCACAGTCTCTTCGTCTGTCAGAGTCCTCAGGAAAACCCAGCACTTCCATGTTTTAGGGAAGCGTGACTTTTTCCTTTTTCTTCCAGAATGAAGTACTTAGAACAGAGCAGCCAATCGGAAGGCCTATTATATGGGGGGTAGGAAAAGGTTATTACCCCATGTAAGCTGAGTCAAAGCATGGAGCTTACACAGAGATTAGACTCAGGGTTTTGACAGACAAACAGAGCAGTGGGTAAGCACTGGCAAGCTGAGTAACCTGTAAAGAGAACCTGTGACTTATATATACTTGCAAATGTGCTGTTGTACCATAGACTACGTCCTACAACTTTACATTCAGTGTTGTGCTGACAATCAGAACCACTGGGCAGATAAAAATCCAGCAGTGTGGTGTGTTTTTTAGAGATGTTCATAAACCCGGAAGGGTTCCGTTGGTATTTGAACCAATCAAAACTGCTATTTTCAGATGATGGTAAGTATATGTTTATGGGTGCCTTTAGTCATGATGTTCTGATCAAAAGGATTCATTATACAGTACAGCACCAACATATAATTTTTACAAATGACATACAGATATTTACATCAGTTCCTCACCATAAGTCTTCTAACTTCCCTACCACTAGTGTTGAGCGGAATACGCCATATTCGATTTCGCGATGTTTCACGAATATATAGAAGAATATTCGTGAAATATTCGCTAATATCGAATATTCGTGATATTTTATCAGAAAAACAATATTGCGAAATTTCGCTAATGCGAATGCGAAATTTCGCTAATGCGAATGCGAAATTGATTGCGAAATTCTCGTCAACACGCGAAAACTGAGATAATTTCCTGGATTACTAAACTAATATGCACTAAACACTAACTCTACTTACACAAACTTATATGACTAAACTAAAGCAAATTTTTTTTTTTTTTAGAAAAAAAACACAGAAGGGCAGAGAAAGTATTTGCGAATATTCGTAATACGAATATTCGCATTGCGATTATTCGGCAACATAAAAGGATCGCCTCAGCTACTCGGCCCAGGGTCTCTAATCATACCAGAAATGCTTTTAGATGTCGATGGAGATCACTAGGATGTGATCTGTTTTAAAAATAAATTTGAAAAAATACGAATATTCACCGCGATATTAGATTTATTCGCGAATACTCGAATATGCAATATTTGTTACGAATATTCGCAATGCGAATATTCGTGAGCAACACTACCTACCACAAGAATACACACATACACACACTATGGGCAATTTTGATAGAGTTTGAGTGTATAAGTTATTATAGAAAATGATATATTCACTATCAAATGCCTGAAATTCGTTTTCATAGTCATTTTAAAGTGTAAGAATATAAATGTAGTAGAAGAATGTGGTATCAGTTATCAATAAAAGCAGCATTTAACTTCCACACTTTCTAATGATATAATTGTAAATTTGAGATGCTTATCTTATCTGTGGTGATAAAAGCACTTCCTACTTTGAAACCTGAGCTATAACATTTCATTAGGAGCAAGGCCTGAAGGAAACAGCCAGGGGTAGACATTGCTTGTGTTAATTCATTTAAATGTTAACTAGTACACTAAAAGGGGATTACCAGTGGTTTTATCTCACAGGTCATCATTAGTGTATTGTAGATCACTATCAGGGGTACAACTAGAAGAAATGAATTGTTTACAGGTCACTTGCCATGCACTTGTGAACCGGTGCTAGGTCTTTGTGATCCTTATTACATCTCTAAATGTGGTACACATGGGCAGTAATGATGATGAAAGATCCAATAATTGCTCATTTTCCACACTAGCCATCATGCCCCCATATTGCCCCTAATTTCTTACATTAAGGAGAAATTATATTGTTTTATGCACAGCAAAACCAATGGCAGATGACAACATTCATTATTTGTTGATCATAAACATAAATTAGATATTGCCACGAGAGCCCAACTAATGCATGCATTTGGTATATAATTGTACAGTGAATGATATTTTAAATATAGAGAATACAATGCTCTTCGACATGGTGTTTTGAATAGATTATGATTTGTTTAAATAGCAATGCAACAATGCAATCTAGCTGTCTGGTTTGGTCTCAATGCATATACATTATCTCACAAAAGTAAGTACACCCCTCACATTTTTGAAAATATTTTATTATATCTATTCATGTGACAACACCGAAGAAATGACACTTTGCTACAATGTAGTGAGTGTACAGCTTGTATAACAGTTTAAATTCACTTAACCACTTAAGACCCGGACCAAAATGCAGGTAAAGGACCAGGCCCCTTTTTGCGTTTCGGCACTGCGTTCAGTATTGTAGAGTATTGAAATGTTTACTTATGTGTCTTCTTTCACAGAAACATTTACCATTTCAATTGTAGTAGTTTATAATTATAATACCAGTGTTAACCACTTGCTTACTGGGCACATAAACCCCCTTCGTTCCCAGGCGAAAATTTCAGCTTCCGGCACTGCGTTGCTTTAACTGACATTTGCGCGGTCGTGCGACGTGGCTCCCAAACAAAATTTGCATCCTTTTCTTCCCACAAATAGAGATTTCTTTTGGTGGTATTTAATCGCCTCTGCGATTTTTATTTTTTGCGCTATATACAAAAATAGAGCGACATTTTTGAAAAAAAACAATATTTTTTACTTTTTGTTATAGGAAAAATCAAATAAACTTAATTTTAGTCAAACATTTAGGCCAAAATGTATTTAGCCACATGTCTTTAGTAAAAAAAAATCACAATTAAAAAAAAATAGCTACCTAGCGGGAACAGCGACACTAATACAGCGATAAAAAAAATGATCGCTTAGTGACGCTGGCAATAGGGAGTGAAAGGGTTAACTAGGGCGGTGATCAAGGGGTTAAAACTTTATTAGGGGGGTACGGGGGCTACCCTAACCCTACTGAACACTAACTGCCTGTCACACTGACACTAAATACAGTAATCATACATATATGATTACTGTATTCAGTGACACTGTGACAGGGGGGGAGGGGGGGTGATCGCAAGGGGTTAAGTGTGCCTGCGTGTACTGGTGTCAGTGTAGTGTTGTGCAGACTTACTGTGAGATGTGATCTCTCCTCAGCGGCTGTTGAAAATACCGCCGAGGGGAGAGATCACATCACTTCCCTCTTCCTGTGTTTACACAGGATGAGGAAGTGCAGGGCGGGGGAGCGCGCGCATTGGCTGGGAGCGATCCGGAGGGGGCGGACAAAAACGAATAGCCGCCCCCTCTTCTCGGATCGCTCGGCCAGCTACGGGGACCGCCGATCGGACCCCCGACCCACGGCAAGCAGGCATGTATATATACGTTGATGTGCCTGCCTGTGCCATTCTGCTGACATAAATGTACATGCGGCGGTCCGCAAGTAGTTAAAGGTGATGGACTGACCAAGCATGTTTCCAGACCTAAACCCTATTGAGCATCTGTGGGGCATCCTCAAATGGAAGGTGGAGGAGCACAAGGTCTCTAACATCCTCCAGCTCTGTGATGTTATCATGGAGGAGGGGAAGAGGACTCCAGTGGCATCCTGTAAAGCTCTGGGGAACCTAATACCCAAGAGGGTTAAAGCAGTGCTGGAAAATAATAGTGGACACACAAAATATTGACACTTTGGGCCCAATTTGGACATTTTAGGGGTGTACTCACTTTTGTTGCCAGCGGTTTAGACATTAATGGCTGTGTGTTGAGTCATTTTAGGGGGACAGCAAATTTACATTATTATACAAGCTGTACACTCACTACTTTGTAGCAAAGTGTCGTTTCTTCAGTGTTGTCACATGAAAAGATATAATAAAATATTTACAAAAATGTGAGGTGCTCACTTTTTTGAGAATATATATATACAGAATATGTATGTGTATATATATATATATATATATAACCCTCCCAATGCAAAATATATATTTTTTCCCATTCAGCCAATTTGTAAGGCTGGGCTGGAGCTGCCATAAAAAAAAAGAAGCAATATCCACATTTGATTTACACACTAAGGGCCAGATTCAGGTAGATGCGTGCATATTTTCGCCAGCGTATCGCAGCGCATATACGCTGCGCTGACGCAAACTAGCGAGTGAAGTACAGTATTCACCAAGCGCATGTCCGTTACTTTGCGCCAGAGTAACGGAAATGCGCTGGCGTAACCCGACGCAAGTGGAAGTGGGTGTGATCATATGTAAATGATGGGCGGAGCCCAGCGCAGAGGCTTACGTTCAGCGCATCATCCACGGAGCATGCGCAGCGAGAGAGGCTTCACTCGGCCCCCTGTGCGCATGCTCACAACTTCCGTCGGCACCACTTCACGGTAAACGTCAGCGCAATGTGTTCCGTTGAGCGTTTAAAAGCGCTAGCGGAAGCGCCATTCCGGCGCAAAAGTATTTCCATTTCCCCCCACCCCAGGGAAGTTACTTTTGCTAAGAGATGGCTGCTCCCGTCCCCCCCAAAGAGAGGAGAAACCTAAATTTCAATTCCCAGGAGGTCTCTGTTATAATATCCGCTATGGAGACTTATAATGACTTCCTCCACGGCAATAAAAGTCGGAAGACCAGCCGGGATAGGAAGCAAGCCATCCTGGAGACCATTGCTGGCAGGGTGAATGTTTTGGGGTACTCCACCCGGACTGCTGGCGATATTCAAAAAAAAATTAATGACCTGTGGCGCAAGGTCCGTGGCAAGGTGGCCACCATCAGCAGGCATGAGAGGGGCACGGGGGGTGGACCCCCATGTGCGGTCAGCCTGACCACGGAGGAGGAGGTGGTCGCGCGCTGCCTGGAGAGGGAGCAGTTGGAGGGGGTACCAGGCTATGATTCTATGGAGGAAGGCTCCAGGACAGGTAAGTGTTTTTTATCCCCTATTTGGTGTGTTGCATGTGGGGGGGGAAGGTACATGTGCCAAGTGTGTGGGACCACCAACATGTGTCTGCTTTGTGTCATCCACAGATGACGGAGCTGGGCCATCATCTGTTGGCGGCCAGTCCACCCCATCCTCCCAACGGGATCCTGAGGCCGAGCCCCTGGGTGTTGAAGAGACCGAGGTGGAGGAGAGTGCCCACACCTCACCTGCAGAGGTGGTTGAGGAGGAGCCTATTATTCCTGAGCAGGACTTTATTTTGTTTTTGGAGGAGTCCTCCCCTTCTGCAGGGCCCTCTATAATACCCTCCCCCATCCTCGGAAGCCCCTCAAGGGCGACTCCATCCCCATGGGGACAACCATCTCCTGGCCCCAGGAAGGCGACCCGGAAGACCAGGGGGGTGTCTGATCTGGTCCAGGACCAGGTGGCGATGGACCACGCCAGGCAGATCCAGCAGATGGGGAAGATTGCTGGGCACCTGGACCGGGTCGCTGACAGCCTGGGCTCCGTGTCGCAGCTGACCAGTGCTGTGCATGACGTTGTGTCCAGGCTGGGGGAGGTAAAGGCTGATGTTAAACACCTCACTGCAGCCGTCCACGCCAACACAGCTGCCATCTGGGAAGAGGGGAGGCAGAGGCAGCGTGACCAGCAGCATCATGTCACCCGCCAGCTGAGGATGCAGGCCCAGACTAATCACTTTCTGAGCCGGATTGCCGTGGCCTTGGAGGGCATGCAGCCAAGAGCTGCCAGGAGAGGCCCACCCGGGGGTCAGCCTCCTCCAGATGCCCCCCCACCCCCACCCACTCCCTCCAGGCAGCTGAGGAGCCCGAGAGTGCCCACAAGAAGGAGCCCCCGTCAGCCCAGATGAGGTTTTTTTTTTGTTTTTGTTTATTGCTCAGGTTATGAGTATTTTATTATTTTTGTTTAGTGCTCAGGTTATGAGTATTTTATTATTTTTGTTTAGTGCTCAGGTTATGAGAAATTTATTTTATTTTTAACTGCACACGGTCAGGAGTGCAGGGGACAGTGTAAATGGTGTGTGAATGTGAGGGGGTGCCACTCCTGCCAGTAAGGGGTGTCACCCTCGGCCGTGGTGGAGTTATCCCCACGGCTGTGTGAATGACGTGTGAATGGTGTATGAATGGACAGCGACATCATTGGGGCCTTGACGCTGGCGTTGCTGCTCCCAAGTCATACATGCTGGACTTGGGCTAATCCAATGTGATGTGGATGTGGTGTGTGTGATCTAGGGACATCAGTGGTGTACATGCGTGCATTGTCTGTGTGAATAATGTTTTGGTTTAATGTCCAAAGATGCCTACGGCGAGGACCCTCCTGACTGCTCTTCCATCAGCAGACTGTGTAGCCTCTGGCAGGTGGGGACTGTGTGGGTCGGGGGTCAGGTCATCACGTATGTCAATCTGCAGGCCCTTTCTCATGGCAAAGTTGTGCAGAATGCAACATGCACCGATGATCTGACACACAAAGGTAGGGGAATACAATAGGGTCCCCCCGGACTTATCCAGGCATCGGAAACGGGACTTCAGGAGCCCAAATGTTTGCTCCACCACTGCATGAGTTTTGATATGTGCCGCATTGTATCTTCTCTCTCCTCTGGTTTGGGGGTTCCGGAAAGGAGTCATTAGATGGGGTCCCAGTGCATATGCAGAGACACCTGGAAGGGAAAAGACAGGAGGATGTTAGTAGTGCATGTGCCCCTTGTGATGTGTGCATCATGGGAGGGGATAGTCATGCCTGACTCCCATGTCACTCACCAATCAGCCAGCTGTGCCCATACATGTTCTGTTCGAATTCTGCTGGGATGGGACTCTGATTGTATATGAAGCTGTCATGGCTGGACCCGGGGTGTTTGGCATGGACGTGCCATATGAGGCGTTGGGCATTAGCTATCACCTGTACGTTGATGGAATGCCAATGCTTCCGATTGCGGTATATGTGCTCTGTGGCACTGGGGGGCTGAAGGGCCACATGTGTGCAATCAATGGCCCCCACTGTGCGTGGGAATCTGGCAATGCTGTAGAAATCTGTCATTGTCTTCAGCCGCAGCTCCTCAGTGGTTGGTCTGATGAACTGGTTGGACATGCGTCTGAGGATTGCGGGGACAACCTGGTGCACACATCTGCTCATGGAGGACTGTGACATCCCAGCCACCACTCCACTTGTATGCTGGAATGATCCACTTGCAAGGAAATGAAGTGTTGCCAGTACCTTCACCAGTGGCTGCACTGCTTGTGAGCGGTGTGTCTTGCTGGTGATGTCACCCTGCAGGGTTATGGTTAGTTCAAGGATTGCATCTGGGCTGAATCTGAAGAGGCGATACACCTCCTCATCACCCATGCCAAAGAGGCTCATGCGCGTGCGGTATATCCTCTCACGTGCCCACCTCCTCCGTACCGGGGGACCCAGTACTATGCTAGGACCGCGACTGCCCCTGGCATGTTGGCACACAGAGGTGTTGTCCTTGCAAGTGTGGTTGTTCAGCTTGCTATTTTCGTCCGTAACGCTGCTGCTGTAGCTGCTCTCCTGCTGACTAGTGTTGCTCACGAATATTCGCATTGCGAATATTCGCTACGAATATTGCATATTCGAGTATTCGCGAATAACACGAATATCGCGGCGAATATTCGCTATTTCGAATATTCAAATTTTTTCAATTTTTTTTTTAGAACAGATCACATCCTAGAGATCCCCATCGACGTCTAAAAGCATTGCTGGTATGATTAGAGACCTTGGGCCGAGTAGCTGCAGCGCTCATTTTATATTGCCGAAAAATCGCAATGCGATTATTCTGCAATAGCGATATCGCGCGATTATTTTATATTGTAATATATCACGAATATTCTGAGCCAATCAGAGTGCTCCATTCCGCATTTCTCGAAATTTCGCAATTATTTTGTATTGTAATATATCACGAATATTCTGAGCCAATCAGAGTGCTCCATTCCGCATTTCTCGAATATTCGCAATTATTTTATATTGTAATATATCACGAATATTCTGAGCCAATCAGAGTGCTCCATTCCGCATTTCTCGAATATTCGCAATTATTTTATATTGTAATATATCACGAATATTCTGAGCCAATCAGAGTG
Organism: Rana kukunoris; assembly: GCA_029574335.1. NCBI lineage: Eukaryota > Metazoa > Chordata > Amphibia > Anura > Ranidae > Rana > Rana kukunoris. The sequence goes on along the minus strand of CM056049.1, from coordinate 235,561,451 downwards.
CTCCATTCCGCATTTCTCGAATATTCGCAATTATTTTGTATCATAAAATATCACAAATATTCTGAGCCAATCAGAGTGCTCCATTCCGCATTTCTCGAATATTCGCAATAGCGAAAAAATCGCAATAGCGAAAAATCGCAATAATTTAATTTCCAAAAAATATCACGAATATTCGTATTTAGCGAATATATCTCGAATATTCGACTATATATTCGAGATATATCGCGAAATCGAATATGGCATATTCTGCTCATCACTACTGCTGACCTGTGGCCGTCTGGAGTAAAGATAAAGCAGCTATTTGTAGAAATAACTTTGCGACGGACGGACGAGATACGCGCGCCGCATGTAGCCAGCGTCTGGTGCTAATCCGTTCGCGAATCGGGAAATCTCCCTCATTTGCATATTTGCATGGCAAATCAATAGGCGCGACGGATGCGCTAACGATACTCTGGCGAGGGAAAGTTAAGCCGATCGGAAATGGCCCGTTTTCTGGCGCTTCTAGGTTGGTGGGTACGGCCACATAGATACTACGGCGCATCTTTACAGTTACGCGGCGCATATCGAGATACTCCAGCGCAAGTCTTGCTGAATCTGGCCCTAACTGAATGACATTTAGCCTGCTAAAGAACTGTGTATCATAATTGTCTTTTCATCTTTTTTCATCCTTTATTGCATTTCAATGCTGCCGATCTCCTGCAGCCTCTTTGCAGGCATTCCCTGGCCACATGTATGCACTCCAATGATGGCTGCATGGCATTTCCAGGTCAAAATTATATTAATATGTTAACAATACTTTAGTGTTTCTGCCAAGCACAAATCACATTGTACCTAACACAGATAAAATCCTTATATTGCTAATAAATAATTGAATAAATACATTTTTAGTACATTCAGACACAAGGACAACATCCAAATGCGTATTATTTTTCTTTGTCTTGTTTCTTAGCTATTTGTTCCCCTTTTGGGTGGTCGTATTATGGTATATTACACATTTACTGCTCACAGTAGGTTTGATAGGTAAAGGAAACTTCTGCTTCCTTTCAAGTATGAAGGATAGATTTACAACACAAGTTTTCCTATAAAGTGAACAAACCACTTTTAAACAATTAGTGGACCAATCTCACTGTAGTGTACATAGGAGAATGGTATTTGTTTTTACCTTATTGTCTACAAGGAAAGATTCATGCTGACTTTATAAGCAAATATGTAGATAATATAAATAAGTAGATTATTTAGATTAAAGTGACCAATCAAATGTGGTTTGTTTTTACATTGAACACTTCACAGCTCTGCAAGCCTTTATAAAAGGGCATTATATGTTATCATTTAACCACTTAAGGACCGGACCAATATGCTGCTAAATGACCCAAGGGGTTTTTACAATTCGGCACTGCGTTGCTTTAACAGACAATCACGCGGTCGTGCAACGTGGCTCCCAAACAAAATTGGCGCCCTTTTCTTCCCACAAATAGAGCTTTCTTTTGGTGGTATTTGATCGCCTCTGCAATTTTTATTTTTTGCGCTATAAACAAAAATAGAGCGACATTTTTGAAAAAAAAACAATATTTTTTAATTTTTGTTATAAGAAAAATCAAATAAACTAAATTTTAGTCAAACATTTAGGCCAAAATGTATTCAGCCACATGTCTTTAGTAAAAAAAAATCGCAATAAAAAAAAAAAAATACCTAGCGGGAACAGTGACACTAATACAGTGATCAGAAAAATGATTGCTTAGTGACACTGGCAATAGGGAGTGAAAGGGTTAACTAGGGGGGTGATCAAGGGATTAAAACTTTATTAGGGGGGGTACGGGGGCTACCCTGAACCTAACACTAACTGCCTGTCACACTGCCTGTCACACTGACACTAAATGCAGTGATCAGTACATATATGATCACTGCATTCAGTGACATTGTGACAGGGGGTGGGGGGGGGTGATTGGGGGGGTTAATGTGCCTTTGTGTAGTGTGTGTCAGTGTAGTGTTGTGCAGACTTTTTTACTGTGCAATGTAATCTCTCCTCAGCGGCGGTTGAAAATACCGCTGAGAGGAGAGATTACATCACTTCCCCCTTCCTGTGTTTACACAGGAGGAGAAAGTGCACTGCAGGGGGAGCGCGTGCATTGGCTGGGAGCGATCCGGAGGGGGCGGACAAAAACAAACCGCTGCCCCCTCATCCCGGATCGCTCGCACAGCAAACCGGACCGCCGCATGTACCGGGGGGGGTCCCGATCGGACCCCCAACCCACGTCTAGGCAGGGACGTACAGGTACGCCAATGTGCCTGTACGTGCCATTCTACCGACCTAAATGTACATGCGGCGGTCCGCAAGTGGTTAAATACAATAACATTTAATGTTTGTGCAATCACCTGCAAGTAAAAAAAAAATGATTTTTGTTTGCACACAATTAGATGATGGAAGTTTTCAGATTTTCCCTACATTTACCAAGTTCTGGAGCAACTGCACTTGCAAAGTACACATTCTAATTTGCCTTTAGTAAATCGACCCCAAGGGGCCTTTAACCTTCAGGTTATACTTCCTCCTATAGGAGCATTGGGTATAACCCCTCTTGCTACCATCATACCTGCAATTTGTAACAAAATTGTATCAAGAGCATAAAAAAATCACAAAGGGATAGAACCTCTGCTCCTCAATAGGCTCCAACAAAAGCCTTTTACTGTGAGTAAAACAATCCTATTTTCTCTCTCATCCACTAAGAAGTCTGAAACCTTAGTAAGGTCCAAAAGCTGTTCAACTGAGGGGTGGGCAACACAGCCATCAAAAAACAATACGGGCAAACAAAAAAAAGTACAGGTGACTGCCTGCAGCTCAAAGAGCCACCTCTACACTTAAAGCTGGCATGAGATGGGGCAGGAACATCCACCTGGTAAAGCTTAGGGAACAGAACAAAGAGAAAAGACCATATGGCAGCCCCCAAAAACTGGCAAAACAGAGGTCTAAGGCCTCGTACACACGAGGGGATATGTCCGCTGAAAACGGTCCGATGGACCGTTTCAGCAGACATCTCCGCTCGTGTGTATGGGCTAGCGGACAGATTTCTCCACCCGACAGATTTCAAAGCATGCTTTGAAATCTATCCGGTGGGAATCTGTCCGCCCGACATGTCTGCTGGTTAGTACACTTACCAGCAGACATGTCGTCCCCCACCGCCGCGCCGCCGCCGCCGAATGGATTCGGCGCATGCGCGGAAGTGTTTAACTTCCTGGTGCGGTGACGTGGCGGTGACGTGGCGGCGTCAACATCACCGCCGCGTCACCGCTACGTCACCGCGCCGTCCGGCGGCGGGGAATTTGATCCGATGGTGTGTACACGCCATCGGATCAAACTCCTGATCGGACATATCCGATGGAAATGGTCCGCGGACCGTTTTCATCGGATATGTCCGATCGTGTGTACGAGGCCTAATACTGAAGTACTAAAAAAGGACTTACAGCTCTAGTGGAATGAGACCATAAAGCTGAATAATGGTCTGTCTAAGACACCTAGACACATCATCGGGGCCCCAATTCATGGGTAATCTCATGCAGGATGACCGCAGTCTCTGGTAATCTCATGCAGTATGTCCGCAGTCTCTGGTAATCTCATGCAGTATGACCGAAGTCTCTGGTAATCTCATGCAGTATGTCTGCAGTCTCTGGTAATGTTGTGCAGTATGTCCGCAGTCTCTGGTAATCTCATGCAGTATGTCCGCAGTCTGGTAATCTCGTGCAGTATGTCTGCATTCTTGTAAACTTGTGCAGTATGTCCGCAGTCTGGTAATCTCCTGCAGTATGTCCGCAGTCTCTGGTAATCTCCTGCAGTATGTCTGCACTGACCCTCTCCTGTAGTATGTGTATTTATGTGCCGCTTTACTTGCTCAATTATTTGGCTCCACTGCTCAGTGAGTGGTAATGATGTGCATTAACCTATAGCAACCAATCAGTGAGCGCTTAATAATGTGCAGTAACCTCTAGCAACCAATCGGGAAGCAGAAATTATGTGTTGTAACCTCTAGCAACCAGACAGTGAGCGGTGAGGATAGGCTGTAACCTCTGACAAACAATTGCAGTCGCTGAGTGATCTTCTGCAGTAAACTGATTTTGAGTCGATCTGCTATTTTTTGTATGTCTCAGAATGGGGGGGGGGGGGGGCAAGAAAATGTTTGTCCAGGGCCCAATAAAAATTAAAGACGGCCCTGACTGCAAGGGAAACTATTTTGCAGGTAAGAGCAAAGAAAGGATTGTCTCTGATAGGTTTAAACCAGGGATCCTCAAACTATGGCCCTCCAGCTGTTGCGAAACTACACATCCCATGAGGCATTGTAAAACTCTGACATTCACAGACATGACTAGGCATCATGGGAATTGAAGTTCCTGAACAACTGGAGGGCCATAGTTTGAAGACCCATGGTTTAAACAGTGGCTTTTTTAAGCACTGAGGGGACCAAATTTAATTCCCATTAAGGTAGAGGGATGGGGAGCCACATGGGAGACTTATTGTGCAAAAGTCTTAAACAGAGAGTGAGAAGCCAAAAGTTTCTGGAACAGAATGGCAAGTGGTCAAGAGGTCTGGCCCTTGATGACAATAAAGGCAAAACAATGGTCTACTCTAGAGCCAACTGCAGGAAAGAAGGGATCTATTAGAACTACTCATGGAATCTGCAAAACTGGATAGCTTGTAGCTGGATGAAAAATACTCAAGTCCAGAAAGGCAGCAGGAACAGATCATGGAGTGAAATTCCATGTGGCTCTTGTAGCATGAGCAGCAGGAGGATGCTTCCTAAATGCTGTCTAGAGCAGTGTTTCCAAACTCCAGTCCTCAAGGCACACCAACAGGTCATGTTTTCAGGATTTCCCTCAATTAAAACAGCTGTGGTAATTACTAAGGCAGTGAAACTGATCAAATCACCTGTGCAAAATAATGGAAATCCTGAAAACATGACCTGTTGGTGTGCCTTGAGGACTGGAGTTGGGAAACACTGGTCTAGAGGGAAGATTGTTTATTTGCAAAGCTTCACTCAGTGAAATTACATCATCACTCAGTCCCACAGCATTAACCCCATCCACAGCAAGGCAGTGGGAAAAAATAGTGAACCAAAATGTGAACTAATTAGGTGCCCAGCAACTTATAAAATGAGGGCACTTCTATGGCTAGGCTCAAACGGCTTACTCAAAAAATGGAGGGCCAGATTCAGAAAGACTGGCGTATTTTTAAGGCGGGCGGAACGCATCTCATACGTGCTACGCCGCCGTATCTTAGAGAGGCGAGTACCGTATTCAGAAACAACTTGCGCCCTAAGTTACCGCGGCATAGCGTATATGGGCCGGCGTAAGCCAAGGCAGTGGGCGTGTTGTATTGAAATGAGCCGTGATCCCATGCAAATGAGGGGCCGAACGAACGGCGCATGCACCGTCTGTGGACGTATCCCAGTGCGCATGCTCAAAAACGTCAGATAGAATGCCTAAAATACATCAAACCTTGCATACAACGTGAACGTAACTTACGCCCAGCCCCATTCACGTACGACTTACGTAAACGACATAAGTTGATACTTAACATTGGCTGCGCCTCATATAGCAGGGGTAACTTTACGCCGGTCGCACGCCTTACGTAAACAAAGTATTTCAATGCGCTGGGCGCAAGTATGTTCGTGAATCGGCGTATCTAGCTCATTTGCATATTCTACGCGTAAATCTACGGAAGTGCCCCTAGCGGCCAGCGTAAATATGCAACTAAGATACGACGGCGTAAAGAGACTTACGTTGGTTGTATCAAGCTAGAATTCAGGAGTATCTTGGTTCCTGAATACAGGGCATAGATACGACGGTGCATCTTTTAACTTACGCGGCGTATCAATATATACGCCGGCGTAAAGTGTTTCTGAATCTGGCCCGGAGTCTTTAAAGACAGAGCAAGGACTAGAGATGAGCTAAAAAAAAACAACTGGTTTGATTCGCATCAGAACATGTGAACAGATAAAAAAATTGTGCGAACATGCAAACACTGTTAAAGTCTATGGGACACAAATGTGAAAAATCTAAAGTGTTCATTTTAAAGACTTATATGCAATTATTTCCGTAAAAAGTCTTTGGGTCCTGCCCCAGGGGACATGTATCAATGCAAAAAAAAAAGTTTTAAAACTGATGTTTTTTTCAGGAGCAGTGATTTTAATAATGCTTAAAGTGAAACAATAAAAAATAAATATTCCTTTAAATATCGTGCCTGGGAAAAGCAGAAAAGGTTAGCCACCCTATTGTTACTTTTTCAAAGGCATCTGTGAAAAGTACAGATTTACACGTTGTAGCAAAAAATTCAATACATTTATTTAATATAAAATATTGTTTTCGCTGTGCCTGTGTGGGTTTCCTCTGGGTACCTTGGTTTCCTCCTACACTCTAAATACATGCTGCTGGGTTAATTGGCTCTTGTCTAAATTGGCCCTAGTATGTGTATGTATGAATGTCAGTTAGATTGTAAACAACTTAAGGGCAGGGACTGATAAATGTGCATTTGTTTTCGTTAGAATGCTTTTTGTCGGAAAATCTGGTATTTTCGTTATCGTTTTAACAAACGAAAACGAAAGCGCAAGAAACGAAAACCGAAAGATCCGACATTAAAAATGCTTTATTTTCGTTTTCGTTCAGATCCGGCGATTTTCGAGGCTTTGTCGAATTTCCGTCATTCAATTTCACAAAGTCATCAAAAATCGTCGTTCTCCCTGTATTCAGAACGACGATTTTCGATGCTTTGACGAATTTCTGACGTTTAATTTGACAAAGTCATCGAAAATCGTCGTTTTCGGACGAAAACTTTCCCGACGAAAACGAAATAAATCAAAACGATTTTCCGGAGTAACTAAATAAAAAATTTTTCTGGACGAAAACGAAAAAAACGAAACGAAATATTCCAGTCTGCACATGTCTAGGGACTGATGTGAATGTACTATATAAATAAATTGTCAAGGTAATATAAGTACCTGTAATAAATAAATAAATAAATAATAAAGATTTATTTAGCGCCAGCTCAATCTTTTTTATGGCTAGCTATTAATTGATCCTGTGTTGTCAAGGCCCAAGGATCATGTATTTACAATCGGCACTATTTAAAGGTTCTTTCATCCTTAGCTTTCCATAACAGTGTTATCTATATTTGTTTCAACTTCTTTCACATCTTTGCTTTTCTTTTCATGGTTACACTGATGCTAAATTTACAATGAAAGACAAACTATTAAACAGAAATTAAATTTATTAGAATGCACAATATATAGGAATAAAATAGGCATCCATATACAAACTACAGAGAGTTCTATTTTATTTATTATGATACAAGGCCTCTAAAGGATTTTCGGGATATTTGGTATTGGCACTAAAAGCAGATTGCTCCCAGCTCAGATACAATAAATGACCTACAAAGATAAGCACAAAATTCCAAGTCAATAGGATTCTGCTTTGATGAACATTCTGTCAGCTGTACATTTTCTGTGCTTCTGCAATATGATTCTATAGGTGAGAGAGAAAAATGATTGCATCCACCACTGAGCAATTGATCGTTGGCTTCTTTTGGCTGCCATAGCGTTACATATGAGCATCACATTTTCAGACCTTGTCTAACAAATGACCTATTTTTGACCTGTTTTCCTACATGATTAACACTCTTCAGGCCGTCATCTCTATGCTTCCCTCACCAAATTAAAGAGCAAGACCTGCTTCCCTGTTAGATTTGCTCACATTTAAGCAGTGTCATGTGGTCAGTAGCCCATGGCAATATACTAAATTAAAGGCCTAATGTAGAATCCTTCTCCAAGCCTGACAAATAATGAATTGAAAACTCTAAGCCCCACAGGACACAGTCTGGTATAGAGCTACTTCAGCGCGAGCTGCAGAGTAACAACAGTCCCTTGGCTGTCATTCAGAAATAGGACTTGTTTAATTTTATTCACCGCAGGAAACAAAACAATGGTAGCTTCTTTAAAGGGAACCTGTCACAACAGCTGCTAGATTTCACAGGCAAGGTTCCAATCCAACATCAAAGGTTGCTATTGTCCATTCACTGAACTAGTGATAATCCATATTAAAACAGAGCTGTATGTTAACTGGCACCCTTGCCCCAGAACAAAGGTGGTCACTGGTAGTCCTGCATAGGATTTTTGATGTGCATTAATGTTTTTTTTTTTAATGCAGCACTAAGGCAGGCCATACACGATTTCGAACGAGCCGTCGAGCGATAAACGAACGCGGCGCTCACAAAAGCATGCGAGTGTACCATCAATTACGTACGAAAATCGAGCGAGAAAACACAATGTTTTCATACCATAGAGGAAGTGATGTAATCTTCTGTGACCTTTTAAACATACCCCCTACTGTCAAAAGTCGGGTCGCGCCAACTCGGATCATGCGCAGTTATGTTTCTTGGGAAAAATCGTCCAACTCTACCATTAACGATACGATTTTTGGACGTTTTTCAGAAAAAAAAACAACATGTTGGTTTTTGAAATTTCGCCTGTCGTACGAAAATCGCGTGTCGAACAAGCACACTAATGATACGAAAATCGTCCGATTTCACGCTCGTATGCGATTTTCGATCGAAATTCGAATCGTGTATGGCCTGCTTTAGCCATTTCAGTCATTTCCATTATATGTCTGATTTCTTTTTACTTTGCCTGTTCATTATTGATCAATTTAAATTATTATTGTGAAATTGACTATTAAGAACCAGCAAGAAAACTGCTGGCAGAGCTTTCTTGCCGAGTAAACCGAGCGTGTGTACGAGGCTTTCAGGTTTCTCGTCTGGAAATCTGGCCAGAATCTCGACGAGAAAAATAGATACCCTGCTCTCTATTTTCTCGTTGGGATTTTTGTTGGCCTGTTTCCCGACGAGAAACCCGAGAGTGTGTATACTTTCCTGTCGCCGTGGAAACCCGCGCATGCTCGAAATTACTTTGACGCGCGCGTGGTTGCTTCCACGGCATAGGTCCCTACCTATGCCGTGGAAGCAACCACGCTTGCGTCGAAGCAAGATGTTGGCGACGGCATCGAATGTGACGAGCGCATGCTCGTCGTACGCGATGATGTCACTGCGTTCTTGTCTTTTCAAGAGAACCGCGGTTCTTTTGAAAGGTCTGTGTGTACACTCAGGCGGCAAGAGATTCTAGCCAAGAATCTCGTTGGGAAAAACAACGTTTTTTTTTTTTCCTGACGAGATTCTTGCCCATGTGTACGAGGCCTTAGTGTTATTGGTATTATTTATAATATTATTATTACTATAACTTTTAAATGACAGTTTGACATACAATGAACATTCCTAACAATATAGAACATAAATGCATGATGACATTGGTAGCTAGAGTTAACAATTAAAGATGAGATTTTGGTTTACCCGATGCTAAATTCACAATGAATTTTCCACACATAATGCTTTTGGTACCCGTTATGTGGAATAGCGTCCTTACAGAATGTCTCCAAATTACAAGCCAACCTCAATGCACTGTTTGGGCAACTATGTGGAAGATGAGGCTTAATGTTTATAAATGTAAAGTTATACATGCATCATACCTACTAGGGGGAGTACAACTGGGGGAATCCATAGTAGAGAAGGATCTGGGGGTCTTGGCAGAACATAAGCTTAACCACTTGCTTACTGGGCACATATACCCCCCTTCTGCCCAGGTGAAATTTCAGCTTCCGGCACTGCATCGCTTTAACTGACAATTGCGCGGTCATGCGACATGGCTTCCAAACAAAATTGACGTCCTTTTTTTCACCACAAATAGAGCTTTCTTTTGGTGGTATTTGATCACCTCTGCGGTTTTTATTTTTTGCGCTATAAACAAAAAAAGCAAACATTTTGGGAAAAAAAACAATATTTCTCAGTTTAGGTCGATACGTATTCTTCTACAAATTGTTGGTAAAAAAAAAAAAAAATTATTTTTTATTTATTTTTTTTACTAGTAATGGCGGCGATCTGCGATTTTTTTATTGGGACTGCGACATTATTGCGGACACATCGGCCGCTTTTGACAAATTTTTGGCGCCATTCACATTTATACAGCGATCAGTGCTATAACTATGCACTAATTACTGTATAAATGTGACTGGCATTGAAGGGGTTAACACTAGGGGGGTGAGGAAGGGGTTAAATGTGTACCTGTATTGTGTTCTAACTGTGGGGGGAGGGGGGTGTGACTGGGAGAGGTGACCGATGCTGTGCCCCTATGTACAAGGGCCACAGATCGGTCTCCTCTCTCCCCTGACATGACGTGGAGCTCTGTGTTTACACACAGAGCTCCACGTCCCTGCTCTGTCATTGCCGATTGCGGGTACCTGGGGGACATCGCGACCGCCAGGCACGCGCATTGGCATCTCGGGCATGCGCCAGGCATGCTCGCGCCGCGGCTAGCGTGCTCGCACGCCCCCAGTGGCCGAAGGAACCCAGGACGGCAATTGAAGTCCAGTTGGATTTTCAGAGCCACCGTGAGGCCATCAATTGACAATGGCCCGGGGCTCAGGTGGTTAATAATAGCATGCAATGGCAAGCTGCGGTTTTCAAAGCAAGCAAAGTCTTTTCTTGTATTAAGAGAAGTATGGGCTCCAGAGAGAGAGATACAATTTTGCCCCTGTTCAAATCATTAGTAAGACCTCATCTGGAATATGCAGTTCAGTTTTGAATACAAGTTCAAAAAAAGAAAGGCCTGCATACAGCGGTATTTATTAGAGCAAAAAATACAAAATATTGCTTTTTTTTCAAAATTGTTGCTCTATTTTTGCTTATAGCGCAAAAAATAAAAACCGCAGAGGTGATCAAAAGAGAGCTCTATTTGTGAGAAAAAATAGACGTAAATTTTGGTTGGGAGGCACGTCGCACGACCGTGCAATTGTCAGTTAAAGCAACGCAGTGGAAAATCGTAGTGGCCCAGTCATTTGGCAGCCAAATAGTACGGGGCTGAAGTGGTTAAAAAGGGCTTGGACTATTTCCTAGGTGTACATGATATAACTGGGTGCTGACATGTATAGGTATAGTTGATCTAGGAAAAATCTGATTGCCTCTCGAGGGAACAGGAAGGATTTTTTTTCCCCCGTCTGTAGTAAATTGTATTATTCTTTACTGGGGTTTTTCGCTTTCCTCTGGATCAAAAGCCAATAATGAGGGAGGGTACCACAGAATCCATCTCCTCACTATAAAACGGGTGTGCTGAGAGAAGCTATGGTGCCATTGTGTATCAGCTGCTGTAGAGAGAGCATAAAGAAAAACTACTGATTTCCTATGAAGGGATTAGGATCAGTGAGCAAACTGAACTACTGAACTTTACTTTTCTGATTTCAGTGGGGGGCATGCCCTTTGTGCGCAACTCCCCACCCCCAGTGTATGCAGGTCTTCACTTAAAGCGGAATTCCGGCCACAATATCACTTTTTAAATATAAATACCCCTGTAATACACAAGCTTAATGTATTCTAGTAAAGTTAGTCTGTAAACTAAGGTCCATTTTGTTAGGTTGTTACAGCATTTAGATACTTTATAAAACAGGAATTGACTGGGGCCATCTTAAGTGTGGGAATCAGGAAGTCAGACTGTATGACTTCCTGGATTTCAGCCTTGCTGATCTCGCACATGCTCAGTGCTGCACAAGCAATGTAATATGTTACAGATCAGGTTTCAATAGCAACGGGAGTGTCAGAGGAAGTTGCCGCCCCTTATCTATGCAAATCTCTCCTCCCCTCCTCCTTCCAGGAACCAGTAAATATACTAAATCATTTAAAATTGAGTACTGTCCATGATACTTTTTTTATTTGCACTAACATACAATTTTTCAGGACAAGCTTTCGGGGTGTTACCCCTTCACAATTGCACTAATACGGCTACAATCACGATCACAGCGCACCGCACCGATCACAGCACAACACAACGGTGTGACAGGGGCCAGTGTGGTGTGACAGGGGCCGATGCAGTGTAACAGGGGCCGGTGTGACAGGGGCCCGATGTGACGGGGGTCACGGGGCCGATGCGGTGGGGCCAATGCAGTGTGACGGGCCGGTGTGACAGCGGCCAGTGTGACAGCGGCCAGTGTGACAGCGGCCAGTGTGACAGGGGCCGGTGCAGTGTGACAGGGGCCGGTGTGACAGGGGCCGGTGTGACAGGGGCCGGTGTGACAGGGGCCGGTGCGACAGGGGCCGGTGCGACAGGGGCCGATGCGGTGTGACAGGGGCCGGTGCGGTGTAAAGGGGCAGGTGTGCTGTGACAGGGGCCGGTGCGGTGTAACAGGGGCCGGTGCGGTGTGACAGGGGCCCGTGCGGTGTGACAGGGGCCGGTGCGGTGCGACAGGGGCCGGTGTGACAGGGGCCCGATGTGATGGGGGTCACGGGGCCGATGCAGTGGGGCCAATGCCGTGTGATGGGCTGGTGTGACAGGGGCCAGTGTGACAGGGGCCAGTGTGACAGGGGCCAGTGTGGTGTGACAGGGGCCGGTGCGGTGTGACAGGGGCCGGTGCGGTGTGACAGGGGCCAATGCGGTGTGACAGGGGCCGGTGCGGTGTGACAGGGGCCAGTGTGACAGGGGCCGGTGTGACAGGGGCCGGTGTGACAGGGACCGGTGCGCTGTAAAGGGGCAGGTGTGCTGTGACAGGGGCCGGTGCGGTGTGACGGGCCGGTGTGACAGGGACCAGTGTGACAGCGGCCAGTGTGACAGGGGCCAGTGTGACAGGGGCCAGTGTGACAGGGGCCGGTGCGGTGTGACAGGGGCCAATGCGGTGTGACAGGGGCCAATGCGGTGTGACAGGGGCCGGTGCGGTGTGACAGGGGCCAGTGTGACAGGGGCCGGTGTGACAGGGACCGGTGCGGTGTAAAGGGGCAGGTGTGCTGTGACAGGAGCCGGTGCGGTGCGACAGGGGCCGGTGCGGTGCGACAGGGGCCAGTGTGACAGGGGCCGGTGTGACAGGGGCCCGATGTGATGGGGGTCACGGGGCCGATGCAGTGGGGCCAATGCCGTGTGACGGGCTGGTGTGACAGGGGCCAGTGTGACAGGGGCCAGTGCGGTGTGACAGGGGCCGGTGCGGTGTGACAGGGGCCAATGCGGTGTGACAGGGGCCAATGCGGTGTGACAGGGGCCAATGCGGTGTGACAGGGGCCGGTGCGGTGTGACAGGGGCCAGTGTGACAGGGGCCGGTGTGACAGGGACCGGTGCGGTGTAAAGGGGCAGGTGTGCTGTGACAGGAGCCGGTGCGGTGCGACAGGGGCCGGTGTGACAGGGGCCGGTGTGACAGGGGCCGGTGTGACAGGGGCCCGGTGTGACAGGGGCCGATGCGGTGGGGCCGGTGCGACAGGGGCCGATGCGGTGCGACAGGGGCCGGTGCGACAGGGGCCGATGCGGTGTGACAGGGGCCGGTGCGGTGTAAAGGGGCCGGTGCAGTGTAAAGGGGCAGGTGTGCTGTGACAGGGGCCGGTGCGGTGTGACAGGGGCCGGTGCGGTGTGACAGGGGCCGGTGTGACAGGGGCCGGTGTGACAGGGGCCGGTGCGGTGTGACAGGGGCCGGTGCGGTGCGACAGGGGCCGGTGTGACAGGGGCCGGTGTGACAGGGGCCGGTGCGGTGTGACAGGGGCTTGGGCCCCGGCACACTGAAATCGGTCCCTGTCACATGTTCCCAACAGAGAGAGACAGAGACAGGGGTGGGAGAGAGAGGGTCAGTGAGAGAGATGGAGCAGGGTCTGATCAGTGGAAGTGCTCACTTGGAATCGTTCCCAGGGGCTGGCTCACTATATTCAGCAGCTTGTCAGCGTGGCTGCTTGTTTTTTATCTTCCCACCCACCTCCCCTTCACAAACGAGCACACAGGAGGGGCGGGACTCAGGAGAGGTGTGAGGCTGCTTGTGACAGACATGCTGGAGGTGGATTGGATGAGCACACAGGAGGGGCGGAACTCGGAAGAAGTGAGCATTTGTTGTGCCTGACACATGATCTCAGAGGGGAGGGATTCAGCTGAGCTGGACAATGTTCACAGAGTGTCAGAGGCAGAGCTAAGAGCCGCGCGCGGGGGGGGGGGGGTGAGCGGCGTTGACGACACATAACAGTTGCTCCCAGGAGGCAAAGCAGCAGTGATTGACGGCCTCCGGCCGCGGCGGAGGCTAGACAGCACATGGACAGCACAGTAAGTTTTTAAAATAAAAAAAAAATAGATGCCAATTCGATTTAAGGGGGCAGTATGAAAACGAATGATATAAAGTTGAAAAAGAGGGTGGAGCTCCACTTTAAAGTGCCTGCCAAGCCAAGGGAGCAGCTGTTGTTTGCTTTAGCCTGGTTAGAGTTTCACAGGCTGTCGGTCTGATTATTTCCTACTGCATTCTATATGGTTCTAGAATCATAGTGGGAGGAAAGGCAGAAAGGCTATATTTAACCAGTCAATCCCTGGGGAGGTGAGCCCAGTATGTGACTGAGGAACCTATAAATAGTCTGGGGTCTGAAGCAGGAGTTGGTTGGTTCTGGGTCCAGTTCTTCAGGAGAAGTTCCTAGCCTGAGGTGGCACTGCTCCTAGGGCAGTTTGCTGGAATGCTGGCATATCTTTAACATGGTCCCAGCTGTAGCTGGGGGGCTGATTTGGCATCTTGTAGAAGTTGGAAGGAGGTATCCAATCTCCTTGTGTAATTGTGAGCTCTGCTTCTCCCTTACTGAAGATTGCCTCTTGGATATTGGAAAGGAGGCAGCCAGTGATCCTGTGACATTGTAAGTACCCGATGAATGCTCTTCTGTGCTTTGACAGTTCTTATATAGGTAAGGGGTGGGGCCAACATCACCAACATCACCTAGTGACCAAGCAACAGGCCCACCAGTCTGTGGCATCAGAAGGGGGCTGTGCCACCATGTCACGTAGCCAGGTGGCCCTGCCATTGCCCATATAATAAATGTCAAAGCGCAGAGGAGGCATTTGACTGCACAGAGACCTGACCTTAACCCGAAAGAACACCTTTGAGATGAATTAGAGTGGAGAATGCAAGCCAGGCATTCTCATCTAACATCAGTGCCTGACCTCACAAATGCGTTTCTGGAAGAATGGTCAAATATTCCTATAGACCCATTTCTAAACCTTTCTAAGCCTTCCCAGAAGAACTAAAGCTGTTATAGCTGCAAAGGGTAGGCCAACTCAATATTGAACACTACAAACTAAGACTGGGATGCCATTAAAGTTCATGTGTGTGTAAAGGCAGGTGTTCCAATTCTTTTGACAACTCTGGGCCAGATTCAGGTAGATCAGAGCATCTTTGCTCTGGAGTAACGCTTCTCATTTACGTTACTCTGCCGAAATTTTAGGAGCAAGTGCTGTTATTCATGAAGCACTTGCTCCTAAAGTTGCGGCAGGGCATCGCAAATGAGCCGGCGGAATTCAAATTGGGCGGGTACGGGGCGTGTAGTATTCAAACTAAGCGCGATCCCGCGGCGAACGTACTGCGTATGCGTCGAGTGTCAATGCATCCCAGTGCGCATGCTCCAAATTCTGTCAGTGAACGTCATTGACGTCACATCCCCATTCATGAATGTTTTACGCAAGCGACGCGATTTGTTTTTTTTCCGACGCGATGACGACGCCTATACTTAACATAGGATACTCCACTAGGGGGCTGCTTTATCTTTACGCCGCGTATCGCTTCTGGAAACGTCGTAAAGTCACTGCGTCGCGCCCGAAAAAGATTGTGAATTGCCGATTCCCGCTCATTAACATATTTTTTGAGCGTAAATCGGCGCCATTTTTAAGTTGAAGTAACGATGCGATGGCGAAATTCAATTGCGCCGATCGCATCGGAACTCCAACCCGGCGTTTCTTGTTTTCTGGTTACAGAAAACAAAAACGCTGGCTTAAAGTGACAGTTAGGCTGGCGGATCCATTGATCTGCCAGCCTAACTCTACCTGAATCTGGCCCTCTATATATATATATATATCATAATTTCCCAAAGTGTTATCCCTTTAAAAGACCCTGAGAGTACAGAAAAAGAACCATTGAATGTATATCCCTGTTGTGGGGTGGCAACAACCCACAGCATTTATGTGGACTGCATGATGTCAGCCCAATTTATTTTGCTAAACAACTCCCACTCTCAGATCTGTACACTAAAATGGCTAATCATTCTTTAGTCCAAGTTTGGAACTAGGAGGGCTCTTTTGCGATAACACAGGGAGTGTGCGGACGAAATAGGGCAGCTATGAATGTCTGAAAAGATAAACATTTTTTTTTTGCACTAACCAAACATATTTCAAAAAAATGCTTCCACATGGTATACGATATGGACCAAATAAGAGAAGTTTATTGTTTTCAAACAGCCATAAAGTCTTTATTAGGACTAATATCTACAGTGCCTTGAAAAAAGTATTTATACCCCTTGAAATGTTCCACATTTTGTCATGTTACAACAAAAAACATAAATAGATTTTATTGGGATTTTATGTGATAGACCAATGCAAAGTGGCACATAATTGTGTAGTGGAAGGAAAATGATAAATATTTTTCAACATTTGTGACAAATAAATATGTGGAAAGTGTGGCTTGCATTTGTATTCTGCCCCCCTGGATTTATACTTTATAGAACCACATTTCAATGCAATTACAGCTGCAAGTCTTTTTGGGTATGTCTCTACCAGCTTTGCACACTAGAGAGTGACATTTTTGCCCATTCTTCTTTGCAAAATAGCTCAGATCTGTCAGATTGGATAGAAAGCATCTGTGAACAGCAATTTTCAAGTCTTGCCACAGATTCTCAATTGGAGTTAGGTCTGGACTGACTGGACCATTATAACACATGAATCTGCTTTGATGTAAACCATTCCTTTGTAGCTCTGGCTGTATGTGTAGGGTTGTTGCCTTGGAAGGTAAACCTCCACCCCAGTCTCAAGTCTTTTGCAGACTCTAACAGGTTTTCTTCTAAGATCGCCCTGTATTTTGGTATCATCCATCTTCCCATCAACTCTGACCAGCTTTCCTGTCCCTGCTGGAGAAAAGCATCCCCACAGCATGATGCTGCCACCACCATGTTTCATGGTGGGGACGGAGTGTTCAGGGTGATGTGCAGTGTTATTGTTCCACCATACATAGCATTTTGCTTTTAGGCCAAAAAGTTCCATTTTGGTCTCATCTGACCAGAGCACCTTCTTCCACATGTTTGCTGTGTCCCCCACATTGCTTCTCGCAAACTGCAAACGGGACTTCGTATGGCTTTCTTTCAACAATAGCTTTCTTCTTGTCACTCTTCCATACCGGTCAGATTTGTGGAGAGCACATCTAATAGTTGTCCTGTTACTGCTCTCCTTATCCAGCCTGTCAGTTTAGGTGGATGGCCATGTCTTAGTAGGTTTGCAGTTGTGCCATACTCTTTCCATTTTCGGATGATGGATTAAACAGAGCTCCATGAGATGTTTAAAGCTTAGGATATTTTTTATAACCTAACCCTGCTCTAAACTTCTCCACAACTTTATCCCTGACCTGTCTGGTGTGTTCCTTGGCCTTCATGATGCTGTTTGTTCAGTAAGGTTTCCCAACAAAGTTCCCAGAATCGATTGCGCTGAATAGCAAGTTTTCCCTCACCTGATTGGTTCAGAACCGCTGCTGCCAGGAGGTAGGAGGAGCACAAGCAATTTCACACAGAGCTGCTCGAATACTCTGTACAGTGCCAGGAGAGAGAGAGGACAGTCAAAAGAGCATGCCCTGCTCTAGCAGCACATCCGACTGCATGGATGGGGGGTACAGATGTACACGCTGGCTGTGGCAAAAGCAGGCTTGCGCTTCTGTGCCCACCATCCATCTTCTTTTCCCAGCAGCAGGAGTGGGGCAGAGAAGAGGGAGAGTCCACACAGCCACTCTGTTTTCTGCTCACAACAGGGGGGGGGGGGGGGTTGGGAGGCGATCGGGGGAGGTAATCACACAGCTGGCTACAAATAATTATAATTTACCTCTAATGAAAATATAGGTTTATAAGTTAGTGTTAGTGTTAATCTCCATTTAACCACTTTAGCCCCGGACCATATTGCTGTCCAAAGACCAGAGCACTTTTTGTGATTCGGCACTGCGTCGCTTTAACTGACAATTGCGCGGTCGTGCGACGTGGCTCCCAAACAAAATTGGCGTCTTTTTTTCCCACAAATATAGCTTTCTTTTGGTGGTATTTGATCATCTCTGCGCTATAAACAAAAATAAAGCGACTATTTTGAAAAAAATGCAATATTTTTTACATTTTGCTATAATAAATATCCCCAAAAAAAGATATAAAAAAACATTTTTTTTCCTCAGTTTAGGCCGATACATATTCTTCTACATATTTTTCATTAAAAAAAAATCGCAATTAGCGTTTATTGATTGGTTAGCGCAAAATGTATAGCGTTTACAAAAAAGGGGGTAGTTTTATGGCATTTTTATTAATTTTTTTTTTTTACTATGGCGGCGATCAGCGTTTTTTTTCGGTACTGCGATATTATGGCGGACACATCGGACACTTTTGACACATTTTTGAGACCATTGGCATTTTTATAGCGATCAATGCTATTAAAATTCATTGGATTACTATAAAAATGCCATTGGCAGTGAAGGGGTTAACACTAGGGGGCAGGGAAGGGGTTAAGTGTGTTCCTATTTGTGTTCTAACTGTATGGGGGGGGTGGCCTTACTAAGGGAAATCACTGATCTTCTGTTCATACATTGTATGAACAGAAAATCAGCGTTTCCTCCGCTGACAGGACCGAGAGGTATGTGTTTACACACATACCTCCCGTTCCCCGCTCTGTAACGAGCAATCGCGGGTGCCCGGCGGCGATCGTACCCACCGGGCACGCGCGCGGGACTCGGGGGCGCGCGCCCCCTAGTGGCCAAAAAAAAGAGGACGTAGAGCTACGTGCTCCCGCGAGACAGAGCCACTGTCCCGTAGTAATATGACGGTGGGCAGTCGGGAAGCAGTTAATGAACTGCTAAACATTTTGAGCATAGCATAAAAAAAATTGTAAATATTGGATCTCGTTGAGGTATGCACATGTTAAATTGATGTTGGGCAGGCTTTCTCCATCAAATGTAACCTTATATAAAGTTTATTTCACATAAGAACACAGTGTGATCTAGTAAGAAAATAAGATGTGACATAACCTGAGATGCACCATGAAGCCCCTTTCTGTGTTTTTTTGTTGGCCTATTCTTGAAATACCATCCTAATGATCAGACCCGCACTGGGATGAAAAATGGGCCCGGGCATTTTAGACTGAGCAGCCCAGGGAGGGGGGATAGGCATTTGCGGGGGCTGTTGGTAACAGGATTTAGGGTTCCAGGATATGTGGATTTGGTTACGGTAACCTTTTTTAGTTTATAGCGGAGGCCACACCAGGTGTCTATGGGGTGGGTTGAGACAAAATCATGAAAAGAGAAAGGTGATCTAAACCAGTCAACAACATTACTGAGGTGGATCTCTAAAACTGTTGGCACACTCCAATATAAATATTCTATTCTATATCTATGCATTAGCAGCAAATAAAGGTTCTAATATATCCATGATTTTTTTTAAATGAAGGAAGAATTAGGGTGGGTAGTGAAAAATGTTAGTGTTTGTTTTAAATACTGTATGATCTGCATGTGGCTACCACTGCCAATTTTTGTTCAATATGCAGATGATGGTTGTAAGGTCAAGGGACAACTCAATTAAGCAGAACAAACTGTTGTTTCTCAGTGCATCAAATAACCTAGTCAATTCTTTTGACAAATTATTGTAAATAGTGTCATAGTCATATGCAAATTAACAGTGGGTGTAGTTTTATAGTAAAGACAATTCTTTTGTGCCACCCGTCCCTGATACAGATGTCCAGCTATCTATCCTATAATTCAGAAATTAGCAATTATAGAGGTCACTACGCATGATGGAGATTATTAAATTAGGGTATGATCTCTACTAAACAATCCAATACACAAACAACCAGTGCATATAACTGCATTGTTTTCATCTTCTTCCAGCAATGTATAAATAGAGATAATCACAAGGCAAATGAAGGGGAGATTTTAACTTTGTCTGCCATCTAAGATAATATTAATATTTTACCCTATTTACCCTATTGCAGCAACAAGAATGACAATTACAAAAGTTATTTTAAAATCAACAAAATGTAATTGTATACATATAGTTAAACAATACAATATAAAAACGTATCAGACATAAAGAATGCAAATCATTCTCTCTTGATGATTTCTACACCCCCCTACATTGGGGTCACTTCTACCTGGGAAGCTACTCCAGAGAAGATATATTGTTGTAGGCTGTCAGACTCTACATGTTTCACGGTTGCTTACTTTTTCAGGGGAAAATAGAAGGAATAGGCACTTTAAGCAAATAAAGAGCACAAGTATGTGTACAAAATGATCATAACAAATACATAACATTCAGTTCTTATTAACTACAGTGTTTAAAAGAGGGGTGTGGGGACACTTACCCCAGAGGTCAGGCACAACCAGCCAACAGTCACATGGGGGCAACAAGGCCAACAAAAATTCTGAGCGAGCATGGTAGTAGATACAACTGGAAAATATGAAGAAGAGTGGGGGTGGTGGTGCTGTCGTTGGTAGGTTGTGTGTCTGGGCCAGTAGGTACCTCAATCAGAGGGTGGGTGTGGCCTATATGGGCAACCTTCCCCGTTAGTTGAGGGGTGACAATAAAGTCCGTCTGAACCTCAAACCAAGTAACCAGCTTAGATAATAAGTGTGAATACCAATATGGAGTATAAACCAATGAGACAATGTTACCTCATGAGGTGCTATATACTGTTCAAGCATACATCCAGTTAATAAGATATGTTAGAGTTCAGAACACACTGTGCCATGTATAGAGACAAAATATAATCAAACAAAATATAATAAAAAAATAAAAAAACAACTAGGAACTAAATACTGAATGAGTCCAGTCATAAGCAGATAAAACGCAAATGCTCTCCTAAGTGTGTAGTTAGACCCAATAGGGGCCTAGGGGAGCAATTAATGGAGTGAACAACATAGGTGGACACAATCGGCAGTCAGAAGTCCAGATTAGATATACAAGTCCATTTATCATGGATAATGTAGGATAGCTGAGACGGTGAATAGTCCGAGGTGCTCCTAAATGAATAGGTGATCATAAACAACACATTGGGTGCTCTTCGTAGTGGGTCCGGTGCTCCCCCTTTTGGTTCCCCACTCACCAGAGGCACTCACCCCTGCTGGGGTAGAATGCGTATAGTTAAACTGCTCCTTTATGCTCCTCCCTCATTCCTGGGTTTCTGATGTGTGTCCTGGATCCGGATGGCTTTTTTTCCGTACAGCTTTAATATTCCCACATATAATGCGAAACCTGAACAGAGACGTCATAAGCAATCTTTACTGTGAGCGGGTCTCATGGGCGGTGGAGTATGTGCTGAAGATGCAGGCTGCCATAATTCCTCAGTCAGTGCCCCAGGAACTAGAACTAGAACTAGAGCTGTGCTGGGCAGGAAGCCTTCCTTCCTATGACATGAAAATGCCCCTATGTGACTGTTGGCTGGTTGTGCCTGACCTCTGGGGTAAGTGTCCACAAACTACTCTTTTAAACAATGTAGTTCATAAGAACTGTATGGCATGTATTTGTTATGATCATTTTGTACACATACTTATGCTCTTTATTTGTTTTTAGTGTCCTATTCCCTCTAATTTCTCCTGAAAAAGCTGGCAACTGCGAAACATGTCAAGTCTGAGGGCCTACACTAATATATCTTCTCTGGAGTAGTTTCCCAGGTAGACATGTCCCCAATGTTAGGGGTGTAAAATTGTCAAGGAGATTAATTTGCATTCTTTATGTCCTGATGGATTTTTAGAAGGTATTATTAATACAATACAATACATCACAATTTGTTGATTTTTTAAAACACCTTTGTAATGTCCTATATTGGTACCTATAAAATCCTCCTGCCCCGCTTCATCCATTTTCTTTTTCACAATACTTAAGATGAGGTACCTGTATTTTAGTTAAAACCTCCCTCTTGGTAGTTTAACAGGCACTCTCGGCGCCATAATGCCTTCCATGCTGGAAAGCATACGGCGACAGTGCAATGACGTCATCGCCTGGCGCTACGTGCATTCCAGCTTGGAACGCGGAAGTGCCAAGTGCAATCACTGCACACTGTTCTATTGTTGTTCTATTGTTCTATTGTTGTCGGCCGTAGCCGGCTTGGCTACTATTCAAACTACAGCTACGATCCCTGAACTGGAGACCATCCCACTCCTGGAGCTGCGCTGCCAACCTTGCTAGAGTTGCTGTGGACACCCCAAGCTATCCCCCACCTGAAGACCCTCCATAAAAGAATCCCATTGTTGCTAACATACAACAAGACTCATGCCCTGCAAACGAATAAGTAGCAATTGTTTTACTTGTAGTGCTTTAGAATAACTTGCTACATATATTGCTTCTAAAAAAATTGCTGTATTTTACTCTGGCTTGCTAAGTACTAACATACTGCTTGGGACTACCTGTTGTGTCGTTGGCTGTTGGCTGTGGAGTATCTTAAAGGGACATACACTCTCAAATTAGCTGAGCTATAATTGCTTCTCTTACGCAACTATTAGTTGCCTACACTATTCTCATTTACTACGTGCCTGACATAAGTTGTTACTTGTACACAGGCTTCGGCCCTAAAATACTGAACATGTTCATTATATGTTTTTCTCACTAAGGATAGAAGCTGTTATATCCCTTAGTAGCCCAACGCATTCCTTTATGTTAGGTTATATAATGTAGAGAACCCCCAAACTCCTGTTCTCTGATTGGAGTGACGCATGGGGTCCCATACTTATAATCACCTACATAGAGAAGTGCATTGGAATCTTCTCATGCATCAGAATCTTTCAACGCTAGGGATTGGTCGTATGTTGTAATACCTCCGCCCTTAGTAGCTCAACACATTCCTATATGTAAGAGAGATGATGTAGTGACCCCCCAAACTCCTGTTCTCTGATTTGAGTCACGCCTGGGCCCTAGTACTGAAATCTCACCTAGAATAGGGAGGTGCATTGAATTCTTTCCTTAACCGCAGTTGTTCACTCCCATTCACTGTAGTTTGTGACAGGTAGTTATACTAAAGAATGACAATAAGGTAACCATACCCTGTGCCAGAAGAGCTAAAAATAATGTTTTCAGACTCTTGACTGTTTAGCCATAATCAAATGAACCCCACAAACACGTAACGCACTTAGCCATTCCTGACCTAATTGTATTTGAAATTGGTGAAATTTCACAATATTGCTATTCAAATAGACTAGCAAAATTAATTTTACTTTACATAACCGTGCAGATTTTAGGGGGAAACCCTACTTTGCAAATAGCAAAAGATCTCCACTACTGCATTTATGTCAGTCAGAAATACACAATAGTTTTATCAGCACCCATGTCATAAAAAATTATTTGAGGGTATCTATTTTCAAAGGGAAAAAGTTACTGTAGCACATAAACAGCCCATGAAAGTTTATAGGTAAAATTCAGTATTTTATGGTGACCTATTAATCTCCTCCCAAGTAGCTACTTTACACTTTCTAGCCGAGTTCTCCTTTTAATTTTTTAGCCTCTAAAATGCCATTAGACATTACTACTGAACCTAAAATGTGGCACAAATTATTCCAGACACACTCCCTGTCCCTGTCCTTGAGCCTAAAACAGCACTATATTTAATTTGTAAATAAAACATCTGAAATGTGCAATGAATTCATTTTAGGGACGTCAAACAGCACACTGATTATTTTCCTTGGAAAACAAATTATTTGATTCATACACAGTAAACTCCCTTGAATTTTAATTCCTACCCAAAAGAGGTTAGCAATGTCTAATTTTAACCTAACTTATAATTAGAGTATTTTGAGATGTTGGCAACTGTTGAAATTACTGTATGACAAGAATGTGATCTGATTACATTGTATAATACTGTTTCTCTAGCACACTTTTATATATATATATATTTTCAGACTGATGATCATCGCTGCCATTGGAGATCAAGGTTCAGAATGAAACATAGCTGTGTTTGTAATGTGTGCTGGTACTAGAGAACACAGACAAAGAAAACCATATTTCAACACATTATCTAGTCCTGCTCACAAGTGCTGCTTCTTTGGTTAGTTATGAACCACAGAGATAAACTTGACTTTCACTGTTCTCTGTAATATATTCGCTGTAATTCACAATACTCCTCCAATACACCCTGATGTCAAGCGTTAACCTACAGGCTATGAAAATGTTTTGGGTGTCTGCTAAGTACCACCTGGGGGATAATGTAATGCCATATGGAATTAGGCTCTAGTACTTTCATTAATGTCTATGCATTCCACAAAGTCTGATTTTTGGCATTTAGATTAATGCAGGAGACAGGGAGGGAGAGGCTGCCCTGTCTCACAGAGCCTCCCTCTACTTTGAGCGAACATGCAGCAAAGACGGATGACAGAATAGGACTCCCACTTGCAGATACATTCCATTCCTCCCTTCCATGAATTCTAACCTATATCAAACTTCACAGGCCAGCTCAAGGAAAAATAGAAGAAGAAATGTCTTTATTTTCAGCTCACACAGTACAAAAAGTCTCTGTATAGTGTAGCTGGTGATTGATTTAAATTCATGAAAAAATGGACATATTTATTTTCATGAACATTAATATAAAAGAGAGTTTATCTATGTAAAAATTAAATAAAAATATCAGTCCCTTATACTGTATTACATATGAAAAATATAAATGTTTGCAATTCATTCACTGCAGTGATTTTTCTGGAACTGTTGATTTAAAATGTAATGTCATAGCATGGCAGTTACTTCACCATAACAAAATGAAGTGCATGTCTGCAAATGTGGTTGCTTTATATAGAGAATTTATTGACGATGTCATTTTGTTTAACATATTTTTGGGGTTTATTTAAGCCCAATTCCAGGAAACTTTGAAATGATCCCTTGCAGTGGGGCTGCACTCACATTGCATTGGTTAAAGGGGTTGTAAAGGTAAAAAATGTTTTCCCTAAATAGCTTCCTTAACCTTAGTGCAGTCCTCCTTCACTTACCTCGTCCTTCGATTTTGCTTTTAAATGTCCTTAAATCCTCACTTCCTGTTCTTCTGTCTGTAACTAAACACAGTAATGTGACACTTTCTCCCTGGTGTTGAGAAAGCCTCTTGAGGGGGGAGGGGCGAGCAGGAGTGTCAGGGTGCCCACTAACACACAGCTCCTTTCTCTATCTGCAAAGTAGAGCACATCCTGAACCTCCTGCTCGCCCCCTCCCCCCTGTTATGCATTATCTCACAATAAGGCTTTATTTTAATTGGATTCTAATTAATTGAAAAGGAGTTATATACATATGATGAACAATGATGAAAGCAATGGTAAACCAATAAAGTTTAAAAATAGTTTTTAGTAAGCATGTTTTCTACTAAAATGTTAATTTTTTTTAGGGGATACCATTATGACCAGTATAGAGTTGATTTACAAAAGGCAAATAGGCTGTTCACTTTGCAAGGGAATTTGCTCAGGCATTTTCCCTTAACTTAGTGAATGACGGTACGCTCTGTTAACTTCCATCGTACAATCAAATACAAACAAAAAAAGTTTTATTTTATTATTATTTTACATGCATGTCATTTGGTATTATTTGCAATGTAAATTTTCACTACAGCCACTAAGTAAAATGTCCTTGCAAAATGCAAATTCCCTTGCAAAAGTGAAAAGTCTATTTGGTTTTAGTAAACCAAGCTTGGTAGGCAGTTAAAGGAGAAGTATGGCCAAAGTTATTTTGGCATTACTTCTCCTATGGATCACAAAAGTGATGTTCATTCTGCTTTCATGTGACCCGTTTTCAGCTAAAGCTCGCTTTCAGCTAACGTCACTAAGCCAGTCCAGGCTCCCAATCGATCCTGATTTACAGTCGGGATCCACCAGATGCCTGAACCAGCAGCTGGCTCAGCCTCTCAGGCCACGTACACACGGAACTCGTCGGGCGAAAAAACATTGTTTTCCTCGTCGAGTTCCTTGTTAGGCTTGTCGAGGAACTCGACAAGCTTGCTTTGCGTACACACGTTAAAAACCAATTCTCCTCGTTCTCAAACACGGTGACTTCAACACATACGACAGCATGGGGAAGTTCCATTCCACTGGCACAACCCTTGGGGCTGCTTTTGCTAATCTCATGTTACTGAAAAGTTTGGTAAGAGTCATTTTCACTTTTCAGTCTGTTACAGCGTGACAAATGTGCTATTTCCATTACAAACGCTACTTTTACCGAAGGTGCGCGGGTTTCTTAGCATACACACACTCGAGTTTCTCGTTGGAAACCAGCCCGACGAGGAACTCCATGAGCCTAACTCGACTCCCGTCGAGGAAAAGGAGAACATGCTCTCTTTTTGGCTCTTCGAGTTTCTCGACAGTTTCCTCGTCGAAAAATGTACACATGACCAGTTTCCTCGGCAAAACACATCTCCCAACAAGTTTCTTGCTGGATTCTGCTGAGGAAACCGGTCGTGTGTACGCGGCCTCAGTGCACCACTGAAATCCTGAACTAGCCATTCCTTCCCCAACGACAGCCCAGTGGTCCAGCGAGTACTAGATGGACAGAGCCCATAGGTTCTCTGCTCACTGAAGACTGAGAACCAAGTTATCAGGTTTCTTTGATCGCTTTGGTCTTAAATGCAGCGGTGGAGAGATGCAACATTGAACTGATGATGCATCCACCTAGGTCTCTTTTAAATGTAGTGTATTGAAATAACATATAGGGCTAGATTTAGGTAGCAGCGTAGCGCAACGCATATACGCTGCGCTGACGCAAACTAGCGAGTGAAATACAGCATTCACCAAGCGCATGGGCGTTATTTTGCTACGGAGTAACGAAAATGCGTTGGGGCAACCCGACGCAAGTGGAAGTGGGTGTGATCATATGTAAATGATGGGCGGAGCCCAGCGCAGAGGCTTATGTTCAGCGCATCATCCACGGAGCATGCGCAGTAAGTGAGGCTTCACTCGGCCCCCTGTGCGCATGCTCACAACTTCCGTCGGCACCACTTCACGGGAAACGCCAGCGCAATGTGTTCCGTTGCGCGTATAAAAGCACCAGCGGAAGCGCCATTCCGGCGCAAAAGTATTTCCGTTTCCCCCCACCCCAGGGAAGTTACTTTTGCTCTGTTATGGCTGCTCCCGCTACCCCCAAAGAGAGGAGGAACCTCAATTTTAATGCCCAGGAGGTCTCTGTGGTCATCTCTGCTATGGAGACTTATAATGATTTTCTGCATGGGAAGAAAAGTAGGAAGACCAGCCGGGAGAGGAAGCAGGCCATCCTGGACACCATTGCTGACAGGGTGAATGTGTTGGGGTACTCTACCCGGACTGCTGGTGATATCCAGAAAAAGATAAATGACCTGCGGCGCAAGGTCCGTGGCAAGGTGGCCACCATTCGGAGACATGAGCGGGGCACAGGTGGTGGACCCCCATGTCCGGTCAGCCTGACCACAGAGGAGGAGGTGGTCGCCCGCTGCCTGGAGAGGGAGCAATTGGAGGGGGTACCAGGCTATGATTCTGTGGAGGAAGGCTCCAGGACAGGTAAGTGTTTTTTAGCCCCTATTTGGTGTGTTGCATGTGGGGGGGGAGGGTACATGTGCCAAGTGTGTGGGACCACCAACATGTGTCTGCTTTGTGTCATCCACAGATGACGGAGCTGGGCCATCATCTGTTGCCGGCCATTCCACCCCAACCCCCAACGGGATCCTGAGGACGAGCCCCTGGGTGCTGAAGACACCGAGGTGGAGGAGAGTGCCCACACCACTTCTGTGGAAATGGTTGAGGAGGAGCCTGTTCCTCAGCAGGAGTTTTTTTTGGTGTTATCTGAGTCCTTCCCTTCTGCAGGCCCCTCTGTCATCCCCTCACCCATCCTCGGTAGCCCCTCAAGGGCGACTCCATCCCCACGGGGACAACCTTCTCCTGGCCCCAGGAAGGCCACCCGTAAGACCAGGGGGGTGTCTGATCTGGTCCAGGACCAGGTGGCGATGGACCATGCCCGGCAAACACAACAGATGAGGGAGATTGCTGGGCACTTGGACCGGCTCGCTGACAGTCTGTGCTCTGTATCGCAGCTGCCCAGTGGTGTGCAGGACGTTGTCACCAGCCTGGGGGAGGTGCAGGCTGATGTACGGCACCTCACAGCAGCCATCCACGCCAACACAGCTGCCATCCGGGAAGAGGGGAGGCAGCGGCAGCGTGCCCAGCGGCATAATATCACCCGCCAGATGAGTATGCAGGCCCAGACCAATCATTTTCTGAGCCGGATTGCCGTGGCCTTCGAGGGCATGCAGCCAACAGCTGCCAAGAGTGGCCCACCCGGGGATCAGCCTCCTCCAGATGCCCCCCCACCCCCACCCACTCCCTCCAGGCAGCTGAGGAGCCCGAGAGTGCCCACAAGGAGGAGCCCCCGTCATCCCAGATGAGGGTTTTTTTTTCGGGTTATTTTTTTTTTTCTTTTATTACTCAGGTTATGAGTTTATTTTTTCTTTTATTACTCAGGTTATGAGTATACATTTTATTTTTAACTGCACACGGTCAGGAGTGCAGGGGACAGTGTTAATGGTGTGTGAATGTGAGGGGGTGGCACTCCTGCCAGTAAGGGGTGTCACCCTCGGCCGTGGTGGTGAAGTTAACCCCACGGCTGTATGAATGACGTGTGAAAGGTGTATGAATGGACAGCGACATCATTGGGGCCTTGACGCTGGCGTTGCTGCTCCCAAGTCCTACATGCTGGACTTGGGCTAATCCAATGTGATGTGGATGTGGTGTGTGTGATCTAGGTACATCAGTGGTGTGCATGCGTGCATTGTCTGTGTGATTTATGTTTTGGTTTAGTGTCCAAAGATGCCTACGGCAAGGACCCTCCTGACTGCTCTTCCATCAGCAGACTGGTTCTCCTCTGGCAGGTGGGGACTGTGTGGGTCAGGGGTCAGGTCATCACGCATGTCAATCTGCAGGCCTTTTCTCATAGCAAAGTTGTGCAGAATGCAACATGCACCGATGAGCTGACACACGAAGGTAGGGGAATACAATAGGGCCCCCCCGGACTTATCCAGGCAGCGGAAACGGGACTTCAGGAGCCCAAATGTTTGCTCCACCACTGCACGGGTTTTGATATGTGCCACATTGTATCTTCTCTCTCCTCTGGTTTGGGGGTTCTGGAAAGGAGTCATTAGATGGGGTCCCAGTGCATATGCAGAGTCACCTGTAAGGGAAAAGACAGGAGGATGTTAGTCATGCATGTGCCCCTTGTGATGTGCATCATGGGAGGGGATAGTCATGCCTGCCACCCATGTCACTCACCAACCAGCCAGCTGTCCCCATACATGTTCTGCTCGAATTCTGCTGGGATGGGACTCTGACGGTATATGAAGCTGTCATGGCTGGACCCGGGGTGTTTGGCACGGACGTGCCATATGAGGCGTTGGGCATCAGCTATCACCTGTACGTTGATGGAATGCCAATGCTTCCGATTGCGGTATATGTGCTCTGTGGCACTGGGGGGCTGGAGTGCCACATGTGTGCAATCAATGGCCCCCACGGTGTGTGGGAATCTGGCAATGCTGTAGAAATCTGTCATTGCCTTCAGCCGCAGCTCCTCAGTGGTTGGTCTGATGAAGTGGTTGGACATGCGTCTGAGGATTGCAGGGACAACCTGGTGCACACATCTGCTCATGGAGGACTGTGACATCCCAGCCACCACTCCACTTGTATGCTGGAATGATCCACTGGCAAGGAAATGAAGTGCTGCCAGTACCTTCACCAGTGGCTGCACTGCTTGTGAGCGGTGTGTCTTGCTGGTGATGTCATCCTGCAGGGTTGTGGTTAGTTCAAGTATTGCATCAGGGCTGAATCTGAAGAGGCGATACACCTCCTCATCCCCCATGCCAAAGAGGCTCATGCGCGTGCGGTATATCCTCTCACGTGCCCGCCTCCTCCGTACCGGGGGACCCAGTACTAGTGCTAGGACCGCGACTGCCCCTGGCATGTTGGCACACAGAGGTGTTGTCCTTGCACGTGTGGTTGTTCAGCTTGCTAGTTTCGTCGGTAACGCTGCTGCTGTAGCTGCTCTCCTGCTGACCTGAGGCCGTCTGGAGTAAAGATAAAGCAGCTATTTGTAGAAATAACTTTGCGCCGGACGGACGAGATACGCGCAGCGCATGTAGCCAGCGTATGGTGCTAATCCGTTCGCGAATGGGGAAATCTCCCTCATTTGCATATTTGCAGGGGAAATCAATAGGCGCGACTGATGCGCCAAGCGAAATTATGCGCTGACGAGACTCTGGCGTCGGAAAGTTAAGCCGATCGGAAATGGTCCGTTTTCTGTCGCATCTAGTTTGGTGGGTACGGCCACATAGAAACGACGGCGCATATTCACAGTTACGCGGCGCATATCGAAATACTCCAGCGCAACTCTACCTGAATCTGGCCCATAGTTCGTAAACTTTAAAAAGCTTCTCAATCCTTATTCAACAGGCACATTTCTGCTCATGACAAAAACAGTGGTTGCTCTTGTCTTCCCTGTAGTCACACTAAACCTAATTTACTACCATACAGTATGTGTAAGAGAAATCTAGAATAATACTTCACAACTCAACTGGTTTTCTCTAAGCATAGAAGAATACAAAACGTTGTTTATCATATACCACACAAAGTTTGATTACACGTTAAGTCTAAATTAGTGAGCACCATAATTGCATTTGCAATGGTGGTAATGGTACAGAGTCCAGAAATGCTAACTTATCAACCATTTATTTATCTAAGAGCTCCTATCACCAGGCTTGTGGATGTTTACTACCCAGGAAATACAGCTGTCACAGGGACATGCATCATGTTCTGCAATGCTGGCATATACAGTGCCTTGAAAAAGTATTCACACCCCTTGAAATTTTCCACATTTTGTCATGTTACAACCAAAAACGTAAATGTATTGTATTGGGATTATATGTGATAGATCAACACAAAGTGGCACATCATTGTGAAGTGGAAGGAAAATGATAAATGTTTTTTTTAAATTATTTACAAATACATATCTGAAAAGTGTAGCGTGCATTTGTATTCAGCCCCCCTTTACTCTGATATGCCTAACTAAAACCTAGTGGAACCAATTGCCTGCAGAAGTCACCTAATTACTAAATAGCATCCACCTGTGTGAAATTTAATCTCAGTATAAATACAACTGTTCTGTGAAGCCCTCAGAGTTTTTTTAGAGAATCTTAGAGAACAAACAGCATCATGAAGGCCAAGGAACACACCAGACAGGTCAGGGATAAAGTTGTGGAGAAGTTTAAACCAGGGTTAGGCTATAACAAAAAATATCCCAAGCTTTGAGCAACTCACGGAGCACTATTCAATCCATCATTCAAAAATGGCAAACCTACCAAGACATAGCCATAAACTGACAGGCCGGGCAAGAAGAGCAATAATCAGAGAAGCAGCCAAGAGGCCCATGGTAACTTTGGAGGTTGGAGAATCTGTCCACAGGACAATTATTAGTCGCGCACTCCACAAATCTGGTCGTTATGGAAGAGTGGCAAGAAGAAAGTCATTGTTGAAAGAAAGCCATAAGAAGTCTGTTTGCAATTTGCGAGAAGCCATGTGGGAGACACAGCAAACATGTGGAAGAAGGTGCTCTGGTCAGATGAGACCAACATTTTTGGCAAAACACTATGTGTGGCCGAAAATTAACACTGCACATCACCCTGAACACACTATTCCCACTGTGAAAAAAGTTGGTGGCAGCATCATGTTGTGGGGATGCTTTTCAGCTGGGACAAGAAAGCTGGTCAGAGTTGATGGAAAGATGGATGGAGCC
The DNA here is from genome assembly GCA_029574335.1 of Rana kukunoris. NCBI lineage: Eukaryota > Metazoa > Chordata > Amphibia > Anura > Ranidae > Rana > Rana kukunoris. The sequence continues at coordinate 235,529,623 of CM056049.1, read as the reverse complement.
AAGTACAAGGCAATCTTAGAAGACAACCTGTACACACGATTGGTTTGTCCGATGAAAACAGACGGTTAAAAAAATATGTTTTAAATTTTCCTATGGATAAAAAAAAACATAGTGGAAGTCCATCGGTCAAAAATCCATGCATGCTCAGAATCAAGTCAACGCATGCTCGGAAGCATTGAACTTAATTTTTCTCAGCACGTCGTAGTGTTTTACATCACCGCTTTTGGACACGGTCGGATTTTTGACTGATGGTGTGTAGGCAAGACTGATGAAAGTCAGCTTCATCGGATATCCGACAAAAAAATCCATTGGATTAGATTCCATCAGATATCTGATCGTGTGTACAGGGCTTAAGCCCTGGTTCACATTGGGCTGCGGGAGTGAAGCAGTGCGAGTTCAGCTGAACTCGCACGATTTCACTCCCGCCCGGCAGTCCCGATTTCAGCCGCAATTTCAGAGACATCTGTGCAGGTTTCTGCACAGATGTCAATGTAAATCGCAGGCTGAAATCGCAAAAAGTAGTACAGAGACTACTTTTTGAAATCGGTGCAATGCCGCAGATGCAGCGTCGCACCGATTAGGACGGTGCCATTGCCGTCAATTTGAGGCAAAATCTGCCGTTTTGACATGCGATTTGACATGCCAAATCGCATCTCAAAACGCACCAGTGTGAACCAGGGCTTAGAGTCTGCAAAAGACTTGAGACTGAGGCAGGGGTTCACCTTTCAGCAGGATAATGGCCCTAAACATACAGCCAGAGCTACAATGGAATGTTTTAGATCAAAGCATATTCATTAGAATGTTAGTCCAGACCTAAATCCAAATGAGAATCTGTGACAAGATTTGAAACTTTCTGTTCACAGATGCCCTCCATCCAGTCTGACAGATCTTGAGCTATTTTTCAAAGAAGAATGTGTAAAAAGTGCCAAAAATTTCACTCTCTAGATGTGCAAAGCTGGTAGAGACATACCCAAAAAGACTTGCAGCTGTAATTGCAGTGAAAGGTGGTTCTACAAAGTATTGACTCAAGGGGGCTGAATTCAAATGCACGCCACACTTTTCACATATTTATTTGTAATACGAAAATTATAATTTTCCTTCCACTTCACAATGATGTGCCACTTTGTGTTGGTCTATCTGATTTTATGTGATAGACTCTATCACATAAAATCCCAATAAAATACATTTATGTTTTTGGTTGTAACATGACAAGATGTAGAACATTTCAAGGCACTGTACATATCAGAAGAAACAGTTGTATGGTGCACTGCAACAGTTTATTTTATATATATTTTTTAAATATTAGAATCATGTATAGATACTTCTCTTATCCCATTAGCTATAAGTCAAAGTTTAAGCTAAATAGGTATAGCTAAATTGCTTTAAATGGTGACTCACATTGAAAGGAAACTATGTAACCTAAGCTCTCTGCAGACATGCAGACACACAATTAAGTTGGACGAGAGGGAGTTCAATCTTTAACTGCATAAGGATTTTTTTGCTGTTAGAGTGATAATGATGTGGAACTCTGTCAATTCCATAGTTTGTGGAGTCAGCAGTTAGTGTAGGTAAACCTTAAAAATGTTAGATGTGCTTCTTAGTGAACAAAATATACAGGCCTATGGAACATTTTATTGATGTAAACACACACACATGTTGAACTGGATGGACCAGTGTCTCCATTCCCAACTATTACTGGACAATGAAAGAGTGGCAGCAGAAGGGTGAAGTCCTTACTCTTCTCTTTCCATCTTCCAGGCTACCAGGGTTTTAATTGCTGTCTGTGTTCCTGCTGGGAAGATTTATCTCCTCTATTAGTGAAAGACAAAAACTGGAATCCTGAGGACACAAATTCTTCACTTTAACCACTTCAATACCGGGCTTTTATACCCACCTCAATACCGGGCCTATTCTGGCACTTCTCTCCTACAAGTACAAATCATCATTCTTTTGCTAGAAAATTATGCAGAAACCCCAAACATTATATATGTGTTTTTTTTAGAAGACACCCTAGGGAATAAACGACAGTCATTGCAACGTTTTATCTTGCACGGTATTTTTTACAGGTTACCAGTTTAGGTTTACAGAGGAGATCTAGTGCTAGAATTGTTGCTGCCACTCTAACGCACGTGGAAATACCTCACATATGTGGTTTAAACAGCGTTTACATATGTTGGTGGGACTTACGTATGTGTTCGCTTCTGCGCGCGAGCTACCGGGGACAGGGGCGTTTTAATTTGTTTTATTATTATTTTTTTACTTATTTATTTATTTTTACACTTTTTTTTTGTCACTTTTATTCCTATTACAAGGAATGTAAACATCCCTTGTAATAGTGAAACAGAAAGTGCAGCGCTAATATATGGTGGTTAATGTACCGTATTTATCGGAGTATTGCGCGCACCCGCGCATAGCGCGCACCCCCAACCTAGAAGAGAAAATCCTGAAAAAAAAAGTATACTTACAGTTTAGATGCCCCTAGTTGGTGTCTTGCCCGGCGTCCATCGTCGGCCTTGTCCAGTCCGGCGTCCGTCTGCGGCCTCGGTGGTGTCCTCCTCGCTTCTCCCGCGCTGTCTCCGAGTCGAATCCCCGATTCCTGCGCTTAGTTTGAACGCCGCCGCTGACATATACCGAGCTCAGTACACTCGGGCACGCTCAGCCACGCTCGGCTTCTCACGCATAGAGGCTAGGAGCATGACCACGAGTGAAGCCGAGCCTGGCCGAATTTTTTTTTTTTAAAGTGTATTTTGTGCGTGAACTCGAGAGAGAGGAGCCGGACTGCAGGAGTTGGGAGTAGGCAGACCCTACCCCCGGAGGCAATCGCCATCCTTCTCCATGCCCCCGGTGGCAATGGCGGGTGTAAGGGGGGGCCTCCCACTCACCCCGCCCTACCTGCTCCACTTGGGAGCCCGACTGGGGCCCAACGGGGCAGAGGGACTCCCCCTATGAAGGATTGAGGGGGTCTAGCCCACCCAGCCAGCCCCGTAGTTCCTTCGCCTCTCTTTTTTTTAGGAGACCTCATGGCCAAAGCGCGTGTGTGTTAAACCAATTTCGTGTGCGTGCAAGTGTGGTGTTTTTTTGGGGGGGGTGGGCATACTAAGCACAGGCGTACCTTGCATAGCTCGCCCACCGGGAGCCGGGCTGAGACCACCAAACTCAATTCACATGTAGCCGAGAGCGGGATCCGAACCCTTGGCTGCAGAGGTGAACGGCTTGTCAGCGCAGTGCCAATCACATTGAGCCGCCACAGCTCCCACCTGGCCGAATGTACTCGAGTGTACTGCGCTTGGTATATGTCGGCGGAGGCATTCAAACTAAGGGCGGGAAGCGGGTATCGGCGTATATCGTGCACCCACGATTTTCCCCTTATTTTAAGGGGAAAAAAGTGTGCGGTATACGCCGATAAATACGGTAAGGTGAACACAACAATCAATATGTGAAACAAATTAGTGAATAAAGTCCAAATAAATTCTCAAAAATGATGGAGGTAAATGAATCACTCCGGCAGGTAGATGCATTCACAGTTCAATAAATAATTGATAGGTATGTGTAGCCACATAAGATGTATAGCTGTCTGAAGGAATCATCCAAAGCATCAACTGGATATGTAAACAAAATGGGTACTCTTAACAGCAGGTGTGGACTCACATGTTATTACTAACATCAAGTCTGAAAGGCATGATGGTCTCAGCAGACCTGGATCTCTGCATAGATGGTCACTCCGGGGGGCGATGGCTGTATCAATCCAATCAGACGAACACCACCAGCACCAGGAACCAAACGGATGCGACTTCCAATGCAGGTCATGTAGGGGGCAGGTGATGTCTCAAGCCCCTTGGGAGAGAAACATCCCTTGTAATAGGAAATGTGTGTGACAGGTCCTCTTTATGGAGAGATGAAAATTTCACTGATCTCATGATTAGTGTTGCTTACTAGCCGCAATCGCGGCTTTGTTTACTTACGGGTACCCGGGCATGACATCATCACATCGCGCCCGGGCCTCCGACAGTCATAAGGGGTGACTGGTGACCATCTGGTCACCAGTCATCTCTATGCTTCCTGCCTGCGCCGCACGATTCTTTCTATGGACCCCCGATGGCACCGGAGAGCACGGAGAAGCACCGGATGGTGGTGGGAGGGGGGATGTCCCCTCCCGCCGCCTATAAGAACGATTAACCGGCGGAACCACCGCTATGATCATTCTGATGGTGCACAGAATCGCCGGCACTAACGAATGATATCTGAATGATGCCTCTAGCTGCAGACATCATTCAGATATTCCCCCACAAAGCCCAGGACGTCATATGACATCCACCCAGGATGGGAGAGCCCATCTGTGGATTTGATATGACTATGGGCGGGTATTGAAGTGGTTAAAGGAATTTCCTCTTCCTGTTTTAACTATAGAAAGTGATTAGAAATCTCCCCAATAGGACATAGGTGACAGACACAGAAAAAAAGCTGGACAGGGGTTTACAACCCTGCCCTTCTTTATCCAAAAAATGAAAAAAAAAAAAAAGGCTTTGCCTTTAGTTCTATTTTATTTGTAATTACATATTAGGATATAGTGAGGTACTGGCATTTGTTGCATTTAAAAAAAATATATATATAAGAATTTTAATGAGTGCATAATTGTGTAAAATTGTGTTTATTGTATATGACCAGAGTTCAGCTTGAAAAAAATGATTTAAACTTTTTTGGATCATCAGATTTACCTACATAATTACCCTGCTACACAAATCATACCCAATGTCAAAAAAGGGGCATAATAAATTAAGCAATTCAGGAAAAAGAATCAAAACAATCTCTACGACCCACCTGCTTTTTGTGTTTCAAGTGGATCTAAAACACATTTTTTTACATTAATGCATTAGGATAAAACATTTTTTATACCTTTCTGTCCTTCCCCTTTCTTTGTGTAAAGGGAAGAGAGGGGATAAAAGCTCCAGCGCTGTGCACTGCTTCATCTTTTCTCCCCTCTCTTGCTTTTCACACAGGGACTTGGGCAGCCAATGGCTCTTGCTGCTGTTATACAAATGCAATGAGGAGGAAGCAGGGGGTGGGGCTAAGCCCCGCTGTCTGTGTCTATGGAGCATGGCTTCATAGACACACATGGCCAGGAGCGAGCATGCACTCTGTACCCCCATAGCAAATAGCTTGCTATGTGGGGCACAAGAAGAAGAGGAGGAGGTTTGATCTGTACAAAAAAGTATCAATTGCAATAATAGACAGTGTTGAGTTTTGCAATGCAAAACGATTATAAAATTCTAATCAGTCCAAAGTGTTTCAATACAAACATTATTTTTTTTTTTGGTTACTGTGTATGTGTGACTGTATGACCAATGATTTGGTACTGGATGATTCTCAATGAACCAGTACTACTGGACCATGGGATAGTGGAACGTTTCCACAATTCAGCTTCCAAACCCTGACCCTTCCTAAAGAATATTTTTTTATCTGTTTAGTAGCCATATTTCATGGCTGGGACAGCTTCCAAAGCTGTGCCCAAAAAATACAAGGATGTTTGTAGGAATTCAAGACAAAAGGTACATTTTCATGGTACTATTTAGAAAAAAATGTGCCATATAACATAGTATATTATTATTATTATTATACAGGATTTATATGGTGCCAACAGTTTGCGCAGCTTGAGGGTGAAATACAGGAATACAGGAGAGATCAGAGGGCCCTCCTCATTAGAGCTGACATTCTAGGAGGGAGGGTGGTACAAGAGGTAAAAGCTTTGGGGATTATCTGATAGAGAAAGTAAAAGTACAGTTGTTTGGTGGGGGCCAGATAGGCTTCTCTAAAAAGGAAGGTTTTCAGGGAGTGTCTAAAAGCAAGCAGAGTAGGAGATAGTTGGACAGATTGGGGTAGGGAGTTCCAGAAAATGTGAGAGGCTCGCAAAAAGTCTTGGAGGCGAGCATGGGAGGAGGGAACTAGAAAGCAGGAGGGAGGAACAAAGGAAACGAGTAGGTTGGTGTTTTGAGACTAGGTTAGTAATGTAGCCGGGGGCCGAGTTGTGGATGGTTTTGTAAGTTGTTATTAGAATTTTGAATTTAATTTGTTGGGTGAGTGGAAGTCAGTGGAGGGATTGACAGAGAGGGGTAGCAGACACTGAGCAGTTGGTAAGGTGGATAAATCTGGCATTTATGATAGACTGAAGAGGGGATAGCCTATGTAAATGAAACCCTGCGAGGAGAGAGTTGCAGTAGTAGAGGTAGGAGATGACCAGGGAGTGAAATATCTTCTCTTTTTGAGGTCAGGTCCACTTGCCCCTGTCAGCACAAGGTCAATTTTTATGGTAAAGCATATTTGTAAAAAAAGAGGAAAAATACTTACCTTTCTGGCTGACTATTTGTTGAAATGCTGCACCTTTTCGTCTCACACCACTGCAAGTGTTCCACAATTCCACACCTGCTCTACTACCACTGAATATGGTGTCCCCAGCCAACTTGTACATTACTACAGGCTGTAGCAGTTGGCAAGAGGAACAACTGCATTCAGAGGAGGAAACACCTTTTTTGGCCTGTGAAATATCCTGAACAGTGAAAAGGGAGTTTTTTTTTCGACAAACAGCCTACCTGAAAGGTAGGTAAAGCAGCAAAAGAATAGAGCATCTCTTCATTTACAGGTACTGAATGTTTTTATATACAAAGTGATCCGATGCTGACAGAGTCATTTTAACCACTTGCTGCCGCCAATGACAAATTGACGTCGGCAAAGTGGTTGTTAGTTCCTGACTGGACGTCATATGACGTCGTCAGGACATTGAGGGGGTGCCCATCGCGGCGATCGTTGTTGTGGGTGTCAGTCTGACACCCCGCAACACCGATCTAGGTAAAGTGTCTCTCATGGAGACACTTTACCACGTGATCAGCCGTGTCCAATGACGGCCCATCACGATGTAAACAGGAAGAGCCGTTGACGGCTCTTCCTCACTCTAATCTGACAGACGCGAGTAGAGGAGAGCCGATCGGCGGCTCTCCTCACAGGGGGGGTTCGCGCTGATTGTTTATCAGCGCAGCCCCCCCTCGGATCACCACACTGGACCACCAGGGTAGCCCACACTAGACCACCAGGGAATAAAAAAAAAGCGGCAAAAAATATATATAAAAAAAAAATTACAGTATTATTATTATTATTATTATTATACAGGATTTATATAGCGCCAACAGTTTATGCAGCGTTTTACATCAGGAAAATGTAAAAAAAAGTAAAAAAAAGATGCCAATCAGTGCCCACAAATGGACACTGATTGGCAACATGGATCTATCAGTGCCACCCCACAGTGTCCATCAGTGCCACCCCACAGTGTCCATCAGTGCCACCCCACAGTGCCAATCCATGCCCAGTGCCCACCTATCAGTGCCCATCTGTGCCACCCATAAATACCCATCAGTGCCATCCATAAGTACCCATCAGTGCCACCCATATGTGCCTCCCATGAGTGCCCATATGTGCCGCCTATGAGTGCCCAGTGTCGCCTATGAGTGCCCCTTAGTGCCGCCCATTAGTGCCCATCAGTGCCCATCAGTGCCGCCTATGAGTGCCCATCAGTGCTGCCTATGAGTGCCCATCAGTGCCGCATACCAGCGCGGCCTATCAGTACCACCTCATCGGTGCCCATCAGTACCACCTTATAGGTCCCCATCAGTGCCACCTCATCGGTGCCCATCAGTGCCGCCATATCAGTGCCCGTAATTGAAAGAGAAAACTTACTTAGTTACAAAAAAATAACATAAAAACTTTTATTTATTTTTCAAAATGTTCAGTCTTTTTTTAGTTGTTGCGCAAAAGAAAATCACAGAGGTGATCAAATACCACCAAAAGAAAAATCTATTTGTGGGGAAAAAAGGACGCCAATTTTGTTTGGGTACAGTGTAGCATGACCGCGCAATTGTCATTCAAAGTGCGACATGGCTGAAAGCTGAAAATTCGCTTGGGCGGGAAGGTGCGTAAGTCCCTGGTATGGAAGTGGCTAAGGACCCTTCGATTATTTTGATAACACGTTTCGATGAAAAATGTTGAACAAGGGATGGAGTTTTGTCACATTTTTTTTTTCTGTGTATAAAACACTGAAGTTCTTCAGGGGATATGCAGCAACTTGTCTATTTTACATAAAACCTATCAGTATCTGTATCATCTTCCAGTGATGTAGAACAACCCAATGTTGCACAGCATTTGGAATGAGTGCTTTCGGAGGTGTATTCTAGAGAATCCTTTATTAAGCAATCCCCAAATGCTGAACATTATATAGTCTGGGATTAATGTAGAAGGGAGTGGTACATTTATTATCCCTCTCCATACTTATATCATTTGTGGTACGTGGTATATTAAACTAGTATTTATTAAAAGGGGAAACTATGAGATACCAGAAAAAGTATAATCAATACTGCTACTGTATAATAAAGAAAAAACAGTGCCAAACATTTCAGGACCATGGACAGTATTTAATTATGGAGTTATTCCTATACCACAATAACCTTACCATTTTAATTACAACTGGTCAATCCCTCCTAATCCAATTTTTTTTTTACTAAACACAGTCAACTACAATGTACTGCAGTCCTTAGATATTATGTGAAATATTGTTTTTGGCATTAAGTTAGATGGCACTTTAGAGTGTAACTAAAGGAACCAAACCTCACCCCACTCTATCTAAAATTGAATAAAAGGTTTTAGCTATAGCTGGACGTTTAAGCCTAGTGCACAGTGGTTTGAACAAAAAAAACTGACAGCTCTGGTTGGAGCCACTGTACTAACTATCTCCCCTGCTGAGTTATTGTGTTTTGACAGGGGTGCCCCCCGCCAAAAAAATCCAGTCAGTGCTCTCAGCCCATGGCTGAGAGCGCTGATTGGGAGCAGGCTGGCCGCCGGTTTTTCAGCAAATGGCCGGCATCTGTTGGACCGGCTGCCATAAACATGTGCTGAATGTTGGCTGGCTTTTATTGAACCAGCCGATGTCACCCAAAATTCTACCCATGTTTACTAGGCAGGGCTGTCTTAATGAGAGGGCACACCTGGGCACTGCCCAGGGGCCCCAGCTGCTTGAGGGCCCCTGCCCTTTCCTCAAAGCAGCTGGTCCTTGAGCACCCAGGCTGCCCCTCTACATCCCAGATATCCAGAGGCGACTCTAGGCTTTGTGAGGCCTTAGGCAAAACTTGACATGGGGGCCCCACTCAAGAACAAGAGCCTCTTGTGCACAACCCTGGCCGGTGGTCTGCGGGCGGGGGGACTTTTCGGAATCTGGAAGCCCCCTTTAACAAGGCAGCCCCAAGATCCTGCTTTTAATAACTAAAGGGGCGGGGTGACATCACCTGGTGAACCCGCCCTTTTGTGACATAATTGACTGAGGGCATGCTGGGTCATTGATGCCACAAGAGGTGGCGTCACTGATATTCACTGGTTAAGGGCGCTGGTGGCCCCTCTTCTGAGTCAGGGCTCTTAACGCTGCCTGAGCATAGCAGCATTAAGGTCCCCTGTCCCTTAAAACTGGGTTAATGCATTGGGTACGTTAGGTGGCCATGAGGTCCCTGTGAGTGTGAGGCCTTAGATGCCTAATTTGCCTAATAAAACGTTGACCACTCTACACCCTAGATTTCCCCCACCTCCTACCTATGTGATTTCTGTTTACCTGCACTGTCTCCATTGTAGGGGCCCCAGAGCATTACTTTGCCCAGGGGCCAATGATGCTATTAAGATGGCCCTGGTACTAGGCTTAAGTATACTTATAACCATTTAGAGATAAGAGCATTCATTCATTCTAGAATAACATATGGGTTGTTATTTGCTCAAGAAAACCTAGACAACAAGGTTAAGTATTGAGGAAAAGGGAAAACATTGAAGGGGTTAATTATGAAAGGCAAATCCCCTTTGCACTACATGGATACTAAATGAATGGAGGAAATATACTTTACAACTCCCGCTTTCAGTCAATGACACAGATAGGGGGTTATTTACGAAAGGCAAATCCACTTTGCACTACAAGTGCAAATTACAAGTGCAAAGTGCACTTGAAATTGCACTGAAAGTGCACTTGGAAGTGCAGTCGCTGTAAATCTGAGGGGAAGATCTGAAATGAGGGGAAGCACTGCTGATTTTATTATCCAATCATGTGCAAGCTAAAATGCTGTTTTTATTTTCCTTGCATGTCCCCCTCGGATCTCCAGCGACTGCACTTCCAAGTGCACTTTCAGTGCAATTTCCAGTGCACTGTGCACTTGAATGAATGAATGAATGAATGAAAACTTATATAGCGCAGCACATGCGAAGTAAATCGCCTCTGGGCGCTTGTTGTTCCTATCTCCTTTGGAATCAAAAGAGATGAGTCTTAATCTTTCTCCTGAAGACCAAGTAGTTCTCCTCCAGCCGAATGCTGGCTGGTAGGGCGTTCCATAGCCTTGGACCTTGGACAGCGAATCTTCTGTCCCCTTTGGACTTGTATCTGGCTTTCGGTATCTGAAGCCGATTTTGATTGGTGGATCGTAGAATACGATTGGGATTCTGAATTTTTAACTTTTCGCATAGATAATGGAGAGCATTCCCATGAATACATCTATGCGTTAGACAGAGAGCTTTAAAGGTGATTCTGTCTTTAACTGGTAGCCAGTGAAGGGATCTCAGTGAAGGTGAGATTGATTCCCAGGGTTTTTTCCCAGTCACAAGTCTGGCGGCCGTATTTTGAACGACTTGAAGACGAGCAATTTGGTACTTAGGGAGTCCGAGGTAAAGGGCATTTGCATAGTCCAATCTGGAGTTTACAATTGCTCCCACCACGACCGCTACATCTTTCTTGGGAATGAAAGGAATAAGTCTGCGTAGTAGGCGCAGCAGATGGTGAGATCCGCTGACTACTGACCCTATTTGTGCGTTCATTGTCATGTCGGAGTCAAAGATGACCCCAAGACTTTTGACTTTGGCGCTAGGGGAGATGATTTTGCCCAGAATGGGCGGGGGGAACCAGGTTGTTGCTGATTGGTTCCTACGCTTAGCGTGAAACAGAAGAAGTTCTGTTTTCGCTCCGTTGAGTTTGAGATAACTCTTTGTCATCCAGTCCTCTATCAGAGAGAGGCATGTCTCTAGATTGAGGTGGTGATCCTTTTTATTGCAAATGCGGAAGTACAGTTGCGTGTCGTCTGCATAAGAGTGATATAGCAGTTTTTGGCTGCTGATGATTTCGAAAAGAGGACGCACATAGATGTTGAATAACATCGGCGACAGGGGAGATCCTTGAGGGACCCCGCATGATAATGTGCGTTGTTCAGAAGTGAAGGGTCCTAACTTCACTATTTGCGATCGGTTATCCAAAAAAGAGGAGAACCAGGATAGATCGATTTCTGCGACTTTGGCTATTTTAGCCAGCCGAGTCAATAATAGCTTGTGATCTACTGTATCAAAGGCTGCGCTTAGGTCCAGCAGAACCAGAAGAGAAGATTCTCCTTCGTCTGCGGCCTCGAGAACGTCGTCCCATATCTTAAGCAATGCTGTTTCCGTCCCGTGTCCGGGACGGAATCCTGATTGAAATGGGTCTAGTAGGTTGTGGGTGTCTAGATGCTGTTGCAGCTGCTGTACCACTGCCTTCTCCATTACCTTGGAGAGAACATTTAGGCCTGTTATGGGGCGCCAATTGAGTGGATCCTTCGGATCCATGGTGGCTTTCTTCAATATGGGTTGAATAAAGCCCTCCTTCAGCTGGGGGGGCATTATGCCCTCCCTGAAGGATTGGTTGATAAGCTGCGTGACAGGAGGTGCCAGGATGTCGGCGCATTCCTTCAGCAGTTTGGTGGGGATAATATAATTTGGCGCAGTGCTGTTGCGCAGAGTGCCGATGATATTTTTTGTTGTCTGAATGGAGATGGGTTCCAGCATGAACTCACCTAACTTTGGTGAATTGCTGCCGGTGCTGTGTAAATAACTACGGGGGGGGCTGGGAGAGCAATTGTTTTGCTGAATGCTTTGCCGGATTGCCTCAATTTTGTTAATGAAGCAATCCGATAACTCATCGCAAAATTCTTGTGTGTCCAAGTTGGGGGCTTCAAGACATCCTGGATTCATGGTCTGAGTGACCATCTTGAAGAGTTCGCGGGGGCGATTTAGGGCACCGTTGATAGCCTCAGAAAAATAGTTTTTCTTGGCTTCGAAGATTTGCTTGTAGTATTTTCTGGTTATTACCCTGTAGATCGAGAGGTTCTCATCTGAAGAATTTCTTTTCCAGGCTGCTTCTGCCCTTCTGCGCTCTTGCTTCAGTGACGCCAGCTGGTTGTTGAACCAGCTGGAGTTATTTTTCCTGATCTGGGTCTTTCGTTTCGGCGCTATCAAGTCAGCTGACTGCAATAGTGCTGTGTTTATGGCCTCTAATGTTTCTTCCGCTGTTAGGTGCGGCTGAATTGTATTTATTTTTTCCCCTAACGTGGCTTTGAAGAGTTCCGAGTGGAGCTTCTTCTGACATCTGGTCCAGTGTGTTGTCACTGGGTTTGATGTTTTTGTTAAGGGGGGGAATTCGGAAATAATGAATTTAATTGCATGGTGATCGGTCCATGGCAATGGTTCATTTTCCAAGATTTTTATTTTCAGATCTTGCCTGAAAATAAGATCGAGCGTGTGACCAGAAGCATGTGTGGGCCCACATACTAGTTGCTGAAGGCCTAGTCCTTCCAGGTGGTCGATACAGGCATCGGCAATGGGGTCTTGCGCGGAGTTGGCCCAGAGATTGAAGTCCCCGAGCAGCAGAACATGTTTGCTGTTGAGGGTGTAAGTGGAGACAAACTCCGTTAATGGAGATATCCGCTGCGATTTTGGGCCGGGTGGCCTATAGCAGAGAAGAATGTGGATAGTCTCCTTGGAATTTGTTTGCAATTGCAGGGTAAGGGTTTCCATGAATGGAAGAGGGTTTTGAAGGGCTGGTTTAGTGACCGCAAGGTGCATCTTGTGGATTACCGCCAGTCCTCCCCCTCTTTGCCCTATTCTGTTTTCCGTTACGATACGGTAGTTTTCTGGCACCAGTTCTCCTAGAATGGTGTTACAGTCGGCTGTAAGCCAGCTCTCTGTAATAAAGAGGCAATCTAAGTCGCATTGTAAAATGAGGTCACGGATTTCCAGTCGGTGTTTTACTGCCGATCTTGTATTGATCAAAGCACAAGTAATGTGCCTAGGTTGGGGTGAATGGCTGAAATACCTGACAGTCGATCGTTGATCGACTCTCCATATTCGCTCCATTTTTATGGCTTTTTTGGTGATGGCTGGTAGTATTGCGGCGGATTGCCTCAAACTCCAAATGGTTTCAGCAGAATATTGCTGATGTGCCATGGTCGCCAAGCACCGGGGAGGGGGGGGAGGGGGGAGCTTCCGGGGTGATGGGGAGAGGAATTCGCCGATTTCTCTCTCCAGGCTTGGTCCAGAGGAAGGCAAAAAAAACCCTAGTGGTGCTAGGCCAATGTGCTCCGGTGGGGTAAAAAAATTCCTTCCTGACCCCTGTGAAAAGGCGATCGGATGAGCCCTGGATCAAGTGTTAATAGGAGCAGTGGCTGGGGGTTAGGGGTATGCTTCTTGCTAATATAGCAGGAGAGCTGCCTGATCAGGCAGCAGGATGCAGCCTGGAGCAGACAGCTGGGATGGATGGAAGTATTGGGGGCCCCAAAGGTAAGCCAGGGAAAGAGTGGCTGTCTTAATAAGGAAGGGGGAATTCCTAGAGGATTTGGGGGGATTACAGGGAGTGGGGAGCGCCGCGCCGGTAGGCCCCGGGTGAAGCCGCGGTCTTTCCTAGATCGCGGCCCCGCGAATCAGTGCAGGCCGGCGCGGGTGTAAAAAAGGAATGCCCTAGGAAGGCGGGCTTCTGGCTGGAGGGTAGTTGGTGGGTGTCTCAGTTGGCGGTATGGGGGGATAGGGGGTGGAGGAAAGGCGTGGAGGTGTGGGGAGCGCCGCAGCGGTAGGCCGCGGGTGAAGCCGCGGTCTTGCCTGGATCGCGGCCCCGCGATTCAAAGCAGGCTGGCGTGGGTGTGCTAAGAATTTTGCGATTAGCGATGATGGTATGGGGGCACAGGGGAAGGAGTATAAAGGTAGAAGAAAGCCGAGGGGGCATGAAATGTTTGCCATGGCTGTCCTGACAAGGACGGCCGACAGCAATTTCTTACCTGGGGCCAGAGGGCCAGGGAGCTGATCCGCTGTGGTTCTGTGAAGGAGTGATGGAGGAGAAAGGCCAGGTTGGGGACGAGCAGTGCTGGGGCTGGGGCTGAAGCTAGCAGGGAGAGGCTGGGAGACCCTGCCTGTCTACCTCCTACACCTGCCTGGAGCTATAGCACACACGTTCCCACTCCTGGGAGACGTGCGCCGTGTGGAGCTCCTGCTGCTAATCCGAGGCCTCACTGACTGACTGACCGATGAGATGAGATGAGATGAGATGACAAAGTGGATTTGCCTTCCGTAAATAACCCCCTATGTGTGTAATTGACTGAAAACGGGATCCTAGTGCCAGAGTTGTAAAGTATATTGCCTCCATTCATTTAGTATCCATGTCATTATTTCTAGCTGACATTAACTTTGTCTGAAAGATAAATTGTCTGATTATAATGTATATTAAACCCAGAGCAATTAAAAAGCATTGTATCACCAACTGATAAGTTCTTAATTTTTAGCATAAGCAAGCTTCAAAGGCTGATTTATTAAAGGTTGACCATCATTAACAAAACAGACTCCTCAACGTTTCAGAACTCAGTATCATATGAGAATACCACATTATGTACACAGTAGTCTATTGCTGCACAAAACTAAGCAACCATTAAAATGGGACCTGTGTGAAGAGTAGGGATGAGCTTTATATTTGGGTCGAACATTGGCTGTTCACCCATTCGCCGAACAGCGAACAATTTGAGGTGTTCGCGGCAAATTAAAAAAGTTGCAGAACACCCTTTAAACGTCTATGGGAGAAATCAAAAGTGCTAATTTTAAAGGTTAATATGCAAGTTATTGTCATTTAAAGTGTATCAATGCAAAAAAAAAGTATTAAAAAGAGCAGTTTATTCTGGAGTAATGATTGTAATAATGCTTAAAGTGAAACAATAAAAGTGAAATATTCCTTTAAATTTTGTACCTGGGGGTTTCTATAGTATGCATATAAAGTAGCACATGTTTTGTAACAGTCTCTGCACAAAAAAAGTAATTTAAAGTGGATGTAAACCCACTCTCATCCTTTCTAAACTACTGCCATAGTGCTGATCTATAAGGATATATAAGCTTCTTGCATGTATCCTTACCTGTCAAATGTCTCCCCTCTGTCTGTTATAAGAACTGAAAAACTGCAGATTCTGTGGGTGGGTCTGTTGTCTGGAGCTCGGTGAGTGAAGTTGTGATGTCAGTAGACT
Source organism: Rana kukunoris (assembly GCA_029574335.1). Lineage (NCBI taxonomy): Eukaryota > Metazoa > Chordata > Amphibia > Anura > Ranidae > Rana > Rana kukunoris. The sequence continues at coordinate 235,514,264 of CM056049.1, read as the reverse complement.
CCCCGCCCACCTCTACACTCCCCTTACACTAAATTCTGCTATGATCACTAATATCCAGTCAAAATCCAGAAAAGTAACCACATGACTTCAGAAAAGTAGTGGGGTGGGAATTAAAATATAATGCCTTTCTCAGGCAGTAAATAACCTGTCACTCACAGCAAGGGGGCGGAACGGACACAAGTTTTCTCCTGTTTGTCCGTTTATCTCACTAAAAAAAAGAAAAGAGGATTGCTGAGAGCTGGAATAACTCTTTGTGGCAAGACTGGGCACAGATTATAGGAAATCGTATACTCTACATTGTGACAGCAAAAAAAACAATGGGTTTCAACTACTCAATACAGATCAAAGTCATTGAAAGTCATTGAAAAATAAAAATAAAAATGCATGGGGGTCCCCTTAAATTCCATTACCAGGTCCTTTAGGTCTGGTATGGATATAAAGAGGAACCCTACGCCAAGTTTAAAAAAAATGGCTTGGGTTTCCGCCAAAAAAACATACCAGACCCTTCAGATCTGGTATGGATTTTAAGTGGAACCCCGCGCCATAATGAAAAAAAAATGGCCTGAGATTCCTCCCAAAAATCCATACCAGACCCTTATTCGAGCATGCAACCTGGCAGACCGCAGGAAAAGAGGGGGGACGAGGAAGTGCGAGGGTCTGCAGGCTGGGGGCTTATCGGAATCTGGAAGCCCTCTTTAAAAAAGACGAACTCCAGACCCCGCCCCCATGTGAATTTGTAAGGTGTACATTGTACCTCTATCATTTCACAAAAAAAGTGTGAAAATGTTAAAAACGACAGGTCCTTGGGTGTAAACACATAGAGCCACATACTGTCAGGTGAGAGGAGACCATTGTGTGTTCCCAGTACATAGGAACACCAATCAGTCTCCTCCCCTTGTGAGTCCCCTCCCCCTACAGTTAAAATCACTCCCTAGGTAACACATTGATCACCCTCTAGTGTTAACTCCTTCCCTGCAAGTAACATTTAAACAGTAATTAGTGCATTTTTATAGCATTGATGCTGTATAAATGTGTATGGTCCCAAAATAGTGTAAAAAAGTGTCCGATATGTCCACCGCAATGTCACAGTCAGATTTTATTTGGGTACAGTGTTGCACGAGCGTACAATTGTCATTCAAAGTGTTATGCCGCGTACACACGGTCGTTTTTTGCGATGAAAAAAAACGTTGTTTTTTAAAACGTCATTTAAATTGATCGTGTGTGGGCAAAACGTCGTTTTGTGTCTTAAAAAAAACGACCAAAAAAAAATTCCAACATGCTTGAATTTTTTGTGTCGTTTTTCAAAACATCGTTTTTTGTTTCACAAAAAGTCACCGTGTGTAGCAAAAACGTTGTTTAAAACGACGTTTTTCAACCCGCGCATGCCCAGAATCTAGTTATGAAGCGAGCTTCAATGGAAAAGTGTGGTGAACGTAACCTCGTTTTGTAAAAAAAACGATGGTGTGTATGCAACATCGTCTTTGAAAAGTGACGTTTCAAAAACGTCGTTTTTTACTTCACAAAAAACGTCGTTTTTTTTCATCGCAAAAAACGACCGTGTGTACGCGGCATTACAGTGCTGAAAACTGAAAATTGGCCTGGGCAGGAAGGGGTAAAAATGCTCTGTATTGAACTGGTTAAGTAATTTTTTTTTTACTTATTTATCACTTCAAATTTGACTTTGGTATTCATACCTTGCGAACTTAAAGCTCAACCCCAAGGATAGTAAAAAATCCTGTCTTGTAACAGGGCTGCCCCTGCACTGCCAGGGTTAGATGCCCATTTAGGTCTAGGGGACAAGAAAAGCAGTTTTACTTACCCAATCTTCTGCTCCCCAGCAGCAGCTGCCGTTCCCTTATATCAGTGGACATATCCTCAATGTCCTCGTGCCCAATGCAGAGATAGAAACCTTGCATTAGACTTGATGACATCAGAGAACCTATAACCACCAGAGCATAGAGAAAAAGAGGCTTTGGGGACCGGTCTTGCATCACAGAGGAGACTGCAGGAGGTAATCAGGTAAACAAATACTGTTTTTATTGGCGTATAACACTCACATTTTTACCCTGAAAATAGAGGGTAAACTGTGCCTGCGTGTTATATGCAGGGGGCTGTGGAAAGTTTTTTTCCTGAAACTTCCCTTTTAAAGTTAGGGTGCGTGTTATACGCCTGTGCGTGTTATACGCCAATAAATACGGTAGATATGGCAGGACAGCAACTTCTGCTTTATATAAAATAAGATTGTGTTCAAACATACGGCTTATAAATTATTCTATAAGCTAACAGGGTTATCCCTGTTTGATATGTTGACTGCAGCAGTGATTTACATCACATTAACATTGTACAACTATTTTATATTTCCCCTATTATATGCATGCATTAATTTCAGCATATTTTTCTTATCAACTGCAACACCTCTTAGTTCCTCCTTCAATATAATTTATGAATGCCCCTCTTAGTAACACAGACTCCAGACTTCTTAGAAAACGAATATTCACTGGTAAGATGTACAGTAGAATTCCAGTTTGATGAAGTCATGAAGTTGTATGCTGCTCCCCTCTCAGCTAGTAAAATACCTATATATATATATATATGTGTGTGTGAGCTAGAAGGCACACACAGATTACAGAAGAATGGTTACATAGCACACAAATAAGTATGGCTAGTTTTAAATATTCCTTTAGCTTGTTATGTAGGCTCATCTTTTAACAGGCCTGGACTTGGTACATGTCAATTCTAGTATTCGCTAGAAGGGTTAGGGCATCTTAGGATACTTATGTGCTGGTAAGAATTCTTTTTGCCTTTTCAGTTTCAATCATCCATATAAAAACAGGAAAATTCCCTACTAGTGATGAACTAATCCACTTGCAAGTCAGAAATCTCATACAATTCATGAACACACTATTGCCTGGATTTATGAACCACATGTTTTTGTCTGTAGGTTAGAAAAAAGATTCCATTCAAATTGTCTGGTATATAAAAAAGGCAAACTTCCATTCTCCATCCTCCACATGTTTGATTGTACACCACAGTCTACTAATACCTAAATGCGTTTATGTTGTTGTGAGCCCACTTCAAATTGTAGTGGTTCAGTAGTGAAAACATATGTATTTTTCCTATTTCCTCTATTCTGCATACCTGTCAGCATGAATCTTTTTTTTATATATATATTTTAATTTCTTATATTCCATTGAACAAATCAAGTAAAAACAATTAATTTAATTTTCTATTTTTTATCACGTATCAGTAATTGTGAACGTAATATAGAGACCACTAATACAAGAGTGACATCAGATTTGTAACAGATTATGATGGCCGATGGCCTCCAACCATCCTCCAACAGCCAAGTGAGCCAGCCGATAATTACAGTTGAATATATCAGCTCTCCTCTCTGCTCAACCAGCCCTCTGGTATCTGTAGTTCATTCAGCATTCAGGAACACTGTATGCATTGGTAGCAGGACTACAGGTCCCAAGATCCTTTACTGTATCTCAGGAGGTTCTCGCCCTACTTATCAGTGTCCCTTGATTTTATATAACACTGCGGGCACCTGACTACATCATGTACAAGGAAAAGTTACTCAGAGTAGACATTTTGCTGTCTGTTGACTCATACAAAGATATTTTATTGGCTGATAAATGTCAATGGAGTTCCATGACACATTTGTTTTTTTTTTATGCCCAGGCAATATCAATGTGTGGTTCTGCATGGTAAATGTCTTGGACCTGGCTACTGTCCATGTAACCTCACCATATTCCACCACCAATTAGTAATCTTTAGGGACATCTATAACATTAGGGACCCACACAACTTACTTAAATGCATATGCCATAGTGCTGATCTATAAGGATATGCATGTCTCCTGCATGTATCCTTACCTGTCAAATTACAGTAGAAATATTTGCCAGCACACCATGGAACAACGTAAATAGCGTCCAAACTGATGTTATATTGCATGATCACAACACAAAGAGAGTGCAACGTTTCGGAGCCACGTAGGGCCCCTTCGTCAGGCATGTCACATGCGGCTCCAAAACGTTGCACTCTCTTTGTGTTGTGATCATGCAATAAAACATCAGTTTGGACGCTATTTACGTCATTCCATGGTGTGCTGGCAAATATTTCTACTGTAACATGTACCAGTATCCAGCTGGTTGCTGCTACAAGCACCTAAACCCAAGAGCGGATCCAGGAATGTGTGCGATGGGAATATGAAGTATGACTTACCTGTCAAATGTCTCCCCTCTGTCTGTTATAAGAGCTGAAAAACTGCAGATTCTGTGGGTGGGTCTGTTGTCTGGAGCTCGTTGGGTGAAGTCGTGATGTCAATAGACTCCCCACCCACCTCTACACTCCCCTTGTCAACATGCATTTTGTCCTGTGTATTACTTACACTGAATTCTGCTATGATCACTAACATCCAGTCAAAATCCAGAAAAGATACCACATGACTTCAGAAAAGGAGTGGGGGTGGGAATTAAAAAATAATGCATGTCTCTAGGCTAGTGCATGAGATATGTAAATAACCTGTCACTCACAGCAAGGGGGAAGAACGGACCAAGGTTTTTCTCTGTTAGTCCGTTTTATCTCATTGAACAATAAAAGAGGATTGCTCATAGCTGGATTAACTCTTTGTGGCAAGACTGGGCACAGATAATAGGAAATCTTTTACTCTACATTGTATCAGCAAAAAATAAAATAAAAAAATTGGGTTTACATCCACTTTAACTAAAGGTAAGCAAGCAGAAAGAAGGGACAATAGAAGGGGAAATGATAATTCCCATTATGTATTATTTTGCTCTAAAGCATAATCTCTCATCTAATAATACACTGGACCTAGGCAGCATCAAAAATTAAAAACACTACTCTTAAGAGCAATTTGCATTAACAGGCATGCAATGCACCTCAGAAAGCATCAATAGCGAGATCAAAACGCTTGCATTATTAAAATGGTGTCTAGGTTTCGTTAATGTGCTTTGAATACAGACTGCTCATGTAAAGCTTGGGGATAAGCAGTATATATGCAGAGATCTTTATGACCTGCCATCTGGCCTTTTACTCAAATATGGAATCTCCACTGGAATATCAAGTGATTCTGTGTACTAATTACATCTCAGAACTCCAGGGAGCATACAAACTTTATTACCTCTTTTGCTATATGAAGTGGACAGTTTGTAACAGCAATAATCTGTCACTGAAAAGCAGCTGCTTATATCCAATTTTCTGTAGCTCCAATCTTTAAGCCAAATGTGTATTTAATAAGACAAAAACAATGTGCAAGCAGGAACCTATAGAAACCAGCTTTCAGGTATTTCATGAATTTGGACCAATGTAAGGTAATGTGTGATTCAGTGCTATTGTTTTCTACAGTTTGATTGCAGACATGATTGGGCTTAATCAAATGTGAAAATATAGTAACCTGTGGCTGCCAAACATTGTTCACTTTTCCCTGGTCTGACTCCAACTGTAATGAGTTACTTTACTCAGCACATTATTTATCAAGATTTGTACTGCTTTACTATAATTCCGAAAGCAGGCTATATTTGGACGTTGGGTCCAAAAAAAATATAACCTTAAAATGGTGTAAAAACTCCCTGCTACTGTTTTAATGTTAAAGTATTGTATGAAATAAAGGGGGATACAAAGAGTGAATGCACCTCAGCATTCACTGGGAGACAACTCCTGGACTCCCATTGACCTCCCATTGAGCATCCAATTGGTCCTCCAGGTAGTGTTCTTTGGAAGTAATATTTTCTTGCTGTGATATTTTACTTAAAAAAACATTTTTTTCAACTAATCCCTCATTTCTAGGCTACATTCTTGTCACTTCACATGTCAAACTCTAATTCAGCTCAGACAGGCATGGATATTCTTTGTAAAGTGATCACATTTTAACCAAATCCCGTCCAGCCACATATATAAATTGCAATAGGTCCTCTCGCATTGGCCACTCGTTCTCACTCTCTAGAGCACTCAGCGACGTGATCTGTAACCAATGTGTCCACCAGACACAGCAGATCGCAGGTCGAGGTACAGGGTTGCTGTTATTAACCCTGTACTATGTGAAAATTGTGACCAATCACAGTGATCATACTAGTAAACAAGGATTTATTCATGAAGGCAGCCTATGTTGCTACTGTGATTGCTCATCCTCACTGTATAAGCAATCATAGTGTAAAACAAATTAAATAAAAATAAAAGATCACCCCCACCCCCAGAGCAGTACAATGTCCCACCATTTTTTTTTTTTAAAAGGTTAAAAGTTCAAATATACAAAATATAAATATAGATATACAGTGCCTTGAAAAAAGTATTCATACCCCTTGAAATGTTCCACATTTTGTCATGTAACAACCAAAAACGTAAATGTATTTTATTTTTATATATTTTTTTGTGATAGACCAACAAAAAAGTGGCATATAATTGTGAAGTAGAAGAAAAATGATAATTGTCTTTTAACATTTTTTACAAAGAATGATATGAAAAGTGTGGTGTGCATTTATATTCACCCCAACCCCAACGCCCCCCCCCCCACCAGTCAATTGTAGAACCACCTTTGGCTGCAAGTCTTTTTGGGTATGCCTCTACCAGTGGGGATGAGCTTCGAACTCATGTTCGGCTCGAACATTGCCTGTTTGCCCGTTCGCCAAACAGCGAACAATTTGGGGCGTTTGCGGCAAATTAAAAAAACAGCGGAATACCTTGTAAAAGTCTATGGGAGAAAGGGTTTCCCTTGCGTCAGAGGGGGACAGGGTCACGTGATGGGTGGCCCCGCCCTCAGCTACATAAGAGCTGTCACTGGCTCCTGCCGCATAATTCCCAGGGTGTCTCTGGGGGAGACAGGATGGGCTGCGATGTGTGCCCTTTGATAACGTCATTTATGGCAAAACATGTCAGGGCAGAGCCACGCACTGAAATCACCATTCAAAGTGACCCCGGAAAGCATGGGCTAACATTACTTTTTAATGCCGCCATTTTTAAATTTGTTCTATATTGAACTTGTGATTTTTTTTATATACTACGTATTGTTTACATTAAACCGAGGAAGTGGTTAAGGTTAATACACTATCAAGTCTTCTTTTGTTTTTTTTCCTGGCATGCTGAGTCTGAGTCCGTGAGCGGATTTTTTACTCCATCAGAGGGAGAGATCCTTTCTAAGGGATACAGTGGACAGAAGCAAGGAGCCAATAGGAGCCAAGCAGCAGATACATCTGTGACCTGATTTGAGACCCCGCAGAGGGTTATCTCTGCAGGCCCATATGACCTTGCTAATATAGGAGGTCCAACTTCTCTGGTAAGGGTGTCCATATATATTTTTTCTCTTGGTGTACCCCTCAAGGAGCGGCTTTCCCTTATCATCTTGGTGGCAATGGATCTACTTCTCAACGTTATCATCACATCTGATCACATTTATTCACCATTTTTTGTGGACTTATATCTTTATTATTAGGACTTTTTTTCTCATATTTATTTACCCAATGTCTATATTTATATTCACCTATGTACATATTTATGGTTTTAAATTACTTTTTTTCCTTCAGAAATGACATTTTGTGCAGGGACAGTTCTAAGCATGGGAAACAAGCGCTACTTGACAGGCATACTATACGCCCCCCCCCCCCCCCCCCCTGTACAAAATTTAAAGGAATATTTCACTTTTCACATCTAAAGAGTGACATTTTTGCCCATTCTACTTTGCAAAATAGCTCATACTTTATCAGATTGGATCAACAGCGTCTGTGAACAACAATTTTCAAGTCTTTCCACAGATTCTCAATTGGATTTAGGTCTGGACTTTGACTGGGCCATTCTAACACATGAATATGATTTGATCTAAACCATTCCATTGTACCTCTGGGTGTATTTTTAGGGTTGTTGTCCTACTGGAAGGTAAACTTTCGCCCCAATCTCAAGTCTTTTGTAGACCCTTTGTAGACACAGTGGTGATTGCTCTATATGGTTAAAAACATTATATAAAACAATATATATTAGCTGCTGTGCTGTAAACTGAAAAATGGCCTGAGCAGAAAGGGCGTAGAAGAATCTGAACTTGACATGATTATTTTAGCTTCAACTCACAAAGGTAAGTGAAAATTCACTTTACAAAGTGAACATGCTCTACACTTTTAGTACATCAACTCCACTTTTGGAAAATGTCTTTGTTTTGTAACTTTTTTTATAATAGTCAGAAGCAATTGTGATGATAATGAGGTCTGATGACCCTAAACTGTGTGGAGAGGATGTAGAAGGCATAAGGAATTCAGTGCCACCATAATTTCTCCTAAATCTGCAAGTTGATTAAAAAAAAATTGCCAGATAAAACTAGGACGATGCATCTGTGAGTCTGTTTTTGTTTGGAATACAATTGAATTTTAGTTCACGTTCTCAACTCAGGATCACATTTCTTCTGAAATTCCTTTTATAAAAAGTGGTTACACTAATATATAAGAACATAACAATCAGTAGTCACCAAAAAAACATATTATAGGGCTTAGCAGGCTAATGAAAAACATTTTATGTAGTGTAGTGCCCTGGAAAAGCAAAATGTAGGTATTAAAGCTTTGATGTAGCCAGCTGAACTGTCATTTATATTATAGGCCTGCTCAGGTTGTTCCTTAAACCTGGTGGATGCTTGCTCCTATCTGCTGCTGGAAGAACATTCAAGCAAATAGAGTGGGGGATTAATTATTAGAGTTATGAATGTTTATTGAACCTTAGTCAATCCCTGAGAAGGTGTGGCTGGTAAAAAGATAAATGATTGGGAGGATCTGGGGTTTTCCCCTAGAAGGAGGTGTGTGTGTTTCAGAGAAGCTACTACTAGGCATCAGCAGGTACCATGTGCTGGGGGGTTTGAGGAAAATTACCTGTTGAAGCTGGGCTAAAGAAGGTGGCAGATTAGCTATATAGAAGCTACCCCTTTAATTGTGAGAAGGACCTACAACTCCAGGTATTCAACGGCTCATTGAGGGCCAGATACCACAAGGTGCTAATGAAGACCATGATTTATATCATACAGTCAAAGATTACCTGCTTTCTCCTCCTCCTTATATTTTTTAAGCTCATACTAAAGGGCCACTACTAGTACTATTGGGATTTTTCAGGAAGCTGTCCTCCAATTTTTTACTTGTCTTGGATATCCTTCATCCTTGACCCCCTCCTAGCATTGTTTGGCTGAAAACTGCTATAAACCATAAAAAGACCCTAAGACTAGAACCTGGGTTTGTTGGCGTGCTTCTGGGACCAGAAACAAGTTGGGCAGTATCTGAACAGGTAAGGGGGAGACAGTAAATGTCCACCAGCTTCAATAGCTCAGTTTCTATCAAATTGTAATTTCATTCCAGAACATAAAAAAAACCTTCAATACCCATTTAACACACCCCTTAGACCAGAGGTTCTCAACCTTTCTAGTGGTGTGACTCCTTGATAACATTTCCCAAATTGTGGGGACCCCTAACAGTAAAATATTCATAGCGTGGGTTGTCGTCACTCAAGGCAAGTAATTTGCACCCTTAACCCACGGACATTTAGCTCTCCCCAAGTCCCTTCCACTAGTACAGTATTATAACCCCTTCGGGTACATTTTAGGATGTACCGCTCTTTGTTCTTTCTTTACCTTTCATCTCACTCTATCCTAATCTCTTGCCCCCCCCCATCCATGTCTCTAGTCTTCTGTCTTGTTCCCCTTTTGCTGATCTGAGAACTGTAGTGGGGACTTCTAATGGCAACTATAATCACAGGTAGTGTTACACACTGTGTCTCCAGCTCTGTGGTGTCTCGTAGCAGTGACACCTATGCTGAAATCAGGAGATAGGGTCTCCTCCAGCCCCTCCCACTTCACATTCCTCACCAGTCAGCTGACCTCTACTCTCTGCCCCCCAGCCATGTCATGAACTGAATGGGCGGCTGAGGGTTACAGGAACAGCCCAGGATTCGGTGACCCCTGGAAAATAGTCATTTGACCCCCGAAAGGGGTCCCAACCCCAAGGTTGAGAACCACTGCCTTAGACCCTTTGAGAAGTTTTATAATGTTTATAGATGGCATCTTTAGGGCCCAGAAAAGATTGTTGTATTTGTAGCTCTGTAGCTCTTCTTTACCATCGGAACAATGAAGAAATGGACAAATGTATTTATGAGAGCCGGTGATATATCAGGGTGGCCTACTCTACAAAGGAATTGGACTGTCCATAAAACCAAAGACCAGGAGAACTTTGCTAAGCAATTTTCACTTTTGATAAAACATTTTTTTTACTGTTGCTTATTGTCTGTTTTGTAAAATCTTTTCTGTAAATATGTTTTCACAATTTTTCTTTTCATCTCCAAGATACACCCCTTTCTAATCAATGACACCACAAAGTTTCCAATTCACTCCCTGGTCATCTACCGCCTCATCTACTGCAACTTCCTTCTCATTGGCTTACTTTTACATAGGCTATCCCCCTGCAGTCGGTCATGAATGCTGCCGCCAGATTCATCCACCTTACCAAGCGCTCAGTGTCTGCTACCCCTCTCTACCAATCCCTCCATTGTCTTCTGCTCACCCAATGAATAAAATTCAAGGTACTAATAACAACTAACAAAGTTTACAAAGCAACACACACTGGGGAGAGCAAGCTTTGCTGACTGGTGTACTGTAGTGCTGACACGTCAGACCACTGTAAAGGCAATGCTGCTCCTACACAGAGCAGAAATGATTCTATGCAGTCTATTGTTCAGATTTGCAGCTGGCAATTTGGGAATTTAAAATTTTGGAATAATGTTAAAAACGTACACTCTATGCCTTAAGTTTCTCGAGTTCAATCATTGCCTTGAGTTCGCTTTGGCTTTAAAGTGTTACTAAAGGCAAATTTTTCTTTAAATAAAACAACAAACATGTTATACATATCTACTATGTGCAATTGTATTGCACAGAACACCCCCGAACATAATTTTCTGGGGTCTTCTGAAAGCACTATCCACTCCTTTTCTGTGTCTTCCCTCATAGCAAGTGCTTGCTCCCAAGCCAGGCTGTAAGTGTCTATAGACCCACTTCCACTCACTGGATTTGTTTGACACCAACAGGGGAAAGAGGAAGAGAGAGAACAGCAATGTTGGTCATGGGCATAGTGCTGGATCGACATCAGACTCAGTTAGGTATTTAGGGGGGACCAGTGGGGGCTAATCATGAAAGGTTGTTTACCTTCATGCAGAGAATGCATTAAGGTGAAAAAAAAGCCTTTAGCTTTTCAAACCACGTTAATTTTGCAAGGTGAAAGTAGTATTATATCAGTGCTAAATGCATCAATTAAGATGATTGTTATTGAATGCAACGTTTCTGAAACATGCCTCTATTAATATTAATAATAATAATAAGTAAATACTGCCATATTAATTTTGTTACAAATCTATAATCATAATGATATATATTTAAATATTAATGGAAGAAAATAGTTTGAGGTCATTTGTATTTAGTTATTTATTTATTTTTAATTTATGTTTTAAACTATTTTATATTTGTTTTTTAACTATATGTATACATTTTTTGTTTTAAACATAACATTTAATATATGATAAAGGCTTTTCATGCACAGTATTTTTTTTTAAAGACGTTAGAACAGTAGCAGCCTGCCTTTTAGCTGGCCTTTTCTGATTGAAATTTTGGACTGATTTGTCTGATAAGTGATGAGACATTCAGTTTGGTTTCCTCAGCTTAAGCTATTGAGGTTTGTGTTTCACAAGCTTTTTATGATTGACTACTAAGCAGACTCTGGAAGACATAAAAAGTAGACTAATATTTACCTAAATAAAAAAAGTAAAATACTGTTAAAAGTTTTTACATATCCTTGACTATTTTGTCACACTGGGGTTGATTTACTAAAACTAGAGAATGCAGTATCTGGGGCAACTATGCAATGTAGCCAATCATGTTATAGCTTCATTTTGTTCAATTAAGCTTTGACAACAAAAAAAATGGAAGCTGATTGGTTTCTATGCAGAGCTGCACCAGATTTTGCACTCTCCAGTTTTTGTAAATCAACATGCATGTGTCTAACATACTTCTAGCAACATTTTTTTGATCATTCATTTACCCTGTAAACAAGTAAAGATTATGAGAAAATTGATCCTCTGAATCAGGATGGGTGTTTAGAAACTAAACAAGTTTCCCAGTACGTTTACATACCTGCAGTGACCCTTTATTTTTAATTCCATTGCTGCTTTCTATTGCACTTAGAAGATGGGATGAAGATGAAGCTTGCACACAGAACATATGCTTAATGTTAACCACAAAGGCAAAACGGAAAGCTGCTTTCTTAATACTTCAGGTCAACATTTGTTTCCAGTTGTGGTCAGGGTAAATGTGTAGGATCAAAACTAATGATTAACGAGGATGTGAAAAAAAAATCCTAAGATCAGTGTGGCTTCTGTTAACCTTGAAAATACGGTTCTTAACCTCCTCCATTTTTTTTAGAGCCGAGAAATGTTTTTGTATAACTGTACACGTGTTTAACAAACTACATGCTAGCATAGATTATTTATTTTGGAGGGAATTATTTGAGGGATTGATAGAAAGTAAACCTAAATGTGTATATGTATATATATGTATATATATATATATATATATATATATATATATTATAGTTTATATATATATATATATATATATATATATATATATATATATATATATACACTATAATATATATATATTATGGTTTATATATATATATATATATATATATATATATATATATATATATATATATATTTATATAAAATATTAATATTGCACTGCTATTGGCACTTTACTGAATTTTTTTTTTTTAATCCTTTATGTGGCCAAGTCTTTCAGAGGGCAGCCCCAGGAAACTGAACATTTTCTGAAAGAAAAATATAAAAGAATCGTTCTAAAAATGCTACCGCCTTGGCTGTCTATGGGGTGATATTTTCCAAGTTTTTGACCTGGAACAAAAATTCAGTTAGTGAAGAAAATCACAAAAATTCTCGTTCAGCATACTTGTTCTGGAAAAGCAATTCAAAGATAATGAACCCATTAGATCAGCATGACAGACAGCACTTTTCCTGAAGTTGTAAAGCAACATGTTCCCACATACCCTACCAGTCAAAGTGCAGGAAAAATGTTTCCAAAGAATGCTGAGAGAGGGAGCAACTGTCTGCCTATTTTTTTGGGTTCAGAGTATACATAAAGTAATCGTAATGGTAAGGATTTTTGCAAACATCACAGTAGATACTGTACTTGCCTGTTTATGTTTTTTAGATACCAATACAGTTTTCCTGTGGTAATCACATGATCAGGCATTAGGGCCTCATGCACACTCAACGTTTTTACAGCTGCTGTTTTTGGCTTCAGACATTTTTTTTGCAGTCAATAAACTCCCCAGCATGTTATCCTATGTGTCCATGCACACATAGGCTGTTATCAGCAGTTTTTAGCAGGGGCATTTTCTAGCTGTAAAAAACCCCCAGAACTAGTGGGTTTTGAGATGAGTTTTTTAGCTGTAAAAACGCTCTAACCCTGAAAAAAAATGAAAACAGCTTAAAAACTCCAAAGAACACAGCTATTCTGCTTTTTATAAGTGTTTCTGAGCCATAAGTTTTATGGGTGTAAAGTATAGTTTTGCTAAAATAAAAGCAAAACAATGCTACAGCTAAAAAACGCTACAGCTAAAAAAAAAAAACTCTACAGCTAAAAAGAAAACTCTACAGCTAAAAAAAATACTACAAAAATGCTGAAAAACTCACTTTACAGCTTTCTACAGCTAAGATTACTGGCTTTTTTGTTATAAAATCCAGTGTGTATGAGGCCTAAAAAAAGAAAGCCTGCTGATGGTGACTGATTTTACAACAAGTCCTCTTCAGATAAAAAAAATGTATTAAAAACATTAAAAAAATTATTAATTATTAAAAAAATAAGTAATCCAATTACACAAGCAGAAAATAATTTTGGAGAGTTTTTTTTTTTACAAAAAGTGTACATATTTCTCCATCCATTGATGTAAAGTTAGTTACATTTGCAAAAAGTAACATTTACATTTTTTTGCAATTTTGTATATTATAGCTCTATGCCCATTAAAATGAAAAAGGTAGTTTTAATCACTATTAAATGAAAATGTCTTAAGTAGCATTTGCATATGTAAGGAGATTTCTACCATTTATCAGCATTTCATTTTTATTTAATTGCATGTTTGATGTGTTTCATTACTTACTTGAATCACAGGCTGATCTAACCCAATTAAACAGCAAAGTGATCTTTTTACTTTTTAACAGCAACCCTGATGTGAGATTGTGTTCCAATGATGAATGGAGTGAAACTTTAAATAGGGGCCAAACAAAATTCTCTGATATCACATGTTCAGATTATGTGATGCAGTTTTAATTTAAAATGTATTTTGTTTAATATAATTCACATGTACAGCAAATATAGTAAATTAATCTTATACTATGTAGTACATGTTAAAGTGGTTGAAAAACTGGGAAGTGACTGGCCTCAGGTAAAACACAGAGATTAAACAAATCCTCCTACATATGTTGTACCTGTTTATCTGTGGCCCTCTCATCTTTACATGCATTTAAATTCCTGAATTAACTAAAACAAAAGTCCGACTTCCGGTTCCGGCGCCGCATGGAGTAGCAGCTCCTCTCCTCGGCTCCCGCAGCGCGACCTAAATCGGCCTATAAAGCCAGCCTGAGACGCCCAGCAGACCACCCTCCACCTCCGGATCACCCCCCGGACTCCATGGACCGCTTCGTGGAAAAATCGGGTGCGCGCACCCAAACAGCCCAGGCGGCGCCGACGGCTTCCCCGCAAATCGAGGCCCCGGTCTCGGCCTACGAGGCTGCGCGGCACACGGAGATGGAGGTAAGCGGCAATCTATCCCCGTCTCCTGCACCACACACCCCAGGGACACCTCCAGGAGGGGACAACACCACAGAGCGCATAGCCCAAGCAGTGGCTGCTCTTTTGTCCCCCATGATTACCGCGTCAGTAGAAAAAGCGGTGAATGCAGGGATGGCGCAGATCCATAAGCAGATCAAAGAGCACGGCACCAGGCTTAACGATTTGGAACACCGCCTATCAAATGCTGAAGATGAACTTTACCAGGCCCAGGCTACTGAACATGCTCAGGATAAAACTAACCAATATATACTTCAAAAACTAGATGATTTAGAAAACAGATCTAGAAGAAGTAACCTACGTTTTGTAGGGGTCCCTGAATCGTTGCAGGCGGCCGCCCTCACAGACTTCTGCGCGCAACGAATACCCGAGGCCCTGGGCCTCCCGGGCCCCTGTGCAGTGGAAAGGGCCCACCGCATGGGAGCATTTAACTCTGACCGCAAAACACCTCGACCTATCATTGCTAAATACCTGAATTACGCTGACAAATCCCTTATACTACAAAAATTCAGACAGGCCAGACAGATCCAGATTGATGGACTAAAGATCCTGATTTTTGCTGACTATTCCATGGAGGTTTCTAAAAAGAGGAAGGCATTCCAGCAGGTGTGCACCGAACTTTTTCATCAGCAAGTGAAATTCACTTTGGCTTTCCCGGCCATACTCCGCCTCAGAGCCCCCAATGGTGAACAACTCTCATTTCATGACCCTGCAGAGGCCGAAGCCTTCCTACGCTCCCACCATCAAGGCCGGCAGTCCCAGACCCCGTCGAAAGCCCCCCCACTTAACCGTCCTCAGGATCAGAGAAGCCCGCGCAAAGACTCACCTAAGCGCTTCAGGCCTACAATCCCAGACCCCTCCCGGATCACCCTAAACCTGACCTGAGCCAGCTTTTATAATCTACTGGCCTTACCTTGTCATCCATCTGGCTTAGAGGGATTAGCTCAGTTGCTCTCTTTCTCTTCCTTGGCCAGAATCATGCTCATGCATGGCCTGCTCGGGGGGAACGCATCGACCCCCCCCTCTCCATCTATATTGGAAGTGACTCCCTACAATCGTCCAGTGGTAATATACCCTTATACTTACTGACTGCCCTGTTTGAAATCTCTGCTCAACTGTTCCTGGTTACTTATCTCGTTATTGTTCTCATTGCAACTCAGCTAGAATGTTTTTGTTCTTTTTTGCGTTTATACTGTTTATACTTTGTATTATTACAACTGCCGTTGTAAGTGTTCTTTTTATGCAGCCTTCCCCCGGCATCACTGCGCGCCTTGCATATGCTCTCCCTTGTACCGACTCCTCCTAGCCGCATGAATCCGTACACCCAATCACGGGCTCTCAGAAGTCATGCTGGCTGTGTCGTGACATGGGAGCTGGCTCTCGCTGTGATCCCATGCGGAAAAAAGTGAAGCTCTCACATTTTTTGTTAGGTTTAATGTTTATGTTCCCTTTTTCTCCCTCCCCCCTCACCTCCCCCGTTCCTCCCCTTATCTTAGGCACTCATGTCCACGTATGCCCCTTGACACCAAGCCTATGTGGCGCAACCATTACCTCCCCCCTCGATCGGGTAACCCTCCCACAAACCGCTCCTATCCGCGACAACATTTATGTAATGTCTTCTCAGACCCCCTCCTCCACTGACTACATAACATGAAAATAGTTTCCTGGAATGTAAAGGGACTTAGATCCCCCAATAAGAGGATGAAGGTCCTACGTCACCTCAAAAGACTTAAAACTGACATAGCACTCCTGCAGGAAACCCATCTGACCACTTCTGATTTTCACCGCATGCAGAAACTATGGGTAGGCACGGTCATGGGTTCGGACGCCGTTGCCCGTAAGGCAGGAGTCCTCCTGCTAGTTCATAAGAATTTACCATGCACGGTTATTGCAGTAAAATCTGACACCAGCGGACGACTTTTGACCGCCCATGTAAAAATAGGGACTAAGGAATTACTGATCTCCAATGTTTATGCCCCTAATAGCCCTGGTAAAATCTTCTACAGTACACTGACTACATGGCTACTACAAAACGCCCACCTCCCCCATCTAGTAGGAGGTGACTTCAATGACGTTATGAACCAGATAGATGACAGATCCTCCCCTAAACACACCGGGCCACGACTTGCTTCACCCACCCCGACGCTTTTTGCGTCCACTATGGACTCCTTACACCTCCGAGACTTGTGGCGCTTACAACATCCCGCAGACAGGGAATTCACTTTTTATTCCAACCCCCACTCCGTTCTATCCAGGATCGACTACTTTTTCGGATCCGACGATCTGATCCCCTTGCTTTCAAACGCAGATATACTAGACATAGCCATCTCGGACCATGCTCCGATCTTACTTAACGTAGACAACCTCGACCTGCCCCCTCACCCCAGAATTTGGCGTTTCCCCTCATACCTTCACAATCAATCCGACTTCCAACATTCCATGGAGAAGGCATGGTTGGAGTACTCCTCAGCTAATGCCTCTCACTCTGACAATCCCAACCTCTTCTGGGACGCTGGTAAGGCGTTTCTCAGGGGTCAAATTATTTCCTATGCCTCCTCTTTCAGACGCAACACTCTGTCAAACTACAAATTGGCCAGTTCTAGACTACACCAGGCCCAGAGGGCATTATACTCCACCGGATCCCCTAGCGACAGAGAGGAGTGGTTAGCAGCAAAGAGCTCTTTCGACACTTGGGCAGACACCCTAGAACTGACTAAGAAAGCAAATTTGGACGCTACCCTACACAGGTTCGGAAATAAATCAGGCAAACTACTCTCTAGATTATGCAAAGGTTCCTTCCGTCCCACCCACATCACGTCCCTTAGAGATTCCAAAGGTAACGTAAACACCACACCATCAACGATAAATAAGGCTATGCTTCAGTATTACTCGTCCCTTTATGCCCCTGACCCAATTGATACACAGACTGCTCAGGCCTTTTTGGACAACTTGAACATCCCTAAAGTCTCCCCCTCCCAACTAGAGGCCCTTAACGCTCCCATAACCCTTTCTGAGATATCTGACACCATCCGCAAGCTCACCCCCTCCAAGGCCCCTGGCCCTGACGGCTTCACCGGGGAGTTCTACAGGACCCTCCAGACTCTGGTGGAGCCTACCCTTCACAAAGTATATATGGGCATATGGTCCCGGCGGCCCCTATCTGCCGTCAGGCCGTCAGGCCACCATCAAGCTGCTGTCTAAGAAGGACAAGGACCCCCTAGAGCCAGGATCTTATAGGCCCATCTCCCTACTTAATCTGGATGTCAAAATCCTGTCTAAAATTGTAGCCAATCGACTCTCTGACATCATTCCCTCTCTGATCCACCCTGCACAATCAGGCTTTGTGAAGGGTAGAACAGCCACCCTTAACATACGAAAAGTTATGCTGGCACTGGAATACGCCAAACAACATCCAAATGGCGACTTTGCCATTATAACGTTAGATGCGGAGAAAGCATTTGATAATGTCAGTTTTGACTGGCTTGCTCTGACTATGTCAAAAATGGGATTCTCTGGCCCTTTCTGTCATCTCATAAATTCCATGTATTCCTCCCCCACGGCGAAATTGGTGGCAGCGGGTCTACTCTCAGAAGAATTTCACCTACACAAAGGCACCCGTCAAGGCTGCCCTCTGTCACCACTCTTATTTAACATTGCCCTAGAACCCTTATCCAGACACCTCATTCAGATAGCACCCCTACACGGTATCCCGATTGGCGACTCCGACCTTCGCTCTTCCCTCTTCGCGGACGACGTCCTTATTTTCTCGGCCGACCCCTCCTCCGATATGTCCACCATCAAACGAGTATTTGACACTTTCCGAACCTGCTCGGGCCTACGCATAAATTATGGCAAGAGTGAAATACTCCCCTTGGGAACTGGGCCCACCCCCTCTTGGTCCCATAGTTCAATCTTCTCGGTTGCCAAGTCCCATATTACCTACCTGGGTATCTCAATAGGAAAAACGCCCTCCTCCCTGTATTCCCTGAACTACCCCCCTCTGCTAGCAAAAATTTCTCAAGAACTGGTAAACTGGATGGATTTGCCCCTCTCGCTTCTGGGTAGATGTCACCTTGTAAAAATGGTCAGCTTTGCCCGACTACTGTACCCGATGCAGACTATACCTCTGCTCCTTCGCCACAAAGATATCAAACAATTCGACTCAGCTGTTTCGAAATTTATATGGCGGGGTAAGAGGCCCCGCATTGCTTTAAAGAAGCTCTTTCTTCCCAGACGCGAGGGGGGTGTTAGTCTCCCAAATGTAAGAACCTATAATTTAGCTTGTTTAATGAGGATTGGCCTAGATTGGATCACGCAATCTTCACGATATTCCAATTACCCCCTGGAATCTGCCATGGCTCATCCCTTCTCCCTCGTAGCTCTTCTTCACAGCAAATGGAAAGCGGTCCCGGCATCATACCAACACAACCTACTACTAAGGGACACTGCTGTTGCCTGGAGAGAAATCAGGAAAATTCTTCGGCTGCCCCAATATGTTTCTCGCCATGTACCAATCCAAGGTAACCCGAACTTCCCCCCTGGCATGGAACACAAGCCCTTCAAGATCTGGCAAGACAAAGGTCTCACTAAGTTTTCATCCCTCTGTGACACTTCAACCGGTCGCCCCCTAACCTTTGAGGCGGTCGCCGCCGCTTTCTCGCTCCCTCCTTCACATATATTCCATTTCTGGCAATGCACCCACTATCTGAAAACTACCTGCTCGGAGGCCGCAAAACGTTTCTCCTTCAACTTCTCCGACCAGCTTCTCGCAGACGACACTTACAAAATTTCAACCATTTACAAACCCCTTCTCCTTAAAACCACTCCTCCCCTACATTCTTCATCCGCAGCTAATTGGAGTAAAGACTTCCCTGTTGATAATTTAGTTGACAAGCTACTTCAAGGCCTCAACAAAGTCCAACGTCTAACACCAAATGAAATCTGGAGAGAAACCCAACTTAAAATCGTCCACCGGGCCCACATGCCCTTTCTCTACTCCACGACGGAGCGTGCTACCACTCACTGCCCCCTGTGTCACCTTCAGAAACCTTCCCTAACTCACCGTTTTTGGTCATGCTCTTTTATATCCTCCTTTTGGGACAAGGTGCTGGCCTACATCTTCAACATCACCTTACTAAACCTACCCAAAGACCCCCTGCTCCTTATTTTTGGTTACTGGGACCCCCTTCTACTACAATGGTCCCGATCGGCCCACCCGGCACCTGCAATTGCCAATAAAGACTGGCCTTTGATATGTCTACTTGTCGCACGGAGAGCTATCCTGAAAAACTGGACGTCTACTCTCCCCCCCCACGGCGACTCAAGTGCAACATGAGCTCCTCCTGCTTCTCTACAAGGAACGTGCAACCGTCGACTTCAACCACGAAGCCTCAAAATCCCGTTTCTTGTCAACATGGGGCCCCTTCATGACAGCTTCACTATCTACGGAGGAATGCTCCAAGTTTGAACACTACACTTTCTCCTACTTCAAATCTCCACCACCATCCGTACCTAGGAGGAACAGCTCCCCTTGATGTTAACTACTTGAGCTGCCACAGCACCTCCCCCCCAGAGTGCCACCCCCCCCCCCCCTCTCCCCCCCCCCCCCCCCTGTGATTGTCTACTGTAATTCGTTTATATGCATCTTTCGCTTCTACAATATTCTCTGGTCCCCACCAATGTTTAAAATCCATCCAGTTCCACCTATTTCAATGTAAAGTTTTAGCGATATGTTTTCTCTGTTTCATGTGGATTCTCCCTTACGCATACACACCTAGTGGGTCCTAGCTCAGCTCTTTGTTTTGTAACCGGTATGTACATTCACCTACCCCCCCCTCATACCCGTGCTGGGTATACCCACTGTCAATGTACCCTCCTTGGGAATGTATTTCCAATTGTCTCCATGACCTGTTTACAGTACCTTCTGTACGATGTATGTACTCTATTTGCAGCAAGTTTGATGCGCCTACCAGTGTTCCGTCTCCAACTTTGTTATTGCTATTCCCTGTTCCCTTTTCTTTCTGTGTATGCCTCTTAAACTCAATAAAAATTTATTTAAAAAAAAAAAAAAAAACAAAAGTCCAATTTTATCGCTAAAGTCCATAAGGTCTTTAAATGAAAACCAATGACATGACAATCAAAGTTCCACCAAAGATAAGTATGGTCTTATTGAATCAGGATGGTCTTTGAAATCTCTACAGTTCACCATGGAAAGTGTTAAATCTGTGTGATGTGCTCTGTGCTCTGCTGCTCCATCAACCAGCGGAAAACTGACAAATGACAACTGTAAAATACAAATAGAAAGACAGAGCGCACCGGCTTATAGTGCAACACAGTTTATTGTATAGAGATGAAAAGTAACAAAATAACACTAGACACTCATATGGTGTTATTTAAACAAGAGCGTCTGTATTAGGCTGTGGTATCTCTCTGGCATACAAGGCTCCAAGCTGGATCCAAAGTGAGCGGTGGTGGATAGTCCCAGTATAAAAGCATGCAGCCACCGACAAGCTGCACGAGAGATATCTGCTCATAGCATAGATCCTCCGATGATAAAAAGGAAGTCCGGTCCGACTGCATGGTCATCTGATGCACGGGCAGGAACAGCTGATGAGAGACACTAAGGGTTGCCATGACATCGCATTGCTGGAATGCTTCGTTTTCAGGTAAGTTTCACATAATGTGCTAGTATGCGATGCAAGGTAAGAAAAAAAAGTCTACAACCACTTTAAGTGGATAACTAACACTATATAACCTCCCCCCCCCCACCGGTCCCTGCTGTACTTACCTCTGTGGATATTGAGCTGTCCTTCTCCCCCTAGTCGGTGCAGAACTTACAGAACAGAATAGAGTGATTTACTGTACGGGCACTGGCCATTCAGAATTGCTCTGGTCCATCCCAGAAGTACTGCACAGAGAAGAGGGAGAAGAGCAGAGATTTCAAATCACCAGACCACTGGACTGAGTGCATGGGCTCTGAAAACTCAGCATTGGGGGGGCGAGGGTGGTGGGGTTGGATAGGGTGTTCAGTGGTTTTTTACTTCCTGTTTTGGCTGTGTGACAGGAAGTGAAGGTAAATTTCCCCAACGGGGCTCAGATAGCCTTATTCTATTCAAAAAGAAAAAATATGTTTTGCCTATAGTGCTACCTACTTTAAAGCTAAACACCAGACAGTCATATAAAATATGATTATATTACTAAATGAAACTAGTGTAATTAGCTGAATTTGTGTTGATACTGGCCTCCTATAATCCTATGCAGTGTACTCAGACTAGGAGAAAAAGGGCTGGCACTCTGAGCCAATCAGACTCTACCAAAATGCACAACAGTGTGCTGGTTCTCCTTTGTTGTCCATTCAGTGGGCTAAGGTGTGGTCTGATCAGAGTTTTTGCTAAAAATGTACTGCAGTGGGACGTAGCCTGGAGCTGCATGATGTAGGGTGTGAAGACTGAGCGCTCCGCTTGAGCAATATCTTATTCTCTGATCCTTGGGGCTATCCTCCTTATTTTCTACCCACATTCTGCCTGCTGTGGACCCCCTCCCTTGTGCAGACACATTAGATCTTACTTTTATGTACTGTGACTTTAGATGTTCTTCTTACATTCATTATCACTAACATGTGTTGTGTTTTGCTTTACAAGAAACCTGGCATTACAAGCCAAACTGACCATCAGTGCCTCCTGTTCTGTATGACAATGTCATTACATGTATGCTAAATATGGTGCCTGTTGCATTCTTATATATATATATATATATATATATATATATATATATATATATATATATATATATATATATATATATATATATATACACATACATACATAGAATAAAGAATTTTTGTTTTTGATTTAAAAAAATAAAATAAAAATGTGCTGCGGTAGAGGTCAAGGATCTGGCATTGCATGGGGCAAATGTGTCTTGATCACAAAAACACAATAATAAATCCCGCAGCAGGAAAAAAATTATTTACATATATCTACCTAACCATCTAGTAAGGATGTGCGAATGATTCAGGCCTGAGCATGAGTTTGGGCCAAACATTTGCCTGTGCAGGGTGCAGTGTAAGCTGCTTGTTAAGGAGCTGGGCCAGGAAGCCAGGCGTGGCATCCTTAACAACAGATGAGTCATCAGCTGTCAAAGAGTTTCACCACTGACAGCTGGATAATAATAAAAAAGCGCTGGTTAAAAAAAGTAAAGAAAAAAACAATGTTGGTAACACCCCCCCCCCCCCCCCCAGGCCATACCAGATTTGGAAGGGAACCACACGCCAAAATGTAAAAAAAAAAATTGTTCCCCCCCACCAGAATCCAGAAAAGACCCTTATCCGGGCATGCAGCCTGGCAGGTCAGGTGCCCTTAACATGGTTGTTGTGGGGGTCTGTGAGCGGGGGGCTTATCGGAATCTGGAAGCCTCATTTATAAAGGGGGACCCAGATCTCTTCCCCCCATGTGAATGAGTATTGGATACATAGTATCCTACCCATTCACCCAGCATGCACCAGTCTGTGACATCAGAAGGGGACGATGCCAGTGGGTGATGTAGCCAGGTGGCCCCGTTCCTTACCTATAAAAGGAATGTCAAAAAGCAGAGCAGGCAGAAGGCCATCCCAATTTTTTATTATTTTTATTATTGATGCATGTCCCCCAGGGCAGTACCCTGACCCCTTTTATGGCCAATTACTTGCATATACGCCTTCAAAATGGGCACTTTTGATTTTTCCTGTTTTCTAACCATTCTGGTTAGGACATTTCCCCTGTTCGGGAGTTCTGCTGCGAAACCAAACAATTAGATGTCTTCCATCTAACTGGTTTAGAAATCCTTTGAAAAAAAAAACTCTTTAGATTTAACTCAACTATTGTCCTTTTCTTATACTTGCATATATCTAGCATCAGTTCATTTGAAATGTCGACAGATTGCAAATCTGTAAATTTTTAATTGTTGTTCATTGCTTACCATATATTTTGGCAGCACCAATATGTTTCTATTATCAGTAGCTGTCAGAGCTATATAAAATCCCTATTTCATTTTGTAAAAAAGTACCTTCAATAAAATATGCATTCAGTTTTGCCCTTTTCTAAAATGTTTGACCATTGTTTGTCCCATATCTCTAAAGGTCATGCTGTATTTCCTTCCTACTCACCTTTTGTCTTCTCCATTGTTTTGTTTTTGCTCGGTGTCTCTCTTTACTTTGACCCTTGACCTACAGGATTATATATACCAGTTGCAAAAACAAAGCCTAACTTTTGCGAGATCTGTGAAATTCTACGATTTAGCCTATAGCCTTTTTGGTCACAATAGGTTTCAATAAAATCTCTCATTCATAAATGTGTAGCAGCCAAGATACATTTCATAAAATATTTATTGTGAGCTTAGTGTTTTTTTGTATTGTTTTTATACTAACTGTCTTTGAGTAAAGGTAGAGATGATAGTTATTTGTATACGGTATTTGAATATTGTTAATTGCTAATTTAATTTAAAGACACATTTTTTTTGCGACTGGACCGCATTTTAATCTAGAAAATTGGAACTATTGCTAAAGAGACTTATTTATGAAGCCCCAAATTTCTGTATGTTGGGATTTTCAAAATATGGAGAATGAAGCAAATATATTGGGTGTATCTGACAATGTGCTAACCCCAAAAATCACAACCTGTTTGGGATCCAAGTATACTGATTGAATACACTTAATTATAAGAAAAAAATTCAACAAGTAAAAAGATTTATTTTTTTATCAAGCAGATAAAACAAAAACAGTTAAGGACACTGTGGAGCATGAAAATGCATGTGCTTTTTGACAGCCATGGAAGCATCAAATTATAACAAAATAATAAGCTTTACGAAATAAAGAAGATGAGCTGTCTATGTTGTCCATAATGAAAGAGAAAGGCTGATTTTCAGACACCTTTGTCATAAAGCCTGGATATAAGTTAAACAACCAATATTTTATAATCACTGCAGCTGTCATTGGTGAAAAACATTATTTTGAGGGGTATATATATATATATATATATATATATATATATATATATATATAGCTACAGGGGTATAATAGTCTGACTTTACACTGTACACATTAGTGTCTTACATGTCATAAAGTGAAAATCATAATGAAATCATTCCATAAGCTTTGACTTGAAACATAAAACACTCAATCTCACAGCAAGTGTGAACAAAATAAAAATATAACGTCTTAAATTTGATCCAACCTGACAAATGTAGTTGGATAAAGACCAACGATTTTTGCAATTTGCTATTTTCTGACCACTAGGGGATGAGTGAATTGGGCAAGTTTGGTCGCAGGAGCTTGGACGACATCCATCAAAATGTCAGCTAAACCAAAACTTAGTGCCAAACCCCACTAAAGCCTATCTGGCCTTTTTTCTAAGCCATACAGTAGCTAAAACTGTATTTACCCTTTTCCAGTCATATTTGAGAAAACCCCACCATATGGCTGCTATGGGTTCCCATTCACACAGCATACCTAAAAATAATTCAGAAACGTATTGTCATGGACCTTGGAATGCTAAAGTGTTTCTACTTGAAATCTGTTACACAGTGGGGGGTCTCTGCCCTGTCTTAAGGCTAATTCCCTCTACAGACGGCTCCATTGTTCTGTGTTTGGCTATTGTGTACATTGATTGCCCCCTGGGGCTTCTGTCTCATTACACATAGCAGTCCTGCTATTCAATCGGACCAATCTCTGTTGACTATTCCAAGGTCCTCATTTGCATGGCTAAGGGAGGACCTGAGTGAGGACTGCATATACTTTACAATTGACCAATAGGAAAGCAGTTTTTGGGGGCGGGATGTTCCAAACGCTGTATAAAAGTGTGCTGTGTGGCTTCCAAATAAAGAGTCCTGTTTTGAAATTACATACAGCCTGCCTGGTGTCTGTTCTAATGGATTCCGAACGGCACATAGCTGTAGTTCAGATCCCGGAACCTTGGGTGACTGAACCATCAGATGTTGCAATCTGCAATCTGATCCAATAGTAGCAGAGGAGTGTCGGGAGAGCGGAAGCGAGCGAGCAAGGGTCTCGTCACACTTATCTTCTTAGGTTTTGTATGTCTGTTTGCAGAAGGCCCCTGGGCAGACTGCAAGCTGTTGTGAACAATGTCACAGTGAAGCTGCCCCCACACTAACTGGTGACATGCTAAGTTTCCCCTTATTGACATGCAATGCAGAATTCAAGCTTTTAGACTTTTGTTAAGAAAGACATGTCCGCGTCTAGTTTACAGAGAGAAACTAAAGTAGGATTTTTCAGTTCTAAAGTTTAAAAAAAAAATATGTAAAAAAGCATTTAAAAAGGTAACCAGCAACTTTGGTATATGTTCTACTGCAAGACACCTTATTCATGTGTTACTTGGGCAAGTGCCTCATCCCCAAATGCTGTCTCCCAAAAGAGATAGTCTGCAGGAGAGACGTATCGGAATCTGAAAGTCATCTTTAGAATAAAGGGCCCCAGATGAATGAATAAGGGGTATATAACAAATAAAAAAGACCCACACCATGAAAAAATTCTTTATTAGAAAACAAATAATGCCCCTGAGGTGAATCCAATGTCAATCACATCATCCACTTATAAAAAAAAAAGGCAAACATTAATTAGCGCACTCCAGTTATGCAGATCCACATCAATTACAATGATCCACCCATTAATAGTGTTGACCCACTGATACAATGACCAACCATAACCAATGATGTTCACCCACTACTATTACCATCACAAATGACAGATCCCAACTAGCTGATGTATGTCAACAAGCCAGCAAGGGATGCTGAGTGATATTGTTGACCAAATATGGTCATCATGACCATACTTGGTCAATGCCAAGAGCCAGGACCCCCGCTGACCAGTTTGTTAATTTCAGAGAAGGGATCTGTTATTTTGTGGCTGTAATGCTACTGCTGCAAAATGACAGACTTCTGACTGATGCTATGTGCAAGCATCAGCTGGGGGTTCGAGCGGGCAAACTGGCCAAATATGGTTAGATTGTTCTCAAAAATGCAAACAGGCTGAATTCGGGTTGAACTTATTTTTAACTCAGTCTCAAATCTCATCCCTACTGACCACATTAACAGAATATTACTGCAAGTCCCCAAGGAGAATAACAACAGAAATCTGCCCAATTCACATGCACAGATGGCTGTATTTGATAATTTCTCAAAGTTGTGCAGAATTTTTGTTTAGAGGATTCCATCACAAAAAAAAGTACCTTTACGGCCTCCAAAGATGTGGCATCTAAACTGAAATGAATGTTTTTTTCATTTCTATTTCATGTTTTTATACTTGTATTAAGTCATACAATATGTTAGCAAATGCTAAAAGAAAATGATTTCTTGGTCTTAATCACTAATTATTATGATTTCACCAAAAGGTCACTGTTTCCCAGACACCTCAAGTTAAAGAAGGAAATACCTCATTTCCCACAGACTAGTACATATAAACTTAGACACAATAGGGTCAAGCTAGTGCCTCTTGCAATGTTATCCTATCAAATCCAGTCTAGTAGATTGTTTTCTTAGTCTTAACTATTCTGTTACAACAGCTGAAAGGAGCAAATATATAGAGCAGCTGTAGAATTTCTGCACTTCTACAACAAGTACTTCATTGTTAAGATATCCAATCAACCCCTATGAAGAGTACAACATTTTTTAACTCTCTTGAGGGGCTGCAGTCTCCAGTGTTCACCCCCCTTCATTGCTCGGCTTGCTATCTACATCTTTTTTTAAATGTTAGTATTTTGTGGACATTCAGAAAACTCTTTTTATGGAACAAACTTAATGTTAAATGCTGTTAATTGGCACTCCTGGTAGATGTACCTTTTTAAAGAGGCAGTCAAAATTCTGCTGAATTAAAAGCTTTGACCATAATCCAAAGTGTGGAATATGATATGACAAGTAATGAATATAATTGAATATGATTAGTCATTCAATGAGATTTATGAGATACTTACAAATTGTTGACCTTTTTGCACTGATTGAAGTGTGCAAGCTGGACAGTTATATATATATATATATATATATATATATATATATATATATATATATATATATACACACACACACACACTATATTGTCAAAAGTTTTGTGACGCCTGCCTTTACACGCAAATTAACTTTAATGGCTTATCAGTCTTAGTACGTAGGGTTCAATATTGAATTGTTATAACAGCTGTAACTCTTCTGGGAAGGCTGTCCACAATGATTTGGAGTGAGTCTATAGGAATGTTTGACTATTCTTGCATAAGTGTATTTGTGAGGTCAGGTACTGATGTTTGACAAGAAGGCTTGGCTACAGTCTCGGCTCTAATTCATCCCAAAGGTGTTCTACCGGGTTGACGTCAGGACTCTGTGCAGGCCAGTCAAGTTCCTCCACCCCAAACTCACTCATCCATGTCTTTATGGACCTTGCTTTGGAACAGGAAGGGGCCATCCCCATACTGTTCCCACAAAGTTGGGAGCATGAAATTGTCCATAATGTCTTGGTATGCTGACACCTTAAACTCGACAGAACACCTTTGGGATGAATTGTAGTGGAGATTGCAAGCCAGGCCTTCTCGCCCAACATCTGTGCCTCACCTCACAAATGCACTTTTTGGAAGAATGGTCAAAAATTCCCAAAAAACACTCCTAACCCTTGTGGAAATACTTCCCAGAAGAGTTGAATCTGTTATAGCTACAAAGGGGGGGCAAACTCAGTATTGAACCCGATGGATTAAAACTTTTGGCAATATAGTGTATATATCATACAGTATATACATATATTTTAACATATGTAGCCCAAAAACAAACCAATTAGCCCTCTAGTCTTGCAGAATCATATCATTGGTTTTGATCATGGCAGGCATCTATCTGTAAAGTTTCTTACCCAGGTGAAAATATACTTGTATGTAAACTACCCACTATCTAATGCTAATACTATAATATACTGTAATAATGTACTTTACTAGAACAAAAATATTTATGGTAGTCCCCTCCCTGATTTATGTCCACCACTGAAATATTCTATACAAGTCAGGCAACAGCAATTTTTTTAGTGACTCTGATTAGTTGTTATTGTTACACTCTGGCTCAGTGGCGGCCGGTGCTTAATATATTGGGGGGGCGGAAAACTAACACCATTCCCCCCACCTGCTAGAGATGGCCAGGAATCAAACCCCCTGCCATCGACGGGAGACAGATGGATATGCGTCGATCAACTTCCCCCCCTCCCTGCGCGGGAGATAGATGGGACGGTGACTATCAGGACATTATCTTTGAAATCAGGGGGAATGAAGATCTGGGCCATTGATTCTCCCTTCTGTGGGAACAGGAAGTGTGCCCTGAGACACAATTGGCCAGGGACAGAAACTGCTTCCTGATTGGCCGTGAGGAGAATCAGGAAGACAATAGTGAATATTATTTGTCACACATCTGTGCCCGAGCCCACCCTTTTTTTTTTTTTTTACTCAATAGATTCTTATTGATGGATTCACAAGGTACAGATTCATCAGTACAGGCATAAAACAGTTTTTTCTTTTTTGTGAAACAACAACTTGAACAATAAAATAGGATAATACATCATCCCGCTGAATGTTGGCACAGGCAGGAATCGGCACACACATCTGAACAGAGAGTACAACAAGCATATTGTAAGGTCAAGCCCACCCTTTTTTAAGCCAATTAGAGCTTTGGGCTCTAATCATGTAGTTAACAAAATGTAAAAAAAAATCCATGTGTCTGACACCCCACAAGTAGATTAGGGGCCGGACACATGGATGAGGGGGGGGGCATGCCCATGCGTGCTGATGTACTCATTGTCTACTCCTTGCTCCCACTGCTGGCAGGTAGTGGTCCCAATCCCACCACACTGCAGACTTGATCCTCCCTGAGCCGTCCTAAGCCTAGAGCCTTTGAGGCTCCCCTAAACCTAGAGGGCCCCTCAAGGCAATGGACATACCCCTTTGCACTTGATCCCCAGCATGATTCTTCAATACTTAAGGGCTAGCTAAATCACCTTGCCAGGCCCCATGCCTGGGGATTGGCCAAACTCCCTTGAGTATGCAAAATGACCTTCCTTGTCTCCTCCCACCAACCTCTAGAAGTTTCTCCCAACTTCCAGACCCAGGGGGAGGCATCGGAGACTTGACTGCATGAATCACCCAGCCTAAACACAATTAAATCCAGACTCAGATTCTATGCCATCCACTCATGTTTAACAATGAGCCAAACTATGTTTTGCTTACTCTCACACTAGTAGCACACTAGAGGTTTCTACATTTAAAATCCATTCATAAGAAAACTATAAATTAAAGTATTGGATCTTTGGATCCTTCAAGTTTGCATATAACCAGGACTGAGACATGGAGTAGGCAGACGGGGCAACAGTGGTGGGGGAGGTGTGCCCCCTCCCAACATGCTCCAGGTCAGTGGGCCAGAGCTTTATCTCAGCTCTGACAATTACTGCTGCCACACCATGCTCCAACATGCCCACTCTCCACCCCATCTTCCGACAGCGGACACAAAAAACGCACCGTGTATGCAAAAAGAAAACGAATGTAGCCACCACATTTAAAGACTGGTAAGCTTCAAAATAATACATTTTTGTAGTTCATCTAACATGCAGTGTCCAATGGATTTTCATGTAACCTGGAGAAACACTTTTTCAAGAGACTGCAACTTTCAAGATGGTGAAACCGTGCAGTGAAAAACACTATAAGGGCTAACAATCAAAATGGGCAGCCAAACAGTGTCAATTAATCAGTGAATCCCGTTGGAACAACAGGTTCACAAATGTGAGATAGAAATAAACAAAAAGCATATGAACAATAATTGAACCAAGTGATCATGAATAAAAATCCCAATACAAAGATTCAAAGTGTCCAAAAATGTGCAAACCAAATCAGCAACTATGGATAACAGCGTCTATCCAAGTACATCAAAGTCCTGACTCATGGAGAGATCATCCTCGATGCAGTCCACGATACATGTAATGGAAAAACATAACATAGCACAATACTGTATGGTAGAATTATTACAGCAAGGGCACGTTACAAGTTGTACTCACGAATCCCCATTCAAAATAAGCCGTTCAGTATTGCTGAGTACCGTATGAGAGACCTCCGCTGGTTTCCGTACGTGTGGCTCCTCCCCCTACGCGTTGCGTCACGGTCACGTGACTTACTCATGGGATATGATTGTGGAGCGCATCATGCGGGCCATTTATCTTGGTAAACCCGGAAGAGTATGCAACGGAGGGAGCTTATAGGCAATCTACATCATTTGCGGCTGAAACTTATGACAGTGGTATTATACCCATACTTGACCATTGGTGGAGCAATTGGATGCTCTCCTCAATACCTGTCAAGCTGTATTGATATACTCAGTTAATGTGTGATTTTAACATGCAGTTGTAATGTTATGGTATTAAAGTTATTGGTGACAGTTTTTATGGTATAATACCACTGTCATAAGTTTCAGCCGCAAATGATGTAGATTGCCTATAAGCTCCCTCCGTTGCATACTCTTCCGGGTTTACCAAGATAAATGGCCCGCATGATGCGCTCCACAATCATATCCCATGAGTAAGTCACGTGACCTTGACGCAACGTGTAGGGGGAGGAGCCACACGTACGGAAACCAGCGGAGGTCTCTCATACGGTACTCAGCTGAGCGGCTTATTTTGAATGGGGATTCGTGAGTACAACTTGTAACGTGTCCTTGCTGTAATCATTCTACCATACAGTATTGTGCTATGTTATGTTTTTCCATTACATGTATCGTGGACTGCATCGAGGATGATCTCTCCATGAGTCAGGACTTTGATGTACTTGGATAGACGCTGTTATCCATAGTTGCTGATTTGGTTTGCACATTTCTGGACACTTTGAATCTTTGTATTGGGATTTTTATTCATGGTCACTTGGTTCAATTATTGTTCATATGCTTTTTGTTTATTTCTATCTCACATTTGTGAACCTGTTGTTCCAACGGGATTCACTGATTAATTGACACTGTTTGGCTAGCCAATTTTAATTGTTAGCCCTTATAGTGTTTTTCACTGCACGGTTTCACAATATTAGTTGTAATTTAGCACATCTATCATTGACTATCACCTTCTCTATTTGGTTTGTGCACCATACACCTGATGCAGCTTGTTACATTAGGTTATTAATTTTGTGTTGTAATTAATAGTTTAGTAGCGCTGTATTATTCCTTTATTTTTATAACTTTCAAGATGGAATGTCGGACTGTGAGTACCATATCACATACAGTACACAATTCTACCCACAATAATTTCTGAGTAACAATTATGCAGCAATGGGAAACTAATTGGACCTGGCCTAAGTAGTTGCTGTAAAAATGTTGCATTATTAAGTCTGACTGGTACTGGTATGTTGAAGTTTATATATATTGTGTTCCTGGCTCAGTGGAAACACCAAACTTATAAATAACATGAGTAATAAAAATAAAAGTTTGTGATAAGCTAGTTTTTCCCATAATGTTTGTGGTCATATCATCGATTCTGCTAGACTGAAAAGGAAGCTGCAATAGCTTCCAGGAAAAATATGGCATACGCTGAAACAAGAAGTTGTTGTACTATACAAGAGGACATTACTCATTGCATATCATAATGACATAATTAAAAAAACTCACGATTTATTTACATCATGGATGAATTCTCCAGTATTTGTCTCAGAAAAATGTAAAACAAAATTGTTGGTCTTTAATAAGTCATTGCTGCTATTTTTTTATCAGCATATACAGTATGTTGATACTGTTACTTAATTTCGAAAATATCATTGTTATGGCGTTGAAAATTTTTTATTTTGAAAACAGCAATAGTGCAGAAATATGTAATTATTAATAGTTAGCTGCTTAAACAATCAGTTCAGCTTTCACTCTTCTACCACCCCTATGGACCAGTGCAGTTTTTAAATGTTCACTATGGCATTGTTTATTTGACAATAATTGTGTCATTGCTTAAGATAAGGTAATATATATGGCCCAGATTCACAGAGCGATTACGCCTGCGCAACAGGAGATGCGTGTGCGTAAGTCTAAATGTGCGCGTGCGTTTCGTTGCGCGGCATCCCCAGAACGAGATACGCCAAAAATTTACTTTTTTTTGTCCCGCGTAATTTCGTTAGACTGGCGCATCCGTCCGCGCAAAAGTGCGATAGACACACCATTGATTTGCTAGTCAAATATGGTAATGAGGGACTTACGGGGATCCACAAAACAACGTTAGGGCAGCGCAGGCGACGCAGTGTGCGCAACAGCAAAATGTCCTGTCTAAAATTAGAGCTGATAAAAGCTGGTCTAAAAAAAGAAAAAAAGTCTAATTGTCAGATAAAGCAACACTGTTAGTGAGGAGTTCAGCAGTCACACGTGTTGCTCAACAATCTGTATGCCAACATGCCAGGGGCATCGTCGCACATAGCTATACTACTGACTTTAGATGAACAAAGAAGGAGGAGGGCACGGAGGATGGCACTAAGGAGGGCACGGGAGATGTTTTATTTTTTATTTTTATTTGCTTATATAAAATTTACAATTTAATCTAATCTAATACAATATTCTTATCTGATACAAGCCCCTCACTCTTCACTTGATATATCACACACGCATAGACATCTTTGGCATGAGTGATTCTGAGGTGTCTCGCATCTTCAGATTCACCCCTCATGCCATCCTGGAATTACCACAACCTTGCAGGAGGACATCAGCAGCCCAACACATGGCACCACCCATGACACCCATGACAGCTACATATACAATCAGAGCCCCATCCCCACAGATTTCGAACAGAACATGTATGGGGACAGCTGGCTGGTTGGTGAGTGACATGGGTGGCAGGCATGACTATCCCCTCCCGTGATGCACACCTCACAAGTGGCACATGCATGACTAACATCCTCCTGTCTTTTCCCTTCAAGGTGACTCTGCATATGCACTGGTACCCCATCTCATGACCCCATCTCATGCCATCTCACATTATGCATCTTTGCACGTTAAACACACACATTAATCATGGCACAATGAGAATGCATGCATGCACACCACTGTGGTCCCTAGCACAGACACCCCACATCCTCATCACATTGGATTGGCACCAGTCCACCATGCAGGACTTGTGAGCTGCAACGCCATGCCACGGCTCCAATTATGTCACTGTACATTCATACACCATTCACACAGACCTGGGGATCACTTCTCCACCACAAATGAGGGTGACACCCCTTTTCCCGCAGGAATATCACCCCCACATTCCAAAATCATACACAAACAGAACCAAAAAAATTAAATAAATGACGAGCAAAAAAAAAATATGCCCAGCAAAAATATAATTTAAACAAAATAACAACAAAGAAAACCCATAAAAGACAAAAATCACTCTGCAAAACAGTCCCCAAATATCTCAAAGACACGTCACAAACAAACAAAAGCACCTTGCTGTAGAGGGAGGGATACAAAGGGATGTACTTTTGCAAAGGAAGTGCATTTGTGTCTGTCTATTTATGCTGTCTGCGTAGTTCACAAAGTTGCCCTAGTCCATTTCCAATTTCACTGATTGCGCCGCTCCCGAGTTGTGAGCATGCGCACAGCGGAGCTGACCATGGTCTCCTTCAAGCGCGCATGCGCGAGCCGGCCGGCCCTTCATTTGCATGGGGTCACGGCTCATTTCAATGTAACACGCCCACGTCCTTCCCAATTTGTATTACTCCTCCTTACGCCTCGGAAAAAAACGTTACGCTTGCGCAATTTCCTGCGCAAAAGCTACGAGAATCGGGTGTACGCGGCTTTGCGCAAGTTAACGTAAAGGCGGTGCGCTACGCCGGTCCAATAATGCGCCGATGTACGGAATCTGGGCCTATTGTTTTTTTTTTTTTTTTTTTTTTTTTTTTTACAAACAAGGCTTTCTTTTGGTGATGTTATCTTTCTTTATTTTGTAATGCAATTAATAGACAATCAATAGACAAAAAGTAACAAAACGAAAAGAAACACACTTTTTTTTTCTACATCTGATCACTGTAAATTTAAAAAAAAAAAATATTGTTACTATAGATAAAAAGTATACATTTGTCTTGTTTAAAATTACACTACGATTATGATTATGGTACAAAGCATTGCAAAGTTATTTACATATAAAATACATGATTTTTTTTTTGAATTGCATATTTTTTAATGCAACACTAAACAAATACAACAAAAAAACAAATTAAAAATTGAACAAAGGTTAAAGGGGTTGTAAAGGTAATCCCCCCCCCCCCCCTAAATAGCTTCCTTTACCTTAGTGCAGTCCTCCTTCACTTACCTCATCTTTTGATTTTGCTTTTAAATGTCCTTACTTCTTCTGAGAAATCCTCACTTCCTGTTCTTCTGTCTGTAACTACACACAGTAATGCAAGGCTTTCTCCCTGGTGTGGAGAAAGCCTCTTTAGGGGGGAGGGGGCGAGCAGGAGGGTCAGGACGCTCTCTACTTTGCAGATAGAGAAAGGAGCTGTGTGTTAGTGGGTGTCCTGACACTCCTGCTCGTCCCCTCCCCCTCAAGAGGCTCAAGAAAGAAGAACAGGAAGTGAGGATTTCTCAGAAGAAATAAGGACATTTAAAAGCAAAATGGAAGGATGAGGTAAGTGAAGGAGGACTGCACTAAGGTAAAGGAAGCTATTTAGGGTTTTTTTGTTTGTTTTACCTTTACAACCCCTTTAGAAAAACAGAAATAAAAACAGAGAGTTAATTAGGGTAGATTAGTGTGAACTAAAAGTATGGATGTATGCATGCGTGTTTGTTTGTGTATATGTGTGTATATAAAGGTGTGTGTATGTCTGTGTGTCTGTATGTGTTGTAAGATTGGGGGGATTCAACTCAAGAGGTAGGTGTGTTTACAAAGTTCATACATACAGCTCTTCCCATGCAGGGGGTTCTCACCATCACTCTAAAGACATAACATTCAGCCTCCTGGCTCTCTTGTGGCAGCTTTACTGCTATGTGTACTCTGCAGGGTCTTCCTGGCCTTCAAATACCTTTTGGTCTTCCTGACCATCAAACACATCCCAGTGGTATTCACAGATTTTTAATTTTAGCTCTGCGTCTTTCTTTGCAGCTCCCTAGCTGCACTTGTTCTCTTGGACTCTCTCTGCAGCCTCCTGACTGTTGCTGTCCCACATGAACTTCCACTCAGGCTTGGGCCTTCCTCTGTCCCAACATGACCTAGATGCATAGCAGCGTCTCACATGGCTTTCCTCAGACACACTGACCTCCCTCAGGAGCTCTATTATGAAGCCAGCACCTAAGGAATTATGCTCACACTGAGGCAACCTGGCAGGTGACTTAGCCACCTGACAAGTCACACTCAATGCACTACAACAGAAGACCCATACACACGGTCGGACTTTTTGAAAACAAACTTCAAAATGAGCAGGTTTTCAAAAAAATCCACGAACAAAAATTTTTCAGTTTTCATCGGGCAAAAGTTTCGCTCTGCAAAAGGACCAAACTTTTCGGCAAAGGCCTATTGTGTGTACAGAAGTCCATTGGACTTTTGTCCAAAGTACAAGCATGCATGCTCAGAACCAATGTTAAAATCAACCAACAATAGCAGATGTTGACCAAAGGGTGGTGGTAAAGAGCAGAAAAAAGCTGAAAAAACATGTGATTTGGGGAAAATTTGCTGAAAAAGTCCTGCCGTGTGTATGCATATCAAGTTCACGGCCAACGCCCTTCAATCAAAAATCCACAGAAAAGGCTTTACTTTTATTCCTGACCACTAAACTCTGTATGTTACACACTCCTGACCCCTACACTCAGTATGATACTTTTACTAGCTCCTACAATCTAATCTGGAGGGGCTGCTTTTTTAGGCTTAACATTAGTGTTGCTCACGAATATTCGCATTGCGAATATTCGCTACGAATATTGCATATTCGAGTATTCGCGAATAACTCGAATATCGCGGCGAATATTCGCTATTTCGAATATTCGTATTTTTCAAATTTCGCAATAAATTTCGCAATCAATTTCGCATTCGCAACTGCGAAATTTCGCATTTTTTTTTTTTTATAAAATATAGAGAATATTCGTAAATATCGAATATTCGTGATATTTTATCCAAAAAAAAATAGCGAAATTTCGCAATCGTTTTCGCATATGCGAAATTTCGCTATTTTTTTTTTTTATAAAATATAGCGAATATTCGTAAATATCGAAAAAAAAAATTCGCAATTTTCTTTTTTAGAAAATATCACGAATATTCGACATTAACGAATATTCGCGAATATTCTTCGAAATATTGGCGAAATATCGCGAAATCGAATATGGCGTATTCCGCTCATCACTACTTAACATAAGGTTAGTTTACTGACATCATATATTGATCTGCAGATGAATGAAACCGAGTAGATACAAAAGTAACAATGTCACTATGTATTTAAATCGCATTTAAAAAGTGTTTTTATTATTAATATAGCTGTGGTATTTACATAACATGTCCCAGCTATAATTTTAATAGCAGGAAAGTGTCACCAGGGGCCAAGAAAGAGTGGCAGCCATGCAGAAAAACAGGGAATACTACATACATTGTGTATAGGTTAATTACTTTTTTGGAGAATGTGTAGCATTTTTTTCCGTATTATATTTTGTGTATGACTGATATATACTGTAATTGTTAATACACTCCCCCTAAAGTGTAATTATGAGCTCATATGTAAAGGTCCATAGCAATAAATTGTATTGCAGAGAGTATGTGCAGGCCCAGTCAGGAAGATATTTGACAGGTGACCACACAATTTAGGCAGCAATATCTTGCTGGATGGGGACAGATGAGTATAAGCTTGGGAGGTAAGCATGGAATGCAGTCAAGCGTATTGAGCAATTACGTAGATTTAAACCCAACCACTAAAATCTCCTATAAGCTTTTACATGTTAATGTCCTCTCAAAAGTTTTCTTTTTTAATCTTTAATCTACTTAGGGTTGAGATCTACTTTAATGCCTGGAAAGTGACCTTCTAAAAAGTATTTCTTTTTGCTCCATGTGTGTGGGGGAACAGACAGATATACTTAAGTAACGTAAAACACCACCATTTAAAGGCTACCAAAAAAAGGCAAGAATCCACTTTAGAAGATGATGGTTTAAAAGCTATTTATTCATTGCTACATTAGAAAGCTTTCCTGTGTGTTTGTTGACTTTTTCCCAGTGGAATGTTATCTTAAGAAACACAGCATCTTCCTTTGGTAAGACAGGAAACCCAAGCAACCTGGTGATTTGCATATAAGAGCAGGTTCATTACAACAATGTGTTTATCAACCATTATGTGTATTTACTGTAAATTTACTTGGCTAGAACACTACACATCCTCTGTATACACACACACACACACACACACACACACACACAGTATTTTTGTCCCTTACATAATACTTTCCAGAAAAAAGCATGTCAGTCAGTGCAGAATCAAATCCTTAAGGGGTCAAGTAGGCCAGCTTTGATAAATAACAAGATTAACAGAGTACTTAAGGTTAAAGGTAGAAGTCGTGCCCTATTTTAGTATTGTTCATGAGGAAGCCTAAAAAATCCATGGAATCTCCTATCCACATCTAGGAACCCTCCAGGGGAAACACATTTTTTTTTTTTTTTTTTTTCTGAATCGGTCTCCTTAAAGATGTTCAAAAGTTATATTACTGATATTGTAAGTACTAAACACTAATGAAAATAAATATAAATATATATATATATATATATATATATATATATATATATATATATATATATATATATGTGTGTGTGTGTGTGTGTGTGTGTATATACAGTATATATAATACAGTATATACTGCAAATATATAACAACTATACAGTAAGAGAATAATTATGGATGATCACTGGTAAGTGCCAAAATCTGCATAATGAACCTCAAACAACAAATGTATAACAGTAGTGTAGTACCAATTAATGCAATAAACAGTATTAAATATGCAATGAAGCACAAAAGTGAATAAACATAAAAATAAGTTATATAAAAAAGTCCAGAAGTGTAAAAAAACACATAGTCCCACAGTGTAAAGCATAAAGTGAAAAGTTTACTTATTACAGTAACACCAGTGATAGTGAAGATACTTCTCAAACAGTGATCGAGTGACCATCCACTAAGATTGAGTGAATTCAAAACTCACCAGAGCAAATGGCTACCATTACAGCAGCATATGCGCCTAAGCATGTATGGAAATCCCACATGATTTGGTGCAGCAATTCACTGCCAATGGCACCTCCTGCTGTAACCCAGTGTGTGAATCCTGATGTGTTTCCAGGTATCTCAAAACCTACTAAACGTTTGACCTTATATATACTTCTAGCTGCCAAGAGGGCTATACCATTGTGCTGGTTGTCTACTACCCCCTGTCTCACATACAATTTCTACATATAGTTGCAGAGGTTAGAAAAATTGAATATCTCACAGCCACTGTTTATGATACGGTTTCACAGTTTGACAACATTTGGGAACCTTGGAACCGCTCAATATATGGGGACCATATGAACTCAATGTAACCTGGAGACTAGAGGTGATATTTGTTATATACCTGTAGTCTTTTTCCTTTTTATTTCTCTACTGCAGATCCCTTCATTGTGAGCTGATACACATATATATATGCCCTGTAATTTTTGCCTTTGCCCTTTGTTAATCCTTAATGACATATATACAAAATATATTGTAAGGCTGCGTACACACAATCAAATCTATCTGCTGGAAATGGTCGGCCCGACCGTCCCAGCAGACAGATTCGACCGTGTGTACAGACGAGCTGACGGATTTGGCCACCCGACAGATTTCAAAGCATGCTTTGAAATCTGTCGGCTGGGAACCCGTCCGCCCGACATGTCTGCTGGTTAGTACACTAACCAGCAGACATGTCTTCTCGCACACGCGCCGTATGGTTTCGACGCATGCGCGGAAGTGTTTTACTTCCTGGTGCGGTGACGTGGTGGCGTCAACGTCACCGCCACGTCACCGCGCCGTCTGACCGTATGTCCCCAGCAGACAGATTTTTTCAAATCGGTCGGCCCGACCGATTTGAACAAATCTGTCTGCTCGTGTGTACGTGGCCTTAAAGTTTTGATATTGCTTTATGGATATTTATCTCTAAGCTTTAACTGCTTTTATAACCTGTCATTGTTGATTTAATGTACACTTTGAGATGGATAAATTATACCTGTATTATTCTATCCTTTTCTTTTTGAAAACACAATTACAAAAAAAAATGCAGCAACAGGTCAAATCTGTAACGTTCACTCACTCCAAGGTAAAAACGATGCACCTTGGGGATATATCAGGTGTCTCACTTTAAATGATCATTTTCAATTGGACTTTTGGCGAGCAGCTCAGCTTAGACATTTTGTATACTCTTTAAATACCCCGGATAGCTATAATCTGAATTTTCATTCAAATGAATACTGTATGGGGAGAGGACCTCTCTCCCATACAATCTCAAAGATGTATGCTCTGTTGATGGCTCCTTGGGGGGATTTCCAGCTTTCATTTTTTTGGGAGTTGGATATGGATAGAACCTTTACTGAGGAACAGCACAATGGGTAATACACTCTAATTTTGAATCTTTGGTATGAACAAAAATACAGAAAACAAACTTTAAAGGGGTTGTAAAGCTTTGTGTTTTTTTACCTTAATGCATCCTATGCATTAGGGTGAAAAAACACCTTGCACTCTCTGGCCTCCCCGAGCCACCATTTTACTTACCTGAGCCCCGAATCTCCGTGAACGTGATGCTGCAATGCTTTCCCCCAGCTTGAGGTGGCTCTTCATTGGATGATCGATAGCAGCTCAGCCATTCTGCTTTCAATAAAATCAATGACATGGCGTGCCGGGGGGCGGGATACACTCGGCACTGCTATGGCTACTGACTGTATCACATGGGAGCGTGCCTGCCAGCTAACCTCCTTGGGGGCTTGGGGGTTAGCTCATGCAGGGAGGAGCCGAGACAGCTGCCTAGAGACCCCAGAAGACAAAGATCGGGGCCAAACTAACTGCACAGTGGAGGTAAGTATGGTATCTTTGTTATTTAAAAAAAAATTAAACCTTTACAACCCCTTTAAGATTCTTTCTCAATGGTATCGAACCCCAGCCCTGCTTCACAGATATTTCCCAGATACCTCTGATAGATGCTGGCATTGTCGGAAGGAATGTGGGACACTATTACACATTTTTTGATCATGTCTGTTTTTAACGCACGCTGTTAGACAGGTGAATTTGGTCGGTTGCTGATTGGTCGGTAAGTTTGAGCCTAGATATTCCATGTTTTTGTATGGAATTAGGGGCTACTGGAGGGAGGTTTAAAGGATCATTTAAAAAATAAATATTGTGACTATGGGGTTCCAGAGGATCCAACCTTTTTTCTGTTACATGACCTTAAAATACCAGTCAAGACATATACAAATTTTATTCTGTGTCATCTTTTGAACGCAGCAAGATCCTGTATACCCATTAGAAAAGACACAACCACCTTTGGTGGGTATGTGGCTCAGGAAGGTGGAAGAGCTGAATCGATTAGAAAACCTGGTGTGGAAGTCAGGAATGAGAAAAATATAGGGAGATATGGTCTCTTTTATCAACTCAGAGAAGGGAGAGACTCTTATTGCTGAGGACCCAGAGGGTTGAGAAGATTACATTCTTTGGCTGTCTGGTCCTTGAGTGATGCATATAACTGGATGTTGGCCCCTGGGTACAGGGGGAAAAACTAACGGGGGGGAGAAGCCGAGGAGAGACATTATTAGCCAGAGAGATATTGTGTTTTCTTTATGTGGGTTTTTCCCCCCGCTTTTGTGAGATTGTTGGTAAATAATATATTTTTGGGGGGTTTCCAAATACAGCCACGTTCGAGGAAGCCCGATTATGGGGTCAGAGTATGTTAAATATAGGACCAGAGGGAAAGAGTTAAGAAGGGGACTAACAAAAGGATACGTAGTAAACAGTTTTATTATAATTCTCTGGTCAGGACATTATTGTTTTGTGATTATTGTGGAATATTGTTCTCTTAAAGAAAAATTCTATGAGGTCACAATAAAGGCCATAACATAAGACTTACTAGCTGAGCAATGGAGAGTGAGGATAGGAACTTTTGATTATGTAGGTGCAGATGGGATAGGAAGAAGTCGAGCACCTTATGAATTTACAAGTACAAACCAATTCATAAAGGACCCTGAACCTCTCTTCCTGTCTGACTTGCACTTTGTAACTTGGTGTCAGTGGCACAGAAAGTGAGAGAAAACATCCCCATACGCAACAAGAATACAGATGGCAGCAAAACCTGACAATAAAAATGTTTATCTTTCCTGGAAGCTGCATTAGTAGCTGCAATGCCAGGACCACCTTCACACTACTAGATGCTGTGTTACCTGGCTGAACCTCTGGAAGGGTCAACTCTCCAACTACGTTTAGCTGTTAGCAGACAGTGTGAATTAGGTGAACAACACCAGAATCCCCCTCCCTAATCCCCATGTGTGATCAGGAAAGGGTCAGTTTTCACTATCTGACATTCCGAATGCTGGGGTCAGTGCAGACTGTATTCCCTTGAGTTAAAGGTTCACTAAAGGAAAACATTTTTTTAGCTAAATAGCTTCCTTTACCTTAATGCGGTGCTGTTTTCATGTTCTCATTGTTCGTTTTTGCTTTAAAGTTGCTGTAATTGTAATCTGCTCTGATCTCCACACTTCCTGCTTGTCTGGCTCCTTATGAAAAATCTCATGGCAGTTTTTCACTGTGGTCCAAGCTGTCATTACTGTGTGACTAAATCTCCTCAGAACCAATTAGATTCATTTTAAAAACAAAACACTGCCCTGGATTAGTTTGTTTTTGTTCTGTGTGTCTTCTGTACTTCACAGAAACATGAAATCTG
Organism: Rana kukunoris; assembly: GCA_029574335.1. Classification (NCBI taxonomy): domain Eukaryota; kingdom Metazoa; phylum Chordata; class Amphibia; order Anura; family Ranidae; genus Rana; species Rana kukunoris. The sequence continues at coordinate 235,471,489 of CM056049.1, read as the reverse complement.
TATCTATTTTTAATCATTTTTAAAAGGAATCAGTTAACTATTATGTCTCTATACCCTGTAAACAGTAATTTCAGCAAAAAAATAAAAAATTCCTTTAGTGACCCTTTAACTTTTCATCTTGGAAGACCTTTTGAAAGATGGTGAAAGACCCCATCCTTACTTCAGTGCATGTGACAGCAATGCTGCCATTATTCTTCATGGCCATTCTTGGCCCTCAGTCTGTCACTTGCACTAGGGCTGGGGACAAAAAATGTGTGCTGTTATATGATTATCATTGATAGCCTCTGTAGCATGGCAGAAACAGTTATCACTTTTTATTAATTTTTTGGGACCCTTTATTTATGTTGTATTGTTTTACTGAGTAGCAGCAGAGACTTAAAGGATCACTAAAGGAAAACATTTTTTTTGCTGAAATGACTGTTTACTGGCTATAGAGACATAAAAGTTAACTGATTCCTTTTAAAAATGATTAAAAATAGATAAAAATCAATCATATAATATACCTCTAGTTTCACTTTCGTTTTTAAAAAGGTTTTGTGTTTATGTAAGGTAGAGAGAGAGAGACAGGTAGAGAGAGAGACAGAACAAAAACAAACAAATCCAGGGCAGCGTCTCATAGATCATCTCTCATTGCCGTTTTACACAGAGACAGCGTCCTGTCTCTGGAGAGGAGGAGCCCGATCTGTGTTCTTTCCTACATAGGGACACAGATCGGTCACCCCCCCAGTCACCCCCCCTCCCCCCACAGTTAGAACACACCTAGGATACACATTTAACCCCTTCCTCACCCCCTAGTGTTAACCCCTTCAATGCCAGTCACATTTATACTGTAATTAGTGCATATTTATAGCACTGATCGCAGTATAAATGTGAATGGCGCCAAAAATTTGTCAAAAGTGTCCGATGTGTCCGCCATAACGTCGCAGTACCAATAAAAATCGCAGATCGCCGCCATTTCTAGTAAAAAAATAATAATAAAAAATAATGATTCTCTCCCCTATTTTGTAAGCGCTATAACTTTTGCGCAAACCAGTCGCTTATTGCGATTTTTTTTTTTACCAAAAATATGTAGAAGAATACGTATCGCCCTAAACTGAGAAAAAAAAATGTGTTGTTTTTTTTAATTGGGATATTTATTATAGCAATAAGTAAAAAATATTGTATTTTTCTTCAAAATTGTCGCACTTTTTTGTTTATAGCGCAAAAAATAAAAAACGCACAGGCGATCAAATACCACCAAAAGAAAGCTCTACTTGTGGGGAAAAAAGGATGTCAATTTTGTTTAGGAGCCACGTCGCACGACCGCGCAATTGTCAGTTAAAGCGACGCAGTGCCAGAAGCTGAAATTTCACCTGGGCAGGAGGGGGGTGTATGTGCCCAGTAAGCAAGTGGTTAAGGTAAAGGAAGCTAATTTCATAGAATATAGATGTAACTTATACATCTTCTTCCTTATTGCCAATCTTCTGGAGTCACATTTGTTCTGCTTTTGTTTTAAGGAAAAAAGTAGAAGGTCTGTTTAATTGTGCATTCTTTATTTATAAAATGCAAGGCCAATAAACATTACTTACAAGCAGGTTTATGTAGGGGTTCATAAACATCAGCATTAAAGGTTTATATTTCCTTTAAACATGATGCACTCACGTGTTTTACAGTCATGTTTTCCAAGCATTTACATGCTTTTATGCAAGCAAAACCTCAAACCAGCTTTCAAAGAAAATTGCAGCTTATAGATTCTAAACTACAAACACCACTATAAAAATGCAGTGTATTTTTTTTTTTTTTTGTGGTGGTGGAAAATCTACAATAGGGTTTCCTACTTGTTAAAGGGAAAAAAAGAAGACTGAGCAAAGTTTGAGTAATTTAGAAGCAACAAAGCAAGCTTTGGCAGATCACTTCAAAAGTTTTAAAGAGAGATTGATTTTTCCGGAATGCAGACTTTCTGCAAATTGTAGACTTTTGACCCAAGGACCAAGCAGAGCAGCCAAAAATGAAAGAAATATAGGCCGTGTTTCTAAGGAAATTTGATTTTCAAGGTAGTGCAGTAGATCCACAGCAAAACATCATCATGTACTTTTGAACTGTGGCCCAGATAGGGCAGTTGACAATAAATAGAATAGTTTATTATTATTTTTTTTCATAAAAGTAGATTTTTCTTCTAGCACAACATGAGAGCACAGGCCAGTCAACAATAAAAGAGATCATGCATCTATTTTATAAAAAAAAAAATGATTTTCTGGGATGTGTAGACTGACAGCAAAACATTATGGGTCACATGTTTTGGTTAGGGGGACTTATGATTAAAAAGAAGAAAACTTGTGTTTTATTGTTTTATTTAAGACAACAGATCCAGGAAGCATTTGAAAACATATGGACCATAAAGTCGTTGGCAAACAATTAAAAGAAGGTTACCTTACTGAACATTTTTGCCCCTTCTGACTGTGAATGCATTCACATCATGGACTTTGACCTATAAATCATGCAGGGTAGCTGTAATGTGTTGTTTATGATGGTTAGACAAGGTAACCATTAAACAAATAATATAAATATAATTTTTTCAGGCATATAGACATCAGATCCATGTCCTTCCACTGTGAGGCCTCGTACACACGAGGCAATCTATTTGTTCAAATCGGTCGGACCGACCGATTTGAACAAATCTGTCTGCTTGGATTTTGGTTTGCTCGCGTGTACACACGAGCAAACCAAAATCCCCGCCAGCAGACAGCGCGCTGATGTGTCGGTGACGCGGCGGTGACGTTGACGCCGCCACGTCACCGCACCAGGAAGTAAAACACTTCCGTGCATGCGTCGAAATCATTCGGCGCGTGTGCGAGAAGACATGTCTGCTGGTTAGTGTACTAACCAGCAGACATGTCGGGCGGACGGGTTCCCAGCCGACAGATTGGTAAGCATGCTTTCAAATCTGTCGGCTGGCCAAATCTGTCTGCTCGCCCGTACACACGATCGAATCTGTCTGCTGGGACGGTCTAGCAGACCGTTTCCAGCAGACAGATTTGGTCGTGTGTACGCGGCCTGATGCAGTTTTGCGAGCAAACTGACCTGAAAGCCCAGATCCAGTTGTTGCTCCAATTGACAGTAGTGACATGCACCTAACTAAAACAAAAGAAGTCCTGATAGCTTATGGCATTATTGATAACATCAATTTACGTCACAGGGATAAAATAGCATCTCATATGCAAAAAAGCTTTCTTAAAGGAGCTTAAATGTTATGGCTGTAGTATAAATATCCTTACCACATCAGTGTTTATTGATGGAACAAGTGGATAACTGAGAACATATTTCTGTTTTATGTGCAGATACCCCATGGTAGATGACTAGCATTTTTAGGGGGAAAAATTGTGTGTTTTTGCTGCTGGTAGGTGTAAGAAGCCCAAGTACAGTAGATGAGTTACTGTGTTTAGCTGGTGTTTCTTACTTCTCATCTCATCATATTCTCCATTAATACAGAGATCATGTTCATCAATGCTTTATGATTGTTTGAAGTATTAATTGCCCATACTCAAGTTTTCCAACCCTAAAAATGCAATAGACAACATAACCTCAACCATCAACAGCGCCCATGTCTGCTGCTTACCTTTCAGTGTTCCTCTTCTACTATTAAATCTTTCTTTCAAGCCTACATTCTATTAGTGTTGAAAACATTACCAGTAAACACTTTATAAGAAGAACCTTGTGCATTGCCTGATTCGCAATATAAACCCGTGTTATAGAAATGCTTAGTCTGTTATAATGTTAGGGAAACATTATATACAACTCAAAGTGCAACAATAGCAGCAATACATTTTCTTTAAAACGAATCACTTTTCAAGATTTTTGAATAATAGATTATACAGAGTCAAGGGTTGCTCAACAACACAACAAGCAGGAAGTGCTTATTGAATATTCCAATACTCTTCTAAAAACATCTTGATTAATGTCTAATTACCTGCTAAGTCACAAACAGTCCCCAAAACCACCATTGCTTAACACCTGCTGACCTGTGTGTGTATGACAAAAGTAATGTCACAATGAGACATACAATTAATTGTTAACAACTTCTAAGGAACAATGTAAATAATTAAATACACTGTAATGAATGGACAACGATGATGATGATGACCATCTGTAGCAGTAAGTGAGAGGAGGAAGGCATCTGTAGTAAACACAGGTAATTATCAAGTGTATAACACTGACAATTGATGAATTCATTTATGGCACTGGTCATCAACCCTGTCCTGCAGGGCCCACTAACAGGCCAGGTTTTATGTATTACCTTGGGGAGATGCAGACTAGAATACTGCAATCACTGAGCACCAAATGACATCACCTGTGATGCATTTCAGTTATCTTGCAAACCTGGTAGGTAGGCGGCGTGTTGTATTTAAATTAAGCGTGACCCCATGTAGATGCATGGCCGAACGACATATCCTAGTGCGAATGCGTCGGATAGAATGCCTAAGATACGTTGAACACTGCCTACGACGTGAACGTAACTTACGCACATCCCTATTCGCGTACGACTTACGCAAACAACGTACAATTCGATGCTGTTCCGACGTCCATACCTTTACTTGACTTACCCCTGCTTTATGAGGGGCAAAGTTACGCTGGTTGTACGCCTTGATACGCCGGGCGCAAGTACGTTCGTGGATCGGCATATCTAGTTCATTTACATATTTGACGCAGAAATCTACAGAAGCGCCACCTAGCGGCCATCGTAAATATGCAACTAAGTTACGACAGCGTAAGAGACTCTGGCGTATCTTGTTTTGTGAATACAAAACAAAGATACGACGGCGAATCGTAGAACTTACGTGGCGTATTAATAGATACGCTGCCGTAAGTTCTTTGTGGATCTGGCTCATTGTATCTTTCTCTTCTTGCAAGTGATATATTTTGGTGTATGCTAGTAAAGGCAAGTGTTAAATTATTTCATGGGCCCGCTAGCTTAATTACAAAAACCAAGTGCATACATTTATGTGTGTATAAGTTATCCATGGCATTTGAATTGTTAATGTAAAAAGTGTACTTGATGTAACAAATACTAATGTTCTTGATTAAACATGTAAGTGTTGAATCCAGAGACAAGTTACTTGAACTTTTTAGGTTTGGGAGAAGTATTGTTGTATGTACTAGTTTAACACCACAAGTTATTTTTATTTATAATTTAAACAAATATATATTGTTTTCATTTAAAGCCTAACTCCACTTTTGTTAAGAAACAAACAGTACCCTGATCTATGTACATTAAACAGATTTTAACAAACCTAGTTGCAGATTCCTACTTTTTGTTATTCTGAAGAAATCCCTGTGTGTTTTTCTGTGTCCATGTTGGAGAGAGATTCTAATGGGAGTGGTTTCATAATTATTAATCAGCTGCTGCTCATACAGGGCTCTAATGAGGAAAGCTGCTGGACCTGCATCTCTTTAGACGTGATTTCCTATTGGGAGTATGTCACTAAAATTTGTATTTTTGTTGTAGGGGATGCCTGAAATCTGACTTGTATGTTAGGCAGACTTCTAGGAAAATTGGTGTACCAAACACACAAGCAGGAAATTATGTTTCTGGGGGGCGTTTTGTACACATTCTGTGTATAGAACGTCTCTAGGTAGCCATATTTCATTGCATTTTCAGAAGATTTAAAAGGAAAGGTAATTTTTAATAACAATCAGCAAAAATATGACTTCTGTCGCAATTGTATATGCTATAATATTTTTTCTTTATTTGATTCTTTTTTTTTTTTTTTTTACCCTTAAAAGTGAAGTTACCCTTTTAAGGAGTTCTATAGCCACATAATTAATTTTCATTTTATAACATCAGCATTTTAATAGCAATACTTATTTTTGACAATTCAATATAATGTAAGCTTACTTGAAAAATGTTTTATTTTCTGCCTGTCTGCTTTAAATCTCATTTAGCAAATTCCTGGATTCCCCACATGTGTTTGCAACTTTACCTCTGCTGTTTACTTTCAATTTCTAAGGACTACACATCCCATGGTACCTTGCTGCCTGCAAGCTGTGATTTCTGTACTGACTCTGTCTCCTGAAACTCCTCCTCTTAGCACCCCTGTAGTACAAAAGTCAGGCTCTGTGAAATGTGTGACACAGCAGTGCCCATTCATGTGTCACAGGATTCAAGGAAACTTTGATATTGTTCTGGTTAAAAAGAGTAGACTAGAAATGAAACACAGTTGAAGTCAAAATTTTGACCAAAGATTAAGTTAAGTTTTTTCACATAGCCTTCGAATTACAAAGCAAAATACATAATTAATATTAATATTTGAACTCAAATATGTATTATTCTTGTGCAAAAACATGGTGTGGGCTATAAAGAGCTAATCACAGCCCGTTTTACATCCCTCCAGCCTGTGTCTATTGTTTGTCTGTGCTTAGAAATACAGGGAGGTGATGCTTCCATCAATCAACATATAATATCCCACACCCATTGTTTTTATCTATTTAGTGGGCACGGAGGAGAAAGGGATTGGGGTGTCATTTATACATTGTGTGACTCTATAGTCATGTGGGCTGCACGGACAAGAAAAAGGAGGAATTTACAGCTTAGAAGGGAACTGAAACTAAAGCATAATTGGTGGATGTGGCAATGGTTGGCAATGGTTGGTCTACTCAATCTCAGGCAGGATCAACCATTTTTTTTTTTTGTTTGTTTTTTGGAGAATACAAAAAATAGCATGTACTGACCATTTTCAATGATGCAGGTTTAATGAAAGGTTAAAGTGATACTAAAGTCTAATTTTGTATTTTATTTTAAATAACAAACATGCTATACTTACCTGCTCTGTGCAGTGGTTTTGCAAAGAGCAGCCTCAATCCTTCTCTTTTTGGGTCCATCCCTCCTGCTGAGTGCCCCCCACCTCAAGCCGAGCCACGACTATGTGTGTCCATTCGGACATGGAACCACTGTTCGGCCCTGCCCCCTCTCTCTCCTTATCGGGTCATTGACTTTGATTGATAGCAGTAGGAACCAATGGTGGCATGCTGCTGTCTCAGCCAATGAGGAGGGAGAGTCCCAGGCAGCAGAGTCTCTCCTGCAACATTGCTTGATCGAGATGGGCTAGATATTAGGGGGGCTGTTGCACACAGAAGGCTTTTTATCTTAATGCATATAATGTATTAAGATAAAAAAATAAATTCTGACTTTACAACCACTTAGTCTTTGTACAGTATACTGTACATCTTAATGACTGCCACCAGTTCTGTACTACATGCCATCTTGGGGTTTAATATACAGTACCCTCCAAGTGCATATGCTCATTGGTATTAAAGTACTGGGTTTTTTAATTACTAGGTTTTGTGCATGCATTTCATCACTTAGATATACAGCATCTAACCAAAGATAAAGTCTGTAACATAATACACACAATTATGGTACATTCAGACCAATTTTTTCATTGGTTTAGTTTGTGCCCATGTACTACCTACATGGGCACAAACTAAACCAATGAAAAATCTGACTTAGTAGATTGGTATTTCTAAACAATTACTAATTGGTCTTTATTAGAAATTGAGAGACATGCCACTATCTTTCATGGTCTGCTGTCTACAATATGCACTGCAAGTTATACATATGCCTTTGAAGTATCAGACTGATCTGAGTTTCTAAAAAAAATGCTCAGAAACCTTATGATTTCCTACATTGTAAATAAATAATAATGTTAATTAATAGCATTAAAAAATAAAGGGTTGATTAATTTGCTTCTCTTGATGTCAAATGCCTTCTGCTGACTGTCTTTTTGATCCCCTTATAACTAAAAAGTGTGTGATTATTCAATTATCACCCTTCACTTGTTCTGGCAATCAATAAGCTACTTAGATAACTTTCCTTATTACTTATTATTCATTATAGATTATTCTTTTAATACAGTATTTTTTGGGGAATGCCTGCTAATTTACACAGGCTTATAACACCTTGCGAAACTGGTGTTATAATGAAATTAATTCTTTTATCCTTTTTTTTTTTTTTGTTAACACAAAAACATGCCACTTTGTAGCTTCTAATAATAACACATGCGGCTGCACATTCATGCAGCAGTTGTGTGTGAGCTAAGCTCTGGAAAGATAACAAAGTAATCTCTTCTTGACTGAACTTCCTAAACCATTTAACATGTCTAAACTTTGTGGGCAAGTAAAACAGAGAATGGTTTCCGCAGCCCAAATGCTGTGTTTAGCTAATAAAATGGTACTTTAGGATATATAATGTGACAGTTTTATGCACGAATACAAAAGCAAATGTACGCTTTCTGCATGATGGCATGGAATGAGAGAAACACAATTGTAGGTAAACAGTAGCCTGACATCAAAGAGTCACTCACAAAAAAACGATGTTCACAACAAGTCACAGTAATTGAAGTGCAATTGTTATCCTCACAATTTCTCCCCAAAAGGATGCAAAGTATCTCTTCTGTGGTCCAACAAGTTACACCATATCTCTAAAAGTTTGTAGCAAAGTTTGCCTAACGTCTTCAGATGCATCCGTAACAGAGTGATCTCAGTGTCTTACAGCTCTTCCCCAAGACTTGAGGATGTCGGATACTGACTTCTATAAGTAAAGATGATACAGGGAAAATCTGATTGCTTTTTGGGGGATCAGGGAGGACCCCCCCCCTACTGTAGCAAATTGAATCATGCTTTACTGGGGTTTTTCACCTTCCTCTGGATCAACTGTGGGTGAAAGATGGTGTATATGGGATTGTATGATTTATACATTTTTTTGGTTGAACTAGAAGGACTTAACGTATATATTCGAGTATAGGCTGACCCGAGTATAAGCCGAGGTACCTAATTTTACCCCCCCAAAAAATGGAAAAACGTATTGACTCGAGTATAAGCTTAAGGTGAGAATGCAGCAGCTACTGTAAGCGGAAAAGAGTGTCAACAATCACCATTTGCATGCCTACTGTGCCCATTTGCACACCTCACTGTGCTCAACCTCACTGTGGTCATTGCAACCCCATTGTGCCCAACCTCACTGTGCCCATTGCCCATTGCCACCTCACCGTCCCCATTGCAGCCTCCCTGTGCCCGAGTCAGTGTACCTGAAATTCTTGACAGGCTGCAGGCATCCTTTTATTGTTTAAAAGTCGCGGTCTCCTTCTGGTCCCGTTCTGTGATATGCGTTTTCCAGCAGCCTATCATGCATGTCTTCTCTACCTCAGACTCAGTTTCCCAGCAGACACTGTGTTCAGTGTTTTGCCAATCATGGAAATCTTTTCATCCTCGGACAAAAGAACTTCCGTGATAGGCAGAACACTGAACACAGTGTCTGCTGGGAAACGCCTATCACGGAAGGGACCAGGGGGAAGCCCTTCAGGTACACTGACTTGAGTATAAGCCATGGGGTGTCATTTCAGCCCTAAAAGAAGGGCTGAAAAACTCGGCTTATACTCAAGTATATACAGTATATGTTTTTTCAACCTGACTAACTATATAACTATGAAAAAAGCCTTAGGTTTACTTCCAACCAATGACACTCACAGCCCCTTCATCTTCACAGCCATGTTTAAAAAAAATAGAAGAGACACTTTTAGTGTGATATTAAAAACACCTTTATTGTATAAAAAACAACCTTCCTATTTACAAGTTACAATGCACACCGAGCATTGCAGCAAGCGTTCAGCAGTTATTCGCTCAAGCCCAGCACTGGTCAGCGGAATACAATGCCGCCCGCCCACGTCCTACCAACTGGTAACATCATCAGTTGCTAAGGACATATTGTACACCTGGGTAGCTGACAGGAGAGGTAACAACAGCAGAGAAGAGAAGAGAGCTAGGAGAAGGTGCAGGCTGTACTCTCTCCCTCCTGTCTGTACACACACAAATGAACACAGGATTGCTCTCAGATTGGACTGTACAGGGTTTCATAACCAACCCCTATCTCCTCACCACATTGCTCCTATTCTGGCAGTAGAAATTGTGGGTAGGGACAGTAATCAAGCCCTGCACTCAATCTGAGAGCATTCTGTGTTATATCCTGTATACAGACAAAAGAGAGAGGAGATTGAGGGCGAGGAGAGAAAGCACAGCCCACACCTCCTCTTGACTCTCGCCTCCTCTCTGCTGCTGTCACTGGTTCTGTAGTGATAAAAGGGGTTTGGTGGAATGAGAGGTTTTATACTAAAAAAGGGAATTTGGAGGAGGAAGGAGGAAAGAGGAACAGAATGTTCTAGGAGGGAGGATTTGTGCTAGGCGGGTTGATTTGTGCTAGGAGGGGGGATTTGTGCTAAGAGGGAGGATTTTGAAGGGGTGGATTTGTGTTAGAAGGGGGATTTGGTGTAGAGGATTTAGAACCTACAAACCACCGAACGCTGCCTCATGAACTACATTTTAGGGCTTGTTTTCACCAGGTACAGTGCGGTAATGCATGCAAAATCATGTTTTTTCCCCCGTCATCACACCAAAATGTGCTATCTTTCATAAATGCATGTGATTGCCTTTAATTAATAATGACGGCCCCACGCATATACAGTAGCAAATGCAAATCACATTTTGGTGTGATCATGCGGAAAAAAACATGATTTTGCATGCATTACCGCACTGTACCTGGTGAAAACAAGCTGTAAAATCTAGTTCATGAGGCAGCGTTCAGTGGTTTGTAGGTTCCTACTCACACCTGCTAAAATGCATGGTACTACAGTAGAATGCGTTTTAAAAAAAAACATAATGCTTGAGATTATGCAAAAAAAAAGCACACTCTCCCGAATGCAAATCCTGTTGTGAACGACCCCTCAGACTGGTGTGCCCTGAGATTGCACACAATTTTAAAAGCTGCCTTAACAGAATAAAGGTTGAGAAACACGTCATTTACAAAATCTGGTTCAACTCTGCAATAAAAAAAAAAAAAAAAAAAGAACAATTAGCCTCCAGTTGTTATTGCCAAAGCTTAATTGAACAAGCTGAAGTTAGAAGCTGATTGGTTACCATGCACAGGTGCATCAGATTCTGAGTGAGCCTGGGTTCACACTAGTGCGACAAACGCTCCGACATTAGGAGCTCATGTCGCATGACGTGTGAAAAGCAATGTTTCCCTATGAGACCTGTCCTAACTGGTCCGACACAAGTCGGTCCGACTTTGAAACTACTCCCTGCACTACTTTGGTCCGACTTTCATCCTACTTCACTCCATTGAATATCATTGAAGTAGGATCAAAGTCGGATCCTTGTCCTTACCATCCGACTTTGGCATCCGACATTGTGTTATTTCCTGCCCCCTGCTGTAGCCCCTCCCATTGGTGGTGAGGAGAAGGAAGTGTCCGTGTGTTGCTTCAGCTTGTGTGACCTGTACCACCCCCCACACCACTGCAAGGCAGTTTCAGCAGCATGGAGGACAGTCTGTGTGAGGAGTAGAAGCATCAGTGACATCCAGCCTGCCAGAGCTCCATCACAATCACATACATCGGAGCTGTGCTGGGATTTCTTCCTCCTCTGCTACTGTGTGTCACCCCTCCCTCCTCCCCCCTCTGCACTGTAACTCAAGCTGCTGTGTACGGGTCTCTGGATGTGTTCTCTAAGTCACTGCATATCATTCACCTAAGAGAGGGAGGAGGGGGAAGCTGTCTGCAGTCTTCCTGCCCACTGCCCAGTGGTCTCTTTATACTAGATGGGGGGCCAGCAAGGTCCCCTCTTATCACCCATCTGCAGTCCTCCCAGCTGTTTTTTTCTATTTCTTTTTCTTTTTTTTTTACTGGAGGGGATGAAGGGGAGTCTCTATATTCCTTATGGGGGGTTTCCCTTATCACCCCATTCATTCCTCCTAGCTGGGGGTCTTATTTAACTGAAGGGAGGTCCCCTCTTACCAACCCCCCTTCAGTCCTCCCAGCTGGGGGTCTTCTTTATTTGGAGGGGAGGGAGGGGACTTCCTATCTTCCTGGATGGGGATCCCCTCTTATCACCCCCTGCAGTCCTCCTAGCTGGGGGTCTTATTTAACTGGAGGGAGGTCCCCTCTTATCAACCCCCCTTCAGTCCTCCCTGTTGGGGGTCTTCTTTATTTGGAGGGGATGGAGGGGACTTCCTATCTTCCTGAATGGCCTAAACTGAGAAAAAAAGTGTGTTTTTTTTAACTCCTTGCCGCCTGCCGTCATATTACTGTGGGACGGTGGCACTGCTGGGCGAGAGCCCGTAGCTATACGTCTGCTTTAAAGCCGCCGCTAGGGGGTGCGTACGCGTCCCCGCTTGCCTCCGAGTCCCGCGTGCGTGCCCGTTACAGAGTGGGGACCGGGAGCTATGTGTGTAAACACATAGCTCTCGTTCCTGTCAGCGGGGGAAACGCTGATGTTCTGTTCATACATGTATGGTCAGGAGATCAGTGATTTCCCCTAGTGAGTCCACCCCTCCATACATTTAGAACACACCCAGGAACACACTTAACCCCTTCCCTGCCCCCTAGTGTTAACCCCTTCACTGCCAATGGCATTTTTATAGTAATACAATGCATTTTTATAGCATTGATCGCTATAAAAATGCCAATGGCCCCAAAAATGTGTCAAAAGTGTCCTAAGTGCCCGCCATAATGTCGCAGTACTGAAAAAAAATGCTGATCACCGCCATTACTAGTAAAAAAAAATATTAATAAAAATGCCATAAAACGACTTCCTATTTTGTAAACGCTATAACTTTTGCGCAAACCAATCAATAAACGCTTATTGCGATTTTTTTATATATATTTTTGGGGGGTATTTATTATAGCAAAAAGTAAAAAATATTGCATTTATTTCAAAATTGTCGCTCTATTTTTGTTTATAGCGCAAAAAATAAAAACCGCAGAGATGATCAAATACCACCAAAAAAAAGCTCTATTTGTTGGAAAAAAAAAGGACGCCAATTTTGTTTGGGAGCCACGTCGCACGACCGCGTAATTGTCAGTTAAAGCAACGCAGGGCCGGAAGCTGAAATATCACCTGGGCAGAAGGGGGGTATATGTGCCCAGTAAGCAAGTGGTTAATGAAAACGTGGCAACCATAAATGTAAGTGATAATAAGAATTGTGACAATTCCTTTATTAAGACTGAAGAATGTCCTCCATGGTCAGTCATGATTTCTTCTTTCACCGCCGATGGCATGTCTCCGGTTCTACAGCTGATGAGTTTTGTTTCTCTCTTCCGCCAGTGTCTCCAGTCGGTTGCTCCTGTTATCTTCTATCTCCACCTCCTCTGTCGCCGCTCTCTTGTGTTTTCCTGCTCCGCCACCGGCCGCCATTCTCCAGAGGAGAATCGTTCCTTCCCCGATGCTCGTCTGTGCACTTCTGGGCTCTCTGCTTTCTGACAGCTCTTAAATATACAGTGTGGAAAATAAGTATTTGAACACCCTGCTATTTTGCAAGTTCTCCCACTTGGAAATCATGGAGGGGTCTGAAATTGTCATCGTAGGTGCATGTCCACTGTGAGAGACATAATCAAAAAAAATAATTCCAGAAATCACAATGTATGATTTTTTTAACTATTTATTTGTATGATACAGCTGCAAAGAAGTATTTGAACACCTGAGAAAATCAATGTTAATATTTGGTACAGTAGCCTTTGTTTGCAATTACAGAGGTCAAACGTTTCTTGTAGTTTTTCACCAGGTTTGCACACACTGGAGGAGGGATTTTGGCCCACTCCTCCACACAGATCTTCTCTAGATCAGTCAGGTTTCTGGGCTGTCGCTGAGAAACACGGAGTTTGAGCTCCCTCCAAAGATTCTCTATTTGGTTTAGGTCTGGAGACTGGCTAGGCCACGCCAGAACCTTGATATGCTTCTTACAGAGCCACTCCTTGGTTATCCTGGCTGTGTGCTTCGGGTCATTGTCATGTTGGAAGACCCAGCCTCGACCCATCTTCAAAGTTCTAACTGAGGGAAGGAGGTCGTTGCCCAAAATCTCGCAATACATGGCCCCGGTCATCCTCTCCTTAATACAGTGCAGTCGCCCTGTCCCATGTGCAGAAAAACACCCCCAAAGCATGATGCTACCACCCCCATGCTTCACAGTAGGGATGGTGTTCTTGGGATGGTACTCATCATTCTTCTTCCTCCAAACACGGTTAGTGGAATTATGACCAAAAAGTTCTATTTTGGTCTCGTCTGACCACATGACTTTCTCCCATGACTCCTCTGGATCATCCAAATGGTCATTGGCAAACTTAAGACGGGCCTTGACATGTGTTGGTTTAAGCAGGGGAACCTTCCGTGCCATGCATGATTTCAAACCATGATGTCTTAGTGTATTACCAACAGTAACCTTGGAAACGGTGGTCCCAGCTCTTTTCAGGTCATTGACCAGCTCCTCCCGTGTAGTCCTGGGCTGATTTCTCACCTTTCTTAGGATCATTGAGACCCCACGAGGTGAGATTTTGCATGGAGCCCCAGTCCGAGGGAGATTGACAGTCATGTTTAGCTTCTTCCATTTTCTAATGATTGCTCCAACAGTGGACCTTTTTTCACCAAGCTGCTTGGCAATTTCCCCGTAGCCCTTCCCAGCCTTGTGGAGGTGTACAATTTTGTCTCTAGTGTCTTTGGACAGCTCTTTGGTCTTGGCCATGTTAGTAGTTGGATTCTTACTGATTGTATGGGGTGGACAGGTGTCTTTATGCAGCTAATGACCTCAAACAGGTGCATCTAATTTAGGATAATAAATGGAGTGGAGGTGGACATTTTAAAGGCAGACTAACAGGCCTTTGAGGGTCAGAATTCTAGCTGATAGACAGGTGTTCAAATACTTATCATACAAATAAATAGTTAAAAAATCATACATTGTGATTTCTGGATTATTTTTTTGATTATGTCTCTCACAGTGGACATGCACCTACGATGACAATTTCAGACCCCTCCATGATTTCCAAGTGGGAGAACTTGCAAAATAGCAGGGTGTTCAAATACTTATTTTCCGCACTGTAGATGGGTAATGGCCATGCTTTGACGTCACCCACAGACCCCGCCCCCTTGTTGCGTCAGGGACTCTGCATTCTGGGTTCTTGACGTCACCGGGTTGCGGGGGTCTGAGGGTGAGGTCACAACCATGCCTCCTAGCTGGAAAACAAGTGACAGACCCAGGAGTTACTAGAACGGCAGCAGCGGGGGAAACTTTGTCTTAGCCTCTGGATGGCGGGGGGGGCAGGGGCAGCAGCGGTGGAGAAAGAAACAAGAGGGAGCAGAGCCATAACATAGCGGCAAGCTACTGGAGACATCTTGACAGACTTTGGTGCAACATGGGGGACGTTAATCATAATAAAGGAATTGTCAAAAACTGCATCCTGTCTTTTTTTAATTTTAAGACTTTTTTTGGCCAGGTGTACCCCAATGTACCCCAATACTCATTCACATGGGGGGCGGATCTGGGGGCCCTTTTGTTAAAGGGGGCTTCCAGATTCCGATAAGCTCCCCACCTGCAGACCCCCACAACAACTGGGCAAAGGTTGTGGGGATGAGGCCCTTGTCCCCATCAACATGGGGACAAGGTGCTCTGGGGGGCAACTTCAAAGCACCTCCCCATGTTGAGGGCATGTGGCCTGGTATGGTCCAGGAGGGGGGCGCTCTCTCGCCCCTCCCTCTTTTCCTGGCCTGCCAGGCTGCATGCTCGGATAAGGGTCTGGTGTTGATTTAAGGGGGCACCTCCACACCATTTTTTTTGTGCGGTGTTCACCTTAAAATCCATACCGGAGCTAAGGGCCTGGTATGGATATTATGGGGGACCCCACACCATCTTTTTATTTATTTTTTACATTGGAGTAGGGTTCCCCTTAAAACCCATACTAGGCCTGGGGGGCACCCCACACCATTTTTTTGGCATGTAATTTCCCCTTAAAATCATACAAGGCCCTTGGACCTGGTATGGGCTTGAGGAGGGAACCAAGTTTTATAATCCAGATTTTTAAGCACTTGCCATCTGGACCTATTCTGGCACTTCTCTCCTACATGTAAAAATCATAATTTTTGGGTGACAAAATTACTCAGAACCCACAAACATCATAGATGCTTTTTTAACAGACACCCTAGCGAATAAAATAACAGACATTTTTTAAATTAATTAAAAAAAAAAGTAAAGTTAGCCCAATTTTTTGGTGTAATATGAAAGGTGATGTTGCACTGAGTAAATATATTTAAAATTGCACACACTTGTAGAATGGCAACAAACTTTGGCACCTAAAAATCTCCATAGGCGACGCTGAATACATTTTATAGAATTAGGTCCCTTTCACACCGAGGCGTCCACGGCCTTGGCAGGAAAGCGCTGCTATTTTTGCACAGAGTTGCCCCTGATCCATGTCTTCTGGGGTCCCTCGGCTTCTGTCTTGGCTCCCCCCGCAAGGACTCAAAACCTTCATGCGAGCGAGCTTGGGGGGCGCGCTCCCGTGGTACAGCGGGGGACAAAAAAGAATTAAAACCACCCGCAAAGTGCTGCTGCAGCAGCGCTTTGCTGGCGGTATAGCCGTGGTGCTCATTGATTTCAATGGGCAGGAGCGGTATACACACCGCTCCTTCACCACTCCAAAGATGCTGCTGGCAGGACTTTTTTTACTGTCCTGCTAGTGCACCACTCCAGTGTAAAAGCCCTCAGGGCTTTTACACTGGAGAGACAGCAGCAGCTCTTTCAGGGTGCTTTTCAGGTGCTCTTTTTAGCGTTATAGTGCCTGCAAAGTGCCTCAGTGTGAAAGGGGTCTTACAGAGAACGTATATTATTACTTTCACTCCAATGATCGTGGCGATACCTCACATGTGTGGTTTGAACACCATTTACATATGCATTCACTTCTGCACTCGAGCTTGGAGTGACGGTGCGCTTTCAAACTCCAAAAATATTTATTTAACCACTTGTCCTCGGGTGGACATCATATGATGTCCTCGACTTTGTGCGGTTATACACCGCAGCTACACCGTCTTCCGGCGCCGATTCTGTGCCATCCGGTGCTTCTCTGGGCTCTCCCGTGCCACCGGGGGCCCGGAAAACGAATCGGCCGGTGCCGGCTCACGCCGATAGAGATTTCTCTATGACCGCCGGGGGCCCGGCGCAATGTTGCGACGTCACGCCCAGATACCCTGAAGGAAACAATGCCGCAATTGCGGCTGCCGGCATGAGATCGGTGATTTTCTTTCACAAGCACATGCTTTCAAGCCTGGAGGGAAGATGTGGGGTCTTATTGACCCCCACATCTCTCCATAAAGAGGACCTGTCACAGTGATTCCTATTACAAGGAATTTTTACATTCCTTGTAATATGAATAAAAGTGATGCAAAAAAATATATAAAAAAAAAGTGTAAAAATATAAAAAATTAAGTAAAATAAAATTAAAATAAAATGTTTTTAAAAACGCCCCGTCCCAGTAGCTCAGAAGCAAAAATGCATGTAAGTCCAGCCCACATATCTAAACTTGTGAGGTATCGCTGCATGCGTTAGAGCGTGTGCAACAATTCTAGCACTAGACCCCCCTCAGTAACTCCTTCTCCTCCTCTCTTCCTCCTGTTGCGCTTCCATAAGCACTACCACACCTGATGTTATGAAGGCTGACACTGCAGTTGCCAGAGAGGACATAGTTGCTGACCACATGAACACAGGAAAAGGAAGAGGGATTAGAGCAGCAGGAAAAAAAAATGTATGTCACACCAGGATAGTTTTCATTGGTCAAAGAATATCTGAAAAGTAGGATTAAAGTAGTATCCTGTTCATGAAAGTAGGACCAATGTAGGACCAATGTAGGATCAATGTAGGATCAATGTAGGACCAATGTAGCAGAGCAAAGTAGGATGAAAGTCGTGTAGTATAGTGTGAACCCAGCCTGAACCAGTTTTAGTAAATCTCCCCCATAGTGTTTCTGGTCTAACCTCAACCTGGTGAGAAGCTGTAAATTTCAGCTTACTGGGAACGCGATTGTGGCAATGTCTAAAGTGATCCAGAACACTGTGATCTCTCTTTCATTTTTTCATTTCCAATGTATTTCAAATGCCTAACCTAAATGCGTTTGGTGCATTTTACATATTGCAATCCACAACCACATTCTAGGAGGCAAACCACATTTCTTGTATCACATGTTGTTCAATATTAAATAAATTCCCAGTGACATTCGATTGGAAGGTATTAATGCTTTTCCTGCGCATTTCTGTATTTCTACATATAAAACACCTACAGTATAGTTTAAACTCTTTTTCCCAGTTAAAAAAGACCCACTCATTAGTCACCATTAGTCATCATTTCCTATATGTCTGCTGAAGTGTGGGAGATAAGAACAATTTTCTTGAGTAGCTTTGTCAGAATATTGATATAACTGAACAAAAGAAAATTAAGTGAATATAGTTAAAGCAACTCTGTTGTTTAACCACTTGAGGCCCGCGCTACCGTCAGATGACGGCAACAGCGCGGACCTCAATATCCAACATGCCGTCATTTGACGGCATGTCTTTCTGGCGTTCCCAGCGCGCGCTGTACAGCGCGCTGCGGGGAAGCCCTGTGTTGTCCGTGTCCCTTGGACACGGCCAATCACAGATCGCGGCAAACGGCCAATCAGAGCGGCCGTTTGCAATGCGATCTGTGGGCGAATGAGAGATGATCTCTCATAGATCATCTCTCATTGCCGGCTCACACAGAGACAATGTCCTGTCTCTGGAAGGGAGGAGCCCGATCTGTGTTCCTTCCTACATAGGGACACAGATCGGTCACCCCCCCAGTCACCCCCCCTCCCCCTACAGTTAGAACACACCTAGCATACACATTTAACCCCTTCCTCACCCCCTAGTGTTAACCCCTTCAATGCCAGTCACATTTATACTGTAATTAGTGCATATTTATATCACTGATCGCAGTATAAATGTGAATGGCGCCAAAAATGTGTCAAAAGTGTCCGATGTGTCCGCCATAACGTCGCAGTAACAATAAAAATCGCAGATCGCCGCCATTTCTAGTAAAAAAAAAAAAAAAAAAATAATAATTCTCTCCCCTATTTTGTAAGCGCTATAACTTTTGCGCAAACCAGTCGCTTATTGCGATTTTTTTTTTTTTTTTTACCAAAAATATGTAGAAGAATACGTATCGCCCTAAACTGAGAAAAAAAAATGTGTTTTTTTTTTTAATTGGGATATTTATTATAGCAACAAGTAAAAAATATTGTATTTTTCTTCAAAATTGTCGCTCTTTTTTGTTTATAGCGCAAAAAATAAAAATCGCACAGGCGATCAAATACCACCAAAAGAAAGCTCTACTTGTGGGGAAAAAAGGACGTAAATTTTGTTTGGGAGCCACGTCGCACGACCGCGCAATTGTCAGTTAAAGCGACGCAGTGCCGGAAGCTGAAATTTCACCTGGGCAGGAGGGGGGTGTAAGTGCACAGTAAGCAAGTGGTTAAAAAAATCCAGGTAAACTTTCAGTTTAAATCAGGTAAATGCATTCCAGGTGCGTCAAAACAAAAGGTGTGCAAAAGCCTTACCATTGGTTTTCTTTTGAAAGCTTCCACGGTTTACTAGAAGTCTGTCCCCTGCCAGCATTTTGCAGAGTGAGGCCCTTGCCCTTTTGTTGCAGGTCCCAACATGCACCCTACATAGTTAGACATATAGCATTGCAATGTACAAAGCCTTTGCTCCTAGTTGATCAGAAATCTCTAGCCATAACTAAGCACCCCCTGCACCTAAACCACTGCCGCAAGCTGTGGTTTCTCCAACCAGCCCCTATGTCACTACAGTGTCTTGTAATGACATAGGGGCTGGCATATCAAACCACAGCGCACAGTGTGGTGGCATGCAGCTGGCACAATTACAAATATCAGATGTTAAGAATCCTAGGGACTGTAGTTTTTAAATAGAGCAAAGAGAGGACTACCAGTAGTATACCTAGCATATCTGACACCAAGAGCTAACCAAGTTTTTGGCATTCCCCCCCCCCCCAAGTAGAGGCTGCTCTACAGATATACCCCATTCCCCACCCCAGTACAGACCCCCTCAGTAGTAGAACCCACTCCCCTCCCCAATACTGGCTTCTCAGTATAGTCATCCCTTAGCTCTCAGTATTAGAACCCCCCCCCCTCCCAAGTACAGATCCCTCAGTAGTAGAACTACCCCAGTACACACCCCTTAGTAGTACTAAAGTACTATTAGTAGCAGCCCAAACATCAGGAAACTCTATCTGCTCTGAAGAGATTCCAAGGTTTGACTCCCAAATAACAGTATAAGTGGGCGGATGAGAGCCAGGCATGTCTAGCAGTTGCCGATAAAGTTGAGAGCTGAGGCCTAGGATGAGGGGAGATTTCATGTGCACTATGCTTCTCTATATGGTCACATTCCTCCCAATTTTCCCTGTACATCCTCCTGTATCCATGGTGTCACCATGCTGAATGTTACTAAAGGACTGTTTCCCAGGGGATTCCAGACCACTACTGGCTCACAGGCTGCACCACCTTCAGCAAGTGTGCACCCAGGGGAGACCGCACCCCCCTTGGTACACCACTGCTCACAACCACCAATGAGGCATTAAGAGTCTTCATTTGCAGGGTAGCCTTTTTGTAATTTTTTTTAATGCTAGTCACTTTACTAAAAAAATATATTTTACTGTAAATTGACATAGGGCAGTGAATTATTCTCTCGCTGTTTTATGAGTAAGGAGAAAATGTTCTAATAGGGACACAGACAGCTACAAGATGTTAACCAAAGTTCTAACCTTTACATACTCGATCTAAAAAAAATGCCTGGAGCTTGAACTGTATCATAATATTAGTGGTCGCAAAGTTAACCTGAAAACAACAGCACTACAGAAAATCTAAAAACTTTGGACTGGGTATTGTAGTGGGAATTAATAAAGTGCATATACCTCAAATTTGTAACCGGCACAGCAGTTTTTTATATATTTTTTTTTAATCTCTACATTGAGATAGATGTGGGGGCTATCAGTGCTACTACAAGCTGGATAATGCCTAAACAACATGGTTACATCATTCTGGAGACAAAATCTGACCAGGGAATGGCAACATATTTTAGTGAGTTTCCCTAAAGCTTCCATCATTTCCATTCCTGGTGTTTATGATTGGATGGATGTAAGTAACTGCAGCGTTAGTTATTTTGTTAAATCATCTTCACTGAAAGTCCTTTATAAAATGTTTTTATAATAGCATTACAATTGTCTCTTTTATACCTAACTCCGATTTCCTTTTTTTGTCATCAAGTAGGAGATCAATGATTCATGTTCTATACAAAAACCTGGAAAACACAATTTGTGATGAGTGGATCTGAAAAGGAATTTTATATGGATTTGACCGATTCATAGTTAGGAAATGGTTACTGACCTTAGAGGAGCACTTTGAATCCTTTAACAGTTTACTGAGCGTGCCCAAAAGCTATCCCATAGTAGCAGGTCTGCAACCATAGGTGTGTGCAACCTTTTTAATTAGGGTGTGCACCCTAAAGCTCAAACATGTGTGTGTGTGTGTATGTGTACATATATATGACCCTGGCACATTGAACTTCCTGCCGGTACAGTGCAAGAGAATTGTGTAAACAGGCACACCCGGTACACCCTGTTTGCATGCCTATGTCTTCAACCCTCTTATCCATGAGAGAGCAGGACTGGCATAATATGCAGCAGGTTGTTGGGCATGTGTCCTTACCCCCTTTGATGTGATTGCCTTAATGGAAGGTACAATACAAGGGTAGCACCCCATTAGACCTTGCTCACTGCCTGACTTCCAGTTAAAGAGTGAGCTGTGAAAATATTGCACAAACTATGAGGTTTTTAAAGAACTGACTTACTATGTGCTGACAAAGTTTTTGCTGAAATATTCCTACCACCACAGGTAATCAATTAGCCTTCATTTTAAGTAAAGCCAAATTGGTGAAATATTGAAGCTCATTGGCTAACTATTGTCAGAGACTGCTCTTTGCCTAGTTCTGTTAGTTAAAAATCTTTGTAAAACCTTTGACATTTGTATTTTTCTATTCTTCTGACCTATTACTCTATGACAGGCTGTAGCATTATCATGTATTCAACGAAATGGGAGGCTGAGTCTGACTGCCACTGGATGGCCCAGCCTTTGTTTGTAATAACACAAAGCTGAGTGATTAACTTGAAGTGTAGTATGTTGAAAAAATGTTGCAACCTGAGCTAGTGTCGTCATTTTCGAACCCCTTTAGCCATTGTCTAAGAAGTGTGGAATGTGATTTTGCTGCTTATGATGAAGGGTGTGTGAAAAAATACTGGAAACAAGCTACTTTCCAACAAAGCTACATTGATGAGTGTTTGTATGACTGCATATTACCTTCATGCTTCATGTGTGACTATTTATATTTTTGCTTTAGGTGTCTCTTAAGGAACATCTTACAGTAAATGAGTGTCTTAAATCTGAAAATCTGCGGTAGCTAGTGATAAGACACAGCACTGGCCACTTAAAGTGGTAGTAAACTCAAGGGGCCAGATCCACAAAGATCTGCCCTGGCGCATCGTATCCTTCGATACGCTACGCCGCCATACCTTACCTGGCTTTAGTCCGAATCTATAAAGATTTTGCGCCGTAAGTTACGGCGGCGTAGTGTATCTCAAGCGGCGTAACGGCGCGGAATTCAAGTTGTGCGGGTAGGGGGCGTGTTTCATTTAAATGAAGCTTGTCCCCGCGCCGTTCGAACTGCGCATGCTCTGTTCAGAAATTTCCCACCGTGCATTGCGCTAAATTACGTCGCAACAACGTTATTTTTTTTACTAGCGTGAATTACGTACATTCCTATTCACGGACGACTTACGCAAAAATAAAAAAAAATTCAAATTTCGACATGGGAACGACGGTCATAATTAACATGGCAAGTCTAACTATAAGCCGCAAAAAAGCAGCTTTAACTATACGCCAGAAAAAGCCGACTAGAGACGCTGTAAGATAATGCAATGGCCACGCGTACATTCGTGGATCGCCGGAAATAGCTCATTTGCATATTCAACGCGGAAAACGACGAGAACTCCACTCAACGGACGCCGAAGTATTGCATCTACGATCCGAAGGCGTCCGAAGGTGTGCGCCTGTCGGATCGAACCCAGATGCCGTCATATCTTGGTTTGAGGATTCAAACTAAAGATACGACGCGGGTAATTTGAAAGTACGCCGGCGTATCAGTAGATACACCGGCGTACTCTCTCTATGGATCTGGCCCAAAATTTCTACTTTCCGCCCTAGAAATTGGTATAAAAAAAAAAAAAACAATGTACATGGTGTTGTCTTTAGAATGTGTCTATCCCATTCAGTTCTGCAGAAATAAAGCAATTATTAATCCACTGATGTCACCAAAGCATGTGCATTATTGCTGCGATTCACAGCATGCTTTGTGTGCCATCAGCCCTTTCTGTAGGATGCCATGCCCACGTCATCCACTCTCAACAACATTGAAATTCCAATCCCGCAAGAGTACACCCCCACACCCTATGTGACTTGGCTTTAGTAATTCTGCTGGATGCGGAAAAGGAGAACCAAGATGGTGCCGGCTTTGGCTGAGATATGCAGAAAAGAAAGTAAGGCAAGAAAATACTTATTTTATGAGATTTTTAAGCAGAGAATATAGAGATTTTCCTTGTCAGCACTTAATCTATTGTCCTTAAGTTTCTTTCCATTGTTCACATGGTTGTTTAGTGGTTGGGTTTACACAAACTATGTTTGAGTTCCTTGAACTGTCACTCTGGTGCACATTTTTGTATGTGCACAGGGTTGTACACTTAAGGACAAATATAGCTAGCTATTTAACTGTCACAACCTTAGCTTTGTTTTTCTATCAATTGTGGTCTTTTTTCTTTTTGGGGCGATTATAGTACTTTAGGAAGTTGTTGTCGACAGTCCATTCAGGAGCCGTCTTTTTTCACAGTTTCCCCAGTGCATCCTTTGAAAAAATGCATTGGGCGCACTCTGTGGGATTGAGATAAAGGGCCAATCACAGTGGCATTTTACCATGTGATCAGCTGTGTCCAATCACAGCTGTCATAGTGTAAACAGACTGACTCCCTTTTCTGGCTAAGCTCTCCTTTCCTCACTCAGAGACTGTGTTTGAGGATAGGAGAGCTGATCTGTAAGAGGGCCAGTAAGTACAAGATTTACAATGATACACAGTGTCCTGATTATCAGTGTGGCCTCATTAGTGCCCTGGTTATCAGTGCAGACCCATCAGTGGAGCTTATCAGTGCCCATCAGTGTCCATCACTGCAACTTATCAGTGCTAATCAGTTCAGTTTATTAGTGCCCATCAGTGCAGTTTATCAGCTTGCATCAAGGCCACCTCATCAGTGCAGCCTTATCAGATTCTCCTCATCAATGTTCATCAGTGTGCATCAGTGCCCAACAGTACAGCTTATAATTGTCTATCAGTAACCATAAGCACAGCCTCATTAGTGCCCATCAGTGCCCATCAGTGCAGCCTCAACAGTGGCCATTAGTGCAGCCTCATCAGTGAACATCAGTGCCCATCAGTGAAGCCTTGTTAACGCATATCAGTAAAGAAGAAAAGTTACCTATTTGCAAAATTGTATTACAGAAACTAAGAAAAATAATGTTGGTCTTTATTTAGCAACCATTTAAGAAAAACTGTGGTGATTAAATACCACATAAAGAAAGCTTTATCTGTGTCAAAAATAAAAAAGGACAAAGAATAAAAAAACACAAAAACTGAAAATTGCCGCAAATACGGGGGACTGGACTGGGGTTAGAGTTCACAATTGGAAACATGTCCATGAATAGGAGAAATCCATGTGTACTGTAGAGAGGCTCAGTGGAAGCTCAGTCTGGGAGCAAGAACAGCTCTGAAAGGGTACAATGAGAGAGACACATGTGCCTACTAAATGTAGTAATTAGTGTTGCTCACGAATATTCGCATTGCGAATATTCGCTACGAATATTGCATATTCGAGTATTCGCGAATATCTCGAATATCGCGGCGAATATTCGCTATTTCGAATATTCGCATTTTTCAAATTTCGCAATAAATTTCGCATTCGCGAAATCGCAATCAATTTCGCAATCGCGAATTTCGCAATCGCGAATTTCGCAATAGCGAAATTTCGCAATTTTTTTTTTTTAAATATAGCGAATATTCGTAAATATCGAATATTCGTGATATTTTATCCAAAAAAAAAATATAGCGAAATTTCGCAATCATTTTCGCTTTCGCATATGCGAAATTTCGCGATTTTTTTTTTTTATAAAATATCACGAATATTCGTAAATATTTTATAAAAAAAAAATAAAAATCGCGAAAATTTTGCATTAGTGAAATTTCGCATTAGCGAAATTTCGCATTGGCGAAAATTCGCAATTTTTTTTTTATAAGATATCACGAATATTCGATATTAACGAATATTCGCGACCGCATATGTGAAATCTCGCTTTTTTTTTTTTTTTATAAAACATACCGAATATTCGTAAATATCGAATATTCGTGATATTTTATAAAAAAAAAAATTCGCATTGGCGAAAATTCGCAATTTTTTTTTTTTTTTATAAAATATCACGAATATTCGATATTAACGAATATTCGCAAATATTCTTCGAAATATTCGCGAAATATCGCGAAATCGAATATGGCGTATTCCGCTCATCACTAGTAGTAATGTAAATGTAGTAACAGAGATAGAGATAAAAGAATATTACTCACAAAAAGAGTAAAAACTCAAGCATGTAGCACTGTTAAAAGGGTCCTTGCCAACACAAATCCCGGTCTTAATCCATCTGGGGATGAAAGGCTGAGGTCCCAACAATCGGAAGCGCCAGAGGCCCTCAGGGTTTCTAGGATCAGTGGAACGCAGGTACTCACTTTTGTTGCCAGCAGTTTAGACATTAATGGCTGTGTGTTGAGTTATTTTGAGGGGACAGCAAATTTACACTGTTATACAAGCTGTACACTCACTACTTTACATTGCAGAAAAGTGTAATTTCTTCAGTGTGGTCACATGAAAAGATATAATAAAATATTTACAAAAATGTGAGAGGTGTACTCACTTTTGTGAGATACTGTGTTTATATATATATATATATATACATATATATAAATATATATATATATATATATATATATATATATATATATATATGTATATATATATATATATGTATATATATATATATATAAAGGGGAAGCATACGTTTAACTCAAAGGTTCATCATACCAATAGTGACAAAAATGTAATATAATATTGCTAAGATTGTACTTACAATTAGAAAATCTGGCTACAGTCATTAAGGATCCCATGTAATGTAAAATTAAGGGAGATGGAAAGGCAAATGAAGGATATTAATTGTGGGTGATTTACTAAAAAGTTGTTGTGGTATGTTTACAGGTGTTGGCGCTGCTGGGGATTGTTAGTGCGATGTAGATTTGAGTGTCGGGTGCCTATATACGATAGACTTAAAAAAGCCTCCGCGTGACAAGGTGCCCTTTTTAATAAAGGTTATGTATAGGGCTAGGTAACCAACCCTATATTAACCGTGATCGTGTGTCTGTGTGAACTGGCTCTGATCCTGAGCTTAATGTGTTCCGGATGTGTGTGTTCACCTATCCCGGTGACTAAGTGATATACCAAAATATAAGTTGTCTAATTGATCCAATTACACCATGTGTAGTGAAAAATGATAAACATAAAAGATTAAAATTAATGATGGTACTCGTATAGGTGAAGGAGAGAAGTGCTGTGAACTGTACTCAAAAGAGTCATATATTACATATAGTAGGGTAACAAGCTCTAGTAATAAATCCTGTAGGTTATTCCACAATAGTAAATTAAAGTAAATTAATAGTAAATTAGTAAATTAAAGTAAATTAATTGTGGATGATTTACTAAAGGACTAAGGCCTGTTCACTTTTCAAAGTGAATTTTCACTTTGTTAGGCAATTTTTACTTACTTTAGAGAACGTGCTAAAAACTTACTTTGCAAAGACTATGCAATCCTATGTAAGGAATATTAAAAACTGAATTTTGCTTGTACAATGGGAATAGAAACGAATCCCACCCCTTTTAAAATAATCACATTCTGTTGCTTTTCAGCCTGAAATGAGGACAGACACCGTTTTTGTTTTATCCAGCTGTGTTTACTTAGTGCAACTTATAACATCCAAGTGAAAGATATAACACCAATATCAGAAAAATAAATAAAAACAGATTTCTGAGTTGGAAAAAGGATCACCCCCTGTAAACTCAACCAGGAGTAGCTAATCACATTCTCAATGGCACACAAAGCCAATTGATTAATAACTGTGATCAGATTTGGTCATTTTGATTAGCTTAGCATGAAAAGAGCTAGCCTGGAGCATTTCAGTCCCTTCTAGTGCAACTGAAGCAAACACTCAACTATGAGTGGTGGGAAAGCACTCTCAAAATATCTCAGGGAAAAAGTTATGGACAGGCACAAGTCAGGAGTTGGATACAAAAAAAGGCTTTATCAATGCCTAGAATCACAGTGAAGTGGAAGGTATTTGGTTGAATACAGATCCTCCCTGGATCAGGACATTCCAAACTGGAGGAAAAGGTCAATAGGAAACTGGTCAGAGAGGCTGTCAAGAGGCCTACAGCATCTCTGAAGCAGTTGCAGTCATTTATGACAAAGAGTTTTCATTGTGTACATGTAACAACATATCACAAATTCTCCAATTCTCAAATGTGGCTTGCATAGGAGGGTTGCAAGAAAAAAGCCACTCCTCAAGAAAGGCCACATGCAGTCACAACTGAGCTTTGTCAAAACGCACTTTGAAGATTCTGGGGCCACATGGAAAAAGATGTTCAGCTGAGACTAAAATTGTATTATTTGGCCTCAACACCAAATGATATGTCTGTTGGAATCTAATACAGCTCACCATCCATATAACACCATTGCTACAGAAAAGCATGAAGGTGGTAATATCCTGGTATGGGGGTTTCCCTGCAGCAGGCACTGGAGCACTCGTCAGCATAGAAGGAAAAATGGATAGGGAGAAATACATCAGATGCTTGAGGAAAATCTACTGCCCTCTGCCAGAAAGTTGTCAATGGGAAGAAGGATTACCTTCCAATACGACAATGACCCAAAGCAAACAGCAAACATTACTACACAGTGGTTGAAGGAGAAAAAGGTGAATGTCCTAGCATGGCCTAATCTAGTTAGGGCACAGACTGATGTTTGTTCCCCCAGCATTTCATATTCCTGATTTGTGCCTGTTGTACAGTGTACGTGTATGAAAAAGTATCCAGTTATCTTTGTATTGATTCCATTGTGTGAAATTCCTTGTGTTTCTGCCAGTCCCTCTGCTTTCCTATTAAAAACTGACCACACTAAGCAGGAGAATAAAACTGTAGTCAGTTCTCTAGCTATGCTGGGAACTCAGCCTGCTCTCCTCCAATGATCAGACCTATCCTGACACATCCCACCTGCATGGCCATTCATTGGGAAGCTCAGTGTGCTGTTGCTTCTTCTCCCCCCCAGCATAATGCAGCTAAGAACAGAGGGAGCAAAGGAAATGTGATCACTGTACATGTGAGTATCCTAATTTACTAAGCTAAGAGAAAATCCCAATGCAATATGAAAATGTTCCCATTGTGTGTGCAATGAAACAGATTCCATTTGATATACGTATATTTAAAGCATCAATTTGATATTTCACAAGCAACAATATCCCACTTATTTACAGCATCACAATATTTTAAATTTCACAAGCAGACCTGTATCACTGTCTACATTTTTCCATGGTTTCATACAACATGCTTAACTCTGACACTAGTAACAAAAGATTATTGTAAGATCTGCTTTGCCTTTTCACTCTTACTGAAGCATGAAGGTACAACTTTATGTACATGTCCAAACATTGGTAAACTTTTTTTTTATTAAACACCTTTGGTTCTTGCACAAACTTGCACTAAATTTTCAACCAGCACATAGCACTTGAAGTGCTCATAGAAACACATCAACAGATGACCTTCTTTATCATCATTTTTGCCCCGGGGCTCTTTAACTGAAGATAATCCACTAGATTAAAAATATGTCATTCCTGTATATTCAGATAATGGTAGGAAAAACAAGGATTTTATTTCTAACCTCAACATTTTACTTAGGCATTAAATTACATTTATTCTATCTAGTACAGATGGTCTCTAAGTTCAGTTTGTTTAACTAATTTCAGTGTTAACTGAGTAAGTTTAATGATAATGATGAGTGATATCTGACAATATTGCCCTATTATGTTTATCTAATTGAAAAGCCAGGAAATACTAAACATTGTATATGGGTGAATATCTCTAAACAGTATTCTAGGCTGGAACAAAAGAAAATTGAGCTGTTACCTCTGATAAACAGGAAGAAAAAAATTGAATTTGTCAAGGTATGTAACATTTAGAAAATGTTATAAACAATACAATCTCTGCATACTGTAATTACATATTTAGGGTAACAATTTGAACTCTGGAAGGTTTTACCTCCTTGATTATTATTTTTTTGCTATTTAGCATTGTGCTACTTCAACTGACAATTGCACAGTCATGCAACACTGTACCCAAATGAAATTTATAAAAAATAGAGCTTTCTTTTGGTGGTATTTTTCTATATAAACAATGCAGTACAGCATTATCATATGACGAGTGTGGCAGTGATCAGGAATACTGTCTGGTGACAGTATTTAAAAATAATAATAATTTGTTATTCAATTTGTTTTTTCGAATGTTCAAATTTTTTTTCTCTTTTACTTTATTTTTTATTTTTTACATACTCTCATCGCTATTACAATGATGATACTGTACTACTCTGGGGGGTGATCAGGGAATTTTTTTTTTACACGTTTTAATATTTTTTTTTACACTTTTTACACGGTGGTTGTTTGTTACAGTGATGATCATTGTAATGTCCCATACACACGATCGGAAATTCTGTCAGCAAAAGTCCGATGTGAGATTTTAAATGGAAATTCCGACCGTGTGTATGCCCCATCAAACTTTTGCTGTCGGAATTTCCGCCAACAAAAGATTGAGAGCTGGTTCTCAAATTTTCCAGCGGAAAACATTCCTATGGGAAAATCCGATCGTCTGTAGTAAAATTCTGACACATGCTCGGAAACAATTAGACACATGCTCGGAAGCATTGAACTTAATTTTCTCGGCTCGTCGTAGTGTTGTACATCACTGCGTTCACTGAGAACTTTTGTGTGACCGTGTGTATGCAAGCCAAACTTGAGCGGAATTCCGTCTGAAAAAACATCCAAGGTTTTCCGATCGTATGTATGCGGCATAAGAGTAATGATCATTTGATGTGTCACAAATGGCTTTCATTCATGACTCACTGTTTACTATTGTGATGCTGTGATTGGCCACAGATAATCACATGGTACAGGGTGATGTGATTAGCCAAGATACCATGTGATAGCTGTGGGACAATTACAACATCACAATAATAAGCAAGCTGTCATGAATGAAAGCCATTCATGCCAATATTGTTTACATGGTATCATGTGATTGCTATGTAGCTGTCACATAATTCCCTGGCCGGGTACCGAGCACTGTGATCCACCGACACAGAAATCACAGAATTGTGTCGCTGGGCACCCCAGAAGGCACACCAATATGCATGTGCACTGTGGCGTATGGGTATATTGCGGTGCCTGAGGAAGTGTACTGATGGCTGTAGACAAGTGGTCAAAAAAGGACCCATGCCCACCACAGTCAACCTATTAATAGAACTTCACCCCTCTTTTCTTCTTTTTTTTTTCTTTTTCATTCCCCACTTACCTTGTCTGCTGGGTTGTCCTCAAAATAACATATTTACGTGCCCAGCGAATCCAGTGCTGACTGTTGTAATCCTCCTCCTCCGCTGCCCACTGTGACTCGCACAATCATCTATTTTTTAGTAACCATATCAGGAGCTGACCCCCTGTTAATGGGTCACTGCACATGGGATGCATGGTATAAGAATCCCAGAAGGTTGTGGGCAGCGCAGCTACGTCATTCTCACAAAGATGATAGACCAGAAGTGTGGGGCTGGTTTAATTAAAAATAGGTATGTCAAATGTATCTATGACTATAAAAAAAGAGGAGGGATAGGGAATATTATAAAAAGTGAAAGAAAGGAGTCACAATCCACTTTAAATAATTGCACCCTCAACATCCTTATCTAACAGTTCATCAACAGGTCAGTGTTATTTATTATAACTATTATTCTGACTTTTTTTTGTTACAGCTGTTGTTGTAAGCCAGCAGAGGCCCTAATTTAAGAGTACTCTTGTAGTAAAATGAGATTCTGATATAAAAGGGGGCTCTGATGTAAAAGGAAACTCCTGACATAATAGGAGACTCTAATGTAAGGGGGGGGCTTTGATATAAGAGGAGTCACCTCATGTAATGAGAGAGAGAGTCTGATGTAAGAGAAGACTCTAATGTAAGAGGAGACACCTAATGTAAGAGGAGACACCTGATTTAAGAGGAGACACCTGATTTAAAAGGAGACTCCTACTCTTTGAGTGGACCCTGAAGTAAGAGTAGACTCCTGATATAAAGGGGGACTTTGATGTAAGAGGGGACTCTGATGTAAGAGGAGACTCTAATGTAAGGAGGGACTCCTGATGTAAGAGAAGACTCCAAAATACGGGGAGACTCATGATGTAAGATGATACTCTGATATAAGGTGACGCTCTGATGTAAGAGGAAACTGATGTAAGGAAGGGCTCCTGATGTAAGAGGAGACTCCAATATACAGGGAGACTCATGATGTAAGAAGAGACTCTGATACAAGGTGACACTCTGATGTAAGAGGAAGCTGATGTAAGGAAGAGCTCCTGATGTAAGAGGAGACTCCAGTGTAAGGGAAGACTCATGATGTAACAGGAGGCTCTGATGTAAGAGGACGCTCTGATGTAAGAGGGGACTCCTGCTCTATGAGGAGACCCTAAAGTAAGTGTAGACTTCAGATGTAAAGGGGGACTTCAATGTAAGAGGGGACTCTAATGTAAGGACGGACTCCTGAAGTAAGAGGAGACTCTGATATAAGGGGACGCTCTGGTGTAAAATGAAACTGTGATGTAAGGAGGGGCTCCTGATGTAAGAGGAGACTCCAGTGTAAGTGAAAGACTCATGATGTAAGAAGAGGCTCTGATGTAAGGAAATGCTCTGATGTAAGAGGGAACTCCTGCTCTACGAGGAGACCCTGAAGTAAGAGGAGACTCTGATATAAGGGCAGACTCAAGATGTAAGAAGAGACTCTGATATAAGGGGATGGTCTGATGTAAGAGGAAACTGTGATTTGAGGAGGGACTCCTGATTTAAGAGGAGACTCCAATGTAAAGGAAAACTCATGTTGTAGGAAGAGACTCTGATATAAGAGGAAGCCCTGATGTAAGAGGAAACTGTGATGTAAGGGGGGGGGGGGCTCCTGATGTAAGAGGACATATAGATGTAAGAGGAGACTCCTGATGAAAGGGGGACTCTGATGTAAGAGTAGATTCTAATGTAAAGGGAGGCATCTGATGTAAGGTGGGACTCTAATGTAAATGGGGGCTCCTGTTCATGAGATCTGCTGATGTAAAGGTTTCAAAGTTGTCCAGATATGAGCATACTCTAATGTAATGGGGGGGTGGGGTCATCATTTAATGTAAGGAGGGGCTCTGAGGTAAAAATGATGTACATAGGGGGCTGCTGATGTAAAAGCTGATAAGTTGTCACTGGCTGCCTTACTGCATGGTTGCTAACTAATCACTGGCAATTTTATGAAGGTCTTGGTAAATGGTAAAGTCTAATTTTCTTAAATGAGTTTTTGACTTCATATAACCCTGGGAACCCACACAGCAATATAATTATGACAACGATTCCAATCCATCCCCATTGTGTTCCAAGCGAAATAAATAGTTTAGGCTAGAGATTGGTATTCAGTTTTCAGGTACTCAATGCCAGGAGCCTCACACACGAAAAAAAAAAAAAAAATGACCTACGTCAATCTTACTTTGTTCAGTGTAAGCATCAAAGCATGATTTCCACAATTTAAAAATGAGTGTATCAAATGCAAACACACCACATTTGTATTTAAAAAAATAAAATGTGGTGTATTTGCATTTGATACACTCATCTTAAAGGTATTTGAATGCATTTCAGTTTTGAGAGAATCGTTTCTCCTGTCTACACTTTTTAAAAAGGTATAAATACCTATTGATAGTACGATAAATAGCCAAGTAAAATAATATTCATTTTTGGGGTTATTGTGTTGCTAAGTCCCTGTCAATATAAATAATTATGTCAATTGTACCACTCAGTTTATTATTTTGGTACATTGAAAGTTTACATTTTTTATTTTTTTTTGCAAAACTCAAATTGTACGGCTATACAAGTTAATCTCATAATGACAGAAAGGCATCTATAAACCCTAAGGTCATATTGTGCAAAATTACTTAGAATAAAAATGAAGATGTGAACGTGGTATCCGGAGGGTGATGATTACCACCAATCCCAAATCTGTTATCAAAACAAAACAGTGAGTCTAGAATGATTTATAAACTCAGCTGTAAATACTAGACACAGTAAACTTTAGACTTTTGAGATTCACTACTATATTACAAAAAAAAAAAGAAAACCTGTGCAATGCAATTTTTTAATGACATAAATAGATATTTAAAGACTATTAAGAAACTTCTATGAATATTGATTTTGTATTTAATTTTGTTTAGAACTAAAATGTAGCTTCCATTTTTTTCCTATCAAAGGTAAGGTTCCTTTCTACTTGCCAAAGTTCCTCTCTCTTAAAGTGTTTGTAGATCCTTACATATACCCAGTGAAGTGATTAACCTCAGGTAATACAATGAGATATATCTTCCTACACAAGATGTACACACAAGAAGTTTATTCGCAGCCATCACTTCTCTACAACTGTTCAGAATGCACAGTTTACACAGCATTTCTCAGATTCAGGAGGCAGGGGGCAGGGATCTGATGTCACACACTGCACAGTATAGGGAGCAGAGCTGAGTGTAATCTGAGACCTAAGTGAAGTGAAATTTTCATTTTACATTTCAGGGGTTCACAACCACATTATATATAAGGATGAATCCATTGTGGTCATAGTATTAATGTATTTGTGGGAATATATATAGTCAACTGTAAAGTAATCAGGACCTTGGTTCATGTTTATTGGCAATCCTTGGACTTTATAAAAAGAGTTCTATTTCAACATTCCTACAATGAGTTTCCCACATGTTTAAAATGAAAAACACACACACACACACACATATATACAGTATATATATATATATATATATATATATACAGTATATATATTAATATGCCCCACCCCCCCCCGGTTAGAGGGCAGAGCGCCTGACTGTGCTGTGATTCTGGTCAGTGGTTGACCGCGGGCACCCGGCGATCAGCTCTGAGTCTCATGGAACACAGCTCTGTGAGTGTAAATACTACACAGCTGTGTTCAGTGACAGGGGATCTAGTTGGTTTTTCATTCCCTGCTAAGCTAGGGAATAAAAACAAGTAAAAGCAGCACAAAGTAAATACACAAACACTTGTTAGGCACATAGTTAACCCCTTGATCGCCCTAGATGTTAACGCCGTCCTGCCCAGTGTAATTAGTACAGTGACAGTGCATATTATTAGCACCGGTCACTGTAATAATGGCAATGGTGATGTCAGTGTCAGTTAGTTCATTCCCACTAAGTGTCACAGTTAGTTTTAGTTAGTTAGTTAGTTTCAGATTGTCTGCTACATCTCTGTCCCATTATAATTCACTGATCAACACCCATACTAGTATAAACAAAAAAATAAATAACAATTCCAGTATATATCACATAGTTTGTAGACACTAGGGGCCACATTCTCAGAAGAGATACGACGATGTATCTCCAGATACACCGTCGTATCTCTGTTTCTGAGCCCTCCTATCTTAGAATCAGTTACGCATAGATTTGGGCGTAGATCCGACTGGCGTAAGTCACTTACACCGTCGGATCTTAGATGCAATTCTACGCTGGCCGCTAGGTGGCGTTTCCGTCGATTTCTGGATCGAATATGCAAATGAGCCTGATACGCCGATTCCCGAACGTATTTGCGCGCCGTCATCATAGTTTACGTCGTTTGCGTAAGCGTAAGGTTACCCCTGCTATATGAGGGTAACCTTGCGTAGGTCCGGCGTACACCATGTTAAGTATGGACGTCGGGACAGCGTCGTGTTTTTCCGTCATTTACGTCGTTTACGTAACTCGTCGCGAATAGGACTGTGCGTTAATTACGTTGATGTCGAAACTAATGTATTTGCGGTGTACTATGGAGTATGCGCAGTGGGCTACGTTTATGGCCAGTGCATGCGCAGTTCGTTTAATTTAAATACAAGTCGCCCCCTTTACACTACCCCGCTGCAAATTACGGAGCAAGTGCTTGGAGAGCAGAATAACTTGAATATTCGGCAAAAGGAATATCGCGCAATATTCCTTTTGCCGAATATTCGAGTTATTCTGATTGGCTCTGATGCAAAAGAAGGGCGGAGAAGATAATCGCGCAATATTCCTTTTGCCAAATATTCGAGTTATTCTGATTGGCTCTGATGCAAAAGAAGGGCGCATCAGAGCCAATCAGAATAACTCGAATATTCGGCAAAAGGAATATTGCGCGATTATCTTCTCCGCCCTTCTTTTGCATTAGAGCCAATCAGAATAACTCGAATATTCGGCAAAAGGAATATCGCGCAATATTCCGCTTGTTGAATATTCGAGTTATTCTGATTGGCTCTGATGCAAAAGAAGGGCCGAGTAGCTGATGCGATTCTTTTATGTTGCCGAAAATTCGCAATGCGAATTTTCGGCAACATAAAAGAATCGCATCAGCTACTCGGCCCAGGGTCTCTCTCTAATCATACCAGCAATGCTTTTTAGACGTCGATGGAGATCACTAGGATGTGATCTGTTTTAAAAATAAATTAGAAAAAATACGAATATTTGCCGCAATATTCGAGTTATTCGCGAATACTCGAATATGCAATATTCGTAGCGAATATTCGCAATGCGAATATTCGTGAGCAACACTATTCCTGTGCTCATTATCTGTGCTTATGGAATAGTTATGGAGGCAAAGAGAGAGGGTCTGTGTTCTTTGTAATCTATCCAAAATGAAAAACAGAGGGCTGGACACTACATGCTTAGGAATTCAGAGACATGTTGTCATGTCTAAGATGAAGGTAGGAGCAATACTGACTGAACTTACATGACTTGGTCACTTCAAAAAACGTTTAGAAAATGTATTTTCTCAACTTTTACAGGTTGCTACACCACTGACCCAATTATCTAATTTTTAAAAGATTTGTAAAAAAGATCCATTAGCCAGAGGAATGATATCAACCCTCTACACCCAACTTCTTATAGACCCCAATTATGACAAACCAACCTATGTGCGGAAATGGGAGGAGGACCTGGGCCGAATCCTAGATAATTCTGAATGGACTAAGATTTGGTCAACCATAAAATCATCCTTGCCCAATGTCACGGCGATGGAAACAAATTACAAGGTCCTGAAGCGGTGGCATCTTGTACCTGTTATAGTGGCCAAATGTGCCTACACATTCAGCTCTTTGCTTTAGGGGCTGTTCAGATTTGGGCACTCACTTGCATGTATGGTGGACGTGTCCGATAGTGGAATCTTTCTGGAAAGAAATCTTTGAAATGGCCTCTAAAATGTTCCGACAACAGATACAACTAGACCCGTTTACAGCACTACTTAACCTAAAACCGGAATGCTTAACATTTTTTTAATTTAATCTTTTTATTCCACTTCTAACTGCAGCGAAACAAACGATAGCCAAACCATGGAAACCATGATTGCCACTGACGGGGGCCAAATCCCAAAATTCAAAAAAAATTGGCTTTCTTGAATGAAACACTATTTACCTCCGGATTTCAATGATGAGGTCCTTCTGCCATGGTAGCTGATTAATCGCTTCAATGCAAACCCCATATACCTAAGAAATGGTAATCATTAAACATCGTAATGATTCTTGGATCGCCCTTTCTCTCTCTCTCGATACTCTTTTCTTTACTCTCCCTATTTATTATAGATATATTG
Source organism: Rana kukunoris (assembly GCA_029574335.1). Lineage (NCBI taxonomy): Eukaryota > Metazoa > Chordata > Amphibia > Anura > Ranidae > Rana > Rana kukunoris. The sequence continues at coordinate 235,434,510 of CM056049.1, read as the reverse complement.
TTTTTCACCACAATAAGTTTAAGTTGTTAAGTCACAACTCATGTAGTTAATATGACGGTAGTTTAATTATACTTTAAGGCACGGTAGTCATGTGTACAATGATACTCACCGGCTATCTAGTTAGTAAAGATCTAATTAATTCTCTTTAAATATTCTATGTTAAGCATTATTTATTTTTAAAAAACCTTTATGTAAACATCATTATCTGTACCCTTGCATAAATAACCAATGTATGTACTTATTTTTGTGTAATCAATAAACATTTTTGACAAGGATGGTAGGAGCGCACTATATTTATGACACCTTAACAGTTATTTTTCTGTATTTGTGCCATGTTTAGCTAGTTGAGAACGCTATGCCTTGCTACACATGCCTAAAACTTAAAAAACTACACAATGTGTGTGACATGTCCTTCTGCTCCACTGATGTGCCAACCCCTCACGTAGCTTAATGTCAGCTCCAGCATGGAGCTGTGTGATGCAATTTGTAGCTTCTTTTTCAACTTTTTTTTGAAGTGTTGCCTAGTGAAACTTCATTCATGTCACTGCACAGCCGTGCAGTATATTGTGCTGCTGTTCAGTGACATGCAGTGCCATCCAGTGCTGTGCAGAAAAATGTAGACATGCAGTCATTATATCATTTGAAGACCGTATGATTTAGTATAGGAGTAGCTTCTTCAGAGTGTGGGGGTTCCGAATTCCAAATGAGGTAGCTTGCTCTACATGTTGTCTCTTCCTCTGTAACTTTTTTGATGCGTTTGCATAGAAGAAAAAACATACATGTTAACAGCATATACATAATTCACAAATAGCAAAACACCACCAGTATAGGCATATACAGTTACAAAACATACACGTAAGGGCAACAGGCATACAGGTAAAGGCCTCAGGTTCAGGAATGGATGTGGGGCGCATCAGTGGGCTGCAGATGGCCTCACAAAGATCAGAACCCACTGGAGATATAAAAATAAATAGTAATTCAGGAAATGGTCATCCTCATATAATTACTGCAGTAAACTTACATACAGTATTATAACTCCATTGTAGGCACATAGACAGCCAGTATTATGCTGGATACTATTTAAGCACTGTAGAGGATATATTTAATTGGAACCATAGCCAACACCTAATAACATAAACAAAAGCATATATCCCAATCTCTATGGGGATAGCCAACTATACAGTAAATTTACTAGTAGGTATGAGACTTCATGGACCTATCATTCAAATAGTTACTGTAAACCACCTCTATACTGTAGAACATGCTGTACATGGACGTCCTTAGGTTGAGGTGATTAAAATTTTCAGCTAATGATTTACTCATAAGCAGAAATGATTAGACACTTTATCACTTCTGCAGGTGGTGGATGGGGTGCCCCCTTCCAGCCTCTGCTGACACCTTTCCTGGGCTTTGCTATTCGATCACGGAGCCCAGGAGCGATGCGACCGGCAGCAACAGTGGCACAACACAGAAACCGTGACCCCAGAAACCGGAAGCAATGAGAATTTCGTCACTTCCAGTTTCGGCTCTTTGCTTACCTGACGGTTAGTGGCTAGGAACGCAGCCAATCAGACTGATCTGTGTCTGATCAGCTGCATGGGAGGTCAGAGGAGAGATTTGAGGTCTAATAATAGACCCCAGACCTCTTCATAAGGGGGGCCTGTCACTGCCCATGCTGTCACAAGGGATGTTGTTCAACCCTTGTGATAGTAATAAAGTTAATACAAACCTACACAGGCCGCCCAGGCTTCACAACATCAACCTCAGCACTCCATCTTCCACCTGACTTCCCTTGATGACCAGACGCCATGATATTTACGGCTGATCCAACCATCGTGCCAGGGCCTTCTGCCTGGGGATTGACCTGATTCCCTCAAGTATGCAGATCAGGACCTCCTGCCCTCCATCCACTAGCATCAAGAAGCTTTTTCAAGCTTCTAGAACTGGTGGGAGACACCAGAGATCTGCCCTGTAGAGCCCTCTAGTCTGACCTAGAGTAAACCAACCTAATTACAGATTCACACAACTACCATGAGTCAGGAAATTAATTTACCTGCACTAGTTGCACACTAGAGTGTTCTACACTTATAAATGTTTAACCCATAAAAAAAGGTCTGTTGGAGTCAATGGATTAGTTACATGAACACTTCCAGAGAGTATTGATACTGTAAATGACTAATTTTCTGAATGATCTAAATTTGTGAGTGGTATGCCCCAGGGTTCTGTCTTGGGACCAATGGTGTTCAATTTGTTTAATAAAGGTATCGGGGTTGAAATCAGGAGCTTAATTTCAGCATTTACTGATGATACCAAAATATGCCAGAAAATAACTTTACAGGATATAGTATTACAGGATTAAAGACAGACTTTGACAACATAGATGGTTGGGCAGCTACATGGCAGACTAGGTGAAATATTGAGAAATGTTACACACTTGGATGCCAAAAATACTCATGAAAATTACACATTAGGAAGGGCTCCCCTGGGGTAATCAGTGATGGAAAAGAATCAGTGGATGCTTGGAGATCACAGACTTAGCAATAGCATGCAATGCCAAGCGGCAGCTAACAAAGTTAGCAAAATACACTCATGCTTTAAAAAGGACATACATTCGTCTTGCAGTAGGTGTCTAATTTGACTAAATTAAACTGGCCGGCAAACAGGTTAACCTAGCCTAAGCAAATTACCAATTATTTACTAATATTCCTGAATTTCTATATTTTGGGGGAAATGCTCATTCACACGATTTGTGTTACCATGCAATGGCGGTTGCATTCAACTGGAAATCCACAGAGGTCTCTTTACTGCAAGTAATTTGTAGAGTAGATGCTATTATGTTAATGGAAAAATATTTCATACTACCCATGACTCTATACCTATTACTTTGATTATAAATGAAACCCCTGGCTCTTATATTTTCTTTCTGCTACAGAGCAACCATTATTGTTTACGATTCTCTCTGTCTGATTTATGTCAAGTATTTATTGTTATTATATGCCATCTTGTGTGTGTGCAAATTGGGTGACTATATGGCAATTTTCACCTCACTTGAGCTTTGACATGGTACTACCCTTTATGTTATAGTCTTCTTCAGAATTGAATTGTGTTGCTCTTGTATTTTTCACAGCCATTATATACTTACGTGACTTAATGATTTCTGTTGTACTATTAATGTATACATTCACTGTACACTATGTAATTTCTTTGTCATGTCTTTATTTAATAAAAGTTTGCAAACAAAAAGAGATAAATCAATAATTCCACCACTTTACAAAATACTGGTTCAACCTCATCTTGAATATGCCATTAACTTTTGATTACCAATCCCCAGGAAAGATGTTGTTAAAATAGAATGAGTTCAGCAAAGGGCAACAAAATGAATAAGGGGGTGGAGGAACTCAGCTATGAGGTTCAATTGCATAAATTATAGTTATTTTCTCTGGAGAAGAGGTGCTTAGAGCGGAGTTCCACCCAAAAATTTAACTTCCACTTATCGAAATCCTCCCACCCACCGGTGTCACATTTGGAACCTTTCAGGGGGGAGCAGATACCTGTCTAATAGAGGTATTTGGCTCCCACTTTCGGGCATAGAAAGCCGCAGATATCTACACCACGTCCAGCACTTCCTCCGTCGTGCCCGGGAGACACACAGGTCCCAGAATATAGCGGGGACCATTCAGATCACGCAGCGCGACTTGTGAATGCATAGTAGGGAACCAGGAAGTGAAGCCCTGCGGCTTTACTTCCTGATTCCCTTACCGAAGATGGCGGCGGCAGCACCCGAGAGCTGAGGGACAGATCGGCTTCGGGTGCTGACATCACGGTCACTCTGGACAGGTAAGTGTCCATATTTTAAAAGTCAGCAGCTGCAGTATTTGTAGCTGCTGACTTTAAAAAAAAAAATTGCCAGGACTCTGCTTTAAAGAAACACTAAAGGTTTGTATTTTATTAGATCATTTGATTGCTGTAAGCTAGAGCATTTAAATATCACTTACCTCGTTTTTCCTTTTGACCTCCAAAATACAGTAATCCAGGTTTGAAAATGCCATTTCCTGTCTCTCCTCTTCTTGCTTTCCACCAGCATCTGAGCCGTTTTGCATGGTGGAAAGCAGAATGTGATCACCCCCTCCCTATGACTACAGCCCTGCGTGAAGATGCTCTCTTATCCCTCACAGGCATGGAGGCTAAGCCTAATGGGAACTGGAGTTCCCATTAGGCCGTGATGTAGCAAGAATGAATGGTGGTGAATAAAACAGCTCGATTTCAACAGGTATCAAACTAGTTATAATGCAAAACATTACTTTTTACTTTATCAGCTACTGTCAGACTTTAATTTAAGTAAGAGGAAAATATTTTTGTCTTTACAACCCCTTAAAAGCGGAGGTTCACCCTAAAAAACAGCTATATACCATTACATCCAGCATACTGCTGACATCTGCAGTATGCTGTTTTTTTTTTCTTTGCTGTACTTACCGTCATATAGTTATTTTCTACCGGCTCCGAGTTCTCACTCCCGCGGGGAATAGGCGTAGATGAGGGATGTGAGGGTAAAGCGCGTCACGCCTTCCGAAAATTGACAAACTGGGACTCGGCTCTTTACGGCACTATACAGCGTCTACGCCTGCCGTGTAGAGCTGACTGTGCAGGCGCCGTATAAAGCCGAGTCCCAGTTTGTCTATTTTCGGAAAGCGTGATGCGCTTTACCCGCACGTCAATCATCTATGCATCTTCATAGGAACGCCTGCTCCCTGGGGCAGAGAGAACCCGGAAGCCGGGTGAAAATAATTAGAAGACGGTATGTACAGAGAAAAAAACAAATAGCAGTATGCTGGATGTAACGGTATATAATTGTTATAGGGTGAACCTTCCGCTTTAAGAAAGTATATGATTATAATGTTCAAATACATCAAAGGTGACTTCAGTACCTGTAATAAACTGTTTACTGAGAGTGTCTTGGGGGTTTTGGAGAATAACTCCACATTAATGGTTTTATAATAGGATATCCAGCAAGGTCATTTGGCTGTGATGGTCAGGTGTGCACAAACTTTTGGTCATGTACTGTAGTGTGTTTTTAGACCTTAACAAAAATTAAGGTATATTTTACAATAGCTTCAAAAGCAAGAATGGGCACCAAAGCATGGTGGTTTGTCTATATCAAGGCTGTTTCTAAAAGCTAGAATCAGGCAAAGTAAAACTAAAAACAGGCTTTAGTTTGGGGACACATTTATGAAAGACTCAAGTTTCATAACAATGCAATTGCATGCCATCGTATATCAAGGTCAAGGGAAAAGGAACACTAATAGGAAACTAAATTAATTCTTACTGGAAATACAAAGAATATTCTTCATGAGGGCAAAATAAGAAGATTTAAGATCATACCAAAACACGCCATATAATAATTACTTTACAATTATGCAATCATTTGTAAATAATTACATCTAAAATCATTATCTGAATGACTGATTTCTGCTCTTGCTTGACAGCAGCAGGCAAGTGAAGTGAAACCATGATCTGATAAGTCACACACTTAACGTGATACTGAAGAAAAGCCTTGACCTGTCAGCGTGTCAACACTGGGTCTCCTAATCTGATTTTGTGTTGGGGAAAGCCAACAGCCTAAAAATAATTGCAAGAGTCTCATGCTTGTGTTCTGGCAGAAAAGATGCTGCTGATGATCTATGGTGACACTAAGGGAGTCATGAAAACCCTGCCTTGTCTAACCAGCCGCTAAGTAGCTAGTAACTCTGCTACCCAACAAACAGAAAAGTCTCAAAGGGAGGTCAGCAGCTGTGCTGTAACCTATCCCTTTCCTTTCTAGATTACATAAAAATATCATGCACATAGGATGTTGTTGAAAATAAATATTATTAAAGGTGCAGATTTGCTATCTTATAGAGAACAGATAGAAACATTAATTGTGCCTGAGCAGTCCCCTTTCATTTGCTTTGAATTCCTCATGAAACATAGAAGTCCACTTTCTGACATGTGACTTACCCGAGACATTCCAGATCAGTAGTCTCATAGCTACAGTATGGGATCATCTAAGGCAGTGGTCAATGGTCATCAACCCTGTCCTCAGGGTCCACGAACAGGCCAGGTTTTATGTATTACCTTGGGGAGATGCAGACTATAATACTGCAAAAACTGAGCAGCAAATGATATCACCTGTGATGTATTTTAGTTATCTTACAAACCTGGCCTGTTAGTGGGCCCCGAGGACAGGGTTGTTGACCACTGAGCTATGGCACTACTGGTTTTACAAGATTTTGAAGTGAGATTTGGTGATGTGACTTCAGTGCTGATAACAGTATGCACCCAAAGACCTGCAGTGCAAGGATCTGCCTGCTTCAATCATTATTTGAAAATGCTCTTCCTCTTGCTGCTTCTTGGTAATATGTTATTTGGGGGACTTGATGACGCAAAGCCTTCCTCCACACAGGGCTTCCTCCACACAGAGAGACAGCATAGAAATTTTTTTTTAAAGTGGTTCTAAAGCCTCAAGATTTTGTTTCCTTAACCACTTGCTGACGGTCGAGTTTGTACGGCCGCAGCGCGGCTCTACTTCTCTGACTGAACGAGTTTTCTCGTCCGCCCCTTTTGGCGTTCCCAACGTGCGCTCTCGAGCGTGCAGCGGGGAACTCCTGTGCTGGCCGTGTCCCTCGGACACAGCCAAACACAGATCGCGGTAAATAGCCAATCACAGCGGCTATTTACAGCGCGATCTGTGTGGCCAATGAGAGATGATCTCATATGTAAACATATGAGATCATCTCTCATTGCCGACTCTCCCTCCTCACACAGACAGCGCGTGTGAGGAGGGAGAGCGAACGGAGCTGCAGCGCTGGGGGGGGGGGAGTAAAGAATCTGTACCCCCAGGACCATCTGTGCCCCCCAGGACCACAGTGCCCCCCCAGTACCATCTGTGCCCCCCCGGACCACAGTGCCCCCCCAGTACCATCTGTGCCCCCCAGACCATCTGTGCCCCCCAGTACCGCAGTGCCCCCAGGACCACCTGTGCCCCCCAGTACCACGGTGTGTCCCCCAGTACCACGGTGTGTCCCCCAGTACCACGGTGTGTCCCCCAGTACCACCGTGTGCCCCCCAGTACCACCGTGTGCCCCCCAGTACCACTGTGTGCCCACCAGTACCCACCAGTAGCACCGTGCCCACCAGTAGCACCGTGTGCCCACCAGTAGCACCGTGTCCCCACCAGTAGCACCATGCCCACCAGTACCACCGTGCCCCCCTGTGCCACTGTGCGCCCACCAGTACCACCGTGCCCATCAGTGCCCACCTGTGCCACCAGTAGCACCTGTGCCCAGTGCCCATCTGCAATCAGTGCCCACCTGTGCCACCTCATCAGTGCCCACCTGTGCCGCAGTCAATCAGTGCACATCAGTACCCATCTCATCAGTACCCATCTCAGTGCCATCTGTGCCGCCTCATTAGTGCCACCTGTGCCGCCTCATTAGTGCCATCTGTGCCGCCTCATTAGTGCCCACCTGTGTCCACCAGTACACATGCCTCATCGGAGCACATCAGTACCCATCTCAGTGCCATCTGTGCGGCCTCGGTGCCATCTGTGCCACCTCATTGCCATCTGTGCCACCTCAGTGCCATCTGTGCCGCCTCAGTGCCATCTGTGGGCATTTGTACTTTCCTGGCTTGTTAGGGTCTCAAGAAATGAGAGAGGCCTTCAGTACATCAGGTGTAATCAGATGTGATCATTTTTTTATGATTTGCACCATAGCTTATAGACTCTAAAACTTTCACACAGACCAAAAAATTTCCAAAAACTTTGGGTTATTTTTATCAAAGACATGTAGCAGTATAAATTGTGGCCAAAATTTATGAAGAAAAATTAATAATTTGCAAAATGTTATCACAGAAACTTAGAAAAAATCTCTTTCCCCAAATTTTCGGTCTTTTTTCATTAATAGCGCAAAAAATAAAAATCGCAGAGGTGATCAAATACCACCAAAATAAAGCTCTATTTGTGGGAAAAAAAGGACAAAAAAATCATTTGGGTACAGTGTTGCATGACTGAGTAATTGTCATTCAAAGTGTGAGAGCGCTGAAAGCTGAAAATTGGTCTGGTCAGGAGGGTGTTTAAGTGCCCAGTATGGAAGTAGTTAATGTATTCCATGTATTAAGGCATTTAGGTAAAAAAAACTTCTCTGCTGCAGGATACCCCCAGCCACCCTCCACTTATTATTGCCTGAGTTGTTTGACAGGATTGGGAGCCAATGACTCCTGCATGAGAGCAGTGGCTCTCATTGCTGTCTCCCTCTTCATCGGGCAGATTGATAGCCGCAAGAGCCATTGGCTCCCACTCCTGTTAATCAATTCCATGTATAAGAGAAGAGGGCCGCAGCTAAGTCCCGCTGCCTGTGTCAATGGAGCCTGCAGAAGTACCCCCATGGGAATCGGTTTCCTATTGGTTGCACCAGCCAGAGAATAGAAGCCAGGAGTGGTGAAATATTCACATTTTTTACCTACAGGTAAGCCTATACGGTTTAGAAGATATTCACCTTGCTTGCAGCTGTTGACGTCAGCGGCGCATGCGCTATGAAGGTCCAGCGGATGTGACTGGAAAATTGAAGATCCTTGCCGGAAAGAGGACTCCCGCACGCATGCGCGGGAGTGACGTCATCGTGGCTCAGGTCACTCACAGTGCCGGAGCCGCAAACCCAAAATAAACACAGAGTGAACATATAAGCTCCCTCATCGGTTAGCGGGTGGCAACGCCAGCGCTTTGTTCTAAGGTAAGTATTTCTAGTATGCGGGGCATACTAGCTCATTATGCCTTTGCCTTAAAGGTTTTGGATTTTCCTTTTTTTTGTGGGCATACAACCGCTTTAACCCCACAATGAAAAATTATCATTCTCACTGCCTGACTGCAGTAAACTAAAATCTTGTTACTATTGTTATACATCAGTGTTACTTTATACACTGCCATATTGAGAAAGACAAATTGTAATATGCAAGCTTAATCCTGTAATATTCAGACGGATCTCAATGGTCAGTAGTAGATTAGCTAATCCTCAAAACATTAATCAAGCCCTGAGTTTCCAACACTTGCTGGCATTAGGTTTTTAGCATTTACAGTAAAAAAAAGAATAGCTGAAGACTGTTCTTAAGGTAATTCCCACTATTGAGAACATTGCCATCTGTTAAACAAACCAGTATGTGACAAATATGTTTCCTACATGGCTTTGCTGCCCAATTCTAGCAAAAAAAAATTGGAACAGAGTAGGGAAGGATTATAATTTCTTTTGGTGAGAGGTTCAACATAGCAGGTATTGATGGGACACCTATCCACTGGGAAAGGAAACAGCCACCAAACACTTTTATTTGGTAAATGTATTTCACAATACAACATACTGTTGCAATATATGCAATTTTGTGTGTTGAGGCATGTTGGTCCTGCATGACTTTTCTAAATGCAGTGGCCCCCAAAACAAAGCCAAGCATTTGTATCAGTGCTTTGCAGTGCCCTATAGCATATGTTTGTTGCAGCGCCCTGTAAATGTGTGCTTAGGGGACAGATAACACTGAATGGAAACACACTGAAATACATGTATGCAGTGCATTACTGTGTTGTGACATGTAATACAACATGCATTATGGTGTGCCCTTGCAATGTGGAGGAAACCGGGCCCTAATGCCCTGTACACACGATCGGTTTGTCTGATGAAAACGGACTGTTTTCATCAGACGAACCGAACGTGTGTGGGCCCCATCGTTTTTTTTCCCAACGGTGAAAAAAAATATGTAAAAGAAAAGTACTAATATGTTAAACAATGTGACCAAACAGTCCATTCAAAAAAACAAAACTACCAACAGTGCTAATAATGCGGTGGAAGTAACCCCACCGCTGCAAAAGATGTAATAACTGGATGACAGCAATTAAACTAATTAATCTGAAATAGTCCAAGGATGAATAAGTATGAGGAAAAGCAGAGTGCACCGTCCACCAAATTCTTCTCTATTCACCACTTGTGATCACTCGCCCCGTCGGGGTTTAAACTCACCAAAATGTAATGAGCAGTAAGCGTTTCATTCAATCAGTTTTTAAGCCGCTGCAGCGCTGAAAAAAAATAGAACCTTTTTCTTATCTTAAAAAAAATGATCCTCTGTGGGGAAATCCATCGGTCAAAAATCCACGCATTTGCAGAATCAACTCGAAAGCATTGAACTTAATTTTTCTCAGCAAGTCGTTGTGTTTTACGTCACCGCGTTGGACACAATCGGATTTTTTAACTGATGGTGTATAGGCAAGACTGGTGAAAGTCAGCTTCATCGGATATCTGATAAAAAAATCCATTGGTCTCTTTTTTTCCAGACGAACCAATCGTGTGTACAGGGCATCAGAAGTTCCTTAAAAGATGTTTGCTAAAATATTAGTCAATACTGCTTTAATATATTTTACTATCTCATTTTCATGGCAAAATGCATTGAAGAAACCAGCTAATATAAATACTTTAGGTTCTATGATAGACCTGCTTGTGAACCCTGAACAGCCAGGTCTGACACAAACCTTGTATCTATTAGGCCGCGTACACACGATTGGTTTTGACTGATGAAACTGGCCTTAAGGCCAGTTTCATCGGTCCAAACCAATCGTGTGTCAGGCCCATCGGACCGTCGTCCATCAGACCAAAGTTTTAAAACTTGCTTTAAAATCGGACCGATGGACGCCTGACCATCGAGCCAAACCGATGGTTAGTACGCAAAAGCATCGGTCCAAAAACCCGCGCATGCTCAGAATCAAGTCGACGCATGCTTGGAAGCATTGAACTTCGTTTTTTTAGCACGTTGTTGTGTTCTACGTCACCGCGTTTTGACCCGATTGGATTTTGGACTGATGGTGTGTACGCACATCAGACCATCAGGCCACTTCAGCAGTGTACTGATGAAAACGGTCCGTTGGACCATTCTCATCGGGTTGGACCGATTGTGTGTACGCGGCCTTAAGTTAAAGTGTCCTGTGTACACAGTTCTCAGTTTTATGTATTATGTCTTGACCTCATGAAAAAAAAAGAAGAAAAAAAACAAGGATATAAGGTAAAATGTTGCCTATAATCATGAAAACCTTGTAAAAACCTGCAATAACAAATTACTGCTGGACTCTGCACAGTTCCTGTGGTCAAAGTGGACACCTTTCTTTGGGCTATGCACACACATATATGGCTAATGTTTTATACAGTAAATTTTCTAGTTCCCTAATTGCAATGATTATGCAATATATTCATTCTACGCTTTTCCAAATGCTTGACAGTATGGTTTAAAAAGCTTTGTAAAAGGGTGGCCTTGCATATATAAAGTTGTTAAATGAGAAATAATGTTTTGTTGGCATGAGTAATGTGAAATATTGAATATTTAATTCATTTAATGTTAAATGCAGCTTAATCATCGTTCTGGGGAAAGTTGAAACTCCCATAGAGTGCATTAGGGAAAACGAAAATTCTTAAGACAAGACCACCCAGCAAAATGGCAAATAAGGCCCTAACAGAAAATGGGTAATTTTACTGAAAAAAAAGGGGCTAGACATAGAATTTTACAGAATAACAAGCTCAATAAGAACTTGCAGACTGCTTTTTTCCAAGAAACTCAATAGATCCAGCTAAAAAAGATCTCCTATAGCCGTTGTCTAATCCAAGTGTTGCATTATACCTTCTACCTCAAATGCTCCCACTCTAATTATCTTTAATGTTATTTATTGTATGGTTTTGTTTCAGACTTTTATTTAAGCCAAATCCATGTCTGATTATAAAACAGGAAAAACGACTTAGTTACTGTGCATTCTGCATAGCAATATTGTATAAAAATTCATAGTAAGAGCAGAAGCAGAACTCATGTAGGAAAAAGTTACAGTATTGGTGCTGTGGCTATATATCTCTGCAGATCCATTAGGCTGCAATTTTTTCTTAAAAATAAAAAGCAAAAGTAAAAATATGCTGGTTTGTATTTTTAAAGTAACCTGCAATCAGTGTATGGGGGTTGCAATCTACTTCTGAAAATACACACTGCAGTAGTTCTTTTTTCTGGCTTCAGTAATAATCTAGTTGCTTTCCTGGAACATGAATGCAAAATAGAAAGTTGGGGTGAAGGCTGAACTCTTGATATGCAAACTTGTTCCAGGACAATGCTTCAGAAAGTATTGAAGTATCAAAGCCAGTTGATTAGCATAAGGTAAATAGAATTGGCAGGAGGAGAAGAGAATTGTAGTGAAAGCATCCCGAATGATCTCAGCACAGGTTTGTTTTAAAGCCCTATTAAACCTTTACCATTCATTACTGTAATGCACTTTTTTTTACATACCTTGTGTTGCAGTAAGGGTTTAAATGCTGTAATCTGGAGCACTCTGGAAAGTAAAGGCCTGTACACACAATCGGATTTTCCGACAAAAATTGTGTAATGGCAGGGTTTTTGTCGGATAATCTGACCGTTTGTATGCTCCATCGGACAATTGTGGGATTGCATGCTCTCAAATTTTCCGACAACAAATGTGTGCCATTGGATTATCCGATCATGTGTACACAAGTCCGCCGGACTAAAATCTAAAGTACAAACACGCATGCTCCGAACCAGTGCTAACCATAAGACAACAATAGCAGAAGTTGCCCAAAGGGCACAACTTCACGGGAAACGTCAGCGCAATGCGTTCCGTTGGGCGTTTAAATGCGCCCGTAGATGCGCCATTCCGGCACTAAAGTATATCCTGTTCCCCCTCCCCGCAGTGAAGTTACTTTTGTTCTGAGATGGCTGCTCCCGTTCCCCGCAAACACACAGGAGAAAGCTGAACTCTAAAGGCCAGGAGCTGTCAGCCGTCATCTCGGCTATGGAGACCTATGATGTCTTCCTCCATGGCTGTAAAAGTTGACAGACAAGCATGGACAGAGGTGTTGTCCTGCAAATGGGGGTGCTCAGCTAGCTCTTATCGTCGGTAACGCTGCTGTAGCTGCTCTCCTGCTGACCTGTGGCCGTCTGGAGTAAAGATAAAGCAGCTATTTGTAGAAATAACTTTGCGCCGGATGGACTAGATACGCGCGGCGCATGTAGTCAGCATATGGTGCTAATCCGTTTGCGAATCGCGAAATCTCCCTCATTTGCATATTTGCAGGGGAAATCAATAGGCGCGACTGATGCGCCAAGCGAAATTATGCGCTGACGAGACTCTGGCGTCGGAAAGTTAAGCCGATCGGAAATGGCCCGTTTTCTGTCGCAACTAGTTTGGTGGGTACGGCCACATAGAAACGACGGCGCATATTCACAGTTCACAGTATCGAAATACTCCAGCGCAACTCTACCTGAATCTGGCCCATAGTTTTATGTATGTTGGCTGAAAAACTTCTGCCGTCTGTATGCAGAACAAGTTCATGGCCAACGCCTTTAAGCAGGTAAGCAGTTTACCTATTACAGTAAAGCAGCAGAGGCCATCTGTCCCTGATCTTGACAAGCAGTGTTATAAAGTGACACGTTACAAAAAGTTGTATCGCCACACCCCCGATCCTGTGACTGACAAATCAGTAGTTGCATGCAGGAGCAAGAGAGAAGGGGGTGTGTGTGCAGCCTTTCCCTTACATATCCCTCTCCCTACCTCCTCCGGCTCATCTGGGATTGGTTGTTTGTTGAATGAGTAGTATTGTACAAGAAGAAGTCTGTGATGGGGCGTGGCTTGGCGCGCAACGGACATGGTCGCTCAGTAGGAGAGCTCCGGGGCACACACGGCCTGCAACAGACTCCTTCCTCGACCCACGGCTCGCTGATGCCAGGGAAACGGTCCTACAGCACCCCGCACTCCCGCTCGAGAAGAGGAACTCCCGCGGCGTCGGCCCGGATCATCACGGATCTGTTTAAACCATCGGCGGGGATCCGCAGCATGATGGGGAAGGCCAAGATGGCGCTGGAGCAGCACCACGAGGAGGATCTCAGTGAGGACTCACAATCCCTCCCGGAGGACTCAGGTAGGGAGGCGATCTGCTCCAACCACCCCCTTACGCTGGCTGACATGTCGGTGATAGCTGCAGACATTAAGTCTGCGTTCTCCGCTGCTATCACTGACATTAAATCCAACCTCCTGGCCCTGAATGAGCGCATGGCGGGGGCAGAATCTGCTGGAAAGCAAAGGGACAGGGCCATCCATCGCCTGGAAAAGGCTTCCTCCACGCACAACTACCACTTTATAGAAATAAACAGACATTTGGAGGACTTGGATAACAGGGGAAGGAGAAAGAACATTCGTGTGAGGGGCATTCCTGAGACTGTAGAATCTGCTCACATCATGCCTGCCCTGCAGCGTGTATTTAATAGTTTGTTAGAGAGGCAGGAGGATGTCGCGATTGAATTTGTCAGAGCTCATAGAGCACTTAAACCGAGGGGGCCTGACTCTGCTCCTCCATGGGACATTATTTGTTGTTTACAAAGCTTCCCCCTGAAGGAGGAGATGATGAGGAAAGCAAGGGGAAACGACCACATCGTGTTTAATGGGGCCACAATTATGCTGTTCCAGGACCTTTCACAGATCACCTTAACCACTTAAGGACCCCCGCACGCACATATACGGCCACAGAATGGCACGTACAGGCACAAGGGCGTAAATTTATGTCCCCGCCTGAGTGCGGTTCGGGGGTCCCATCGGGACCCCCTCCGCGGCGTGCGGGGGTCCCCCTACCTCTGGGAGCGATCCGGGATCTGCGGGCGGATGTCCGTGATATCCGCCCCCCCCCGCGATCGCTCCCAGCCAATGGGAGCGCGCTCCCAGCCTGTCACTTCCTCCTCCTGTGTTTACACAGGAAGGAGGAAATGATGTATTCTCTCATCGCAGCGCTGTTTCCCAGCGCTGCTGATGAGAGAAGACATCACAAGTAAGTGTGCACCAACACAACACTGACACACACTCACATAGGCATATTAACCCCTTGTGATCGCCCCCCCCACCCCCCTGTCACAGTGTCACTGAATGCAGTGATTTAATCACTGCATTTAGTGTCAGTGTGACAGGCAGTGTAAAAAACAGTTGGTGTTAGGTTCAGGATAGCCCCCCCACCCCCCCTAATAAAGTTTTAACCCCCTGATCACCGCCCTAGTTAACCCTTTCACTCCCTATTGCCAGCGTCACTAAGCGATCAATTTTCTGATCGCTGTATTAGTGCCGCTGTTCCCGCTAGGTAGCTATTTTTTTTTATTGCGATTTTTTTTTTTACTAAAGACATGTGGCTAAATAAATTTTGGCCTAAATGTTTGACTAAAATTTAGTTTATTTGATTTTTTTTTTAACAAAAAGTAAAAATTGGTGTTTTTTTTTCAAAAATGTCGCTCTATTTTTGTATATAGCGCAAAAAATAAAAATCGCAGAGGTGATCAAATACCACCAAAAGAAAGCTCTATTTGTGGGAAGAAAAGGACGCAAATTTTGTTTGGGAGCCACGTCGCACGACCGCGCAATTGTCTGTTAAAGCGACGCAGTGCCGAATCGCAAAAACACCTTGGGTCATTTACCAGCGTATTGGTCCGGGTCTTAAGTGGTTAAAGAACCTCTAGCAATGGCTCTGTTTTTTTTTGTTTTTGTTTTGACTATTTTTGGTTCCCTGACTGCCTATTGCTGATGTGGTACACCGGCCCGTCTAACCACAGATCCCCCCCTACCTCCCACGCTTTTGTTCTGTGTTTAGTTTGTTTTAATGACCACGTGGAAGTTCTGCCTAGCCTACATTGCCCATTTGGTGGTTGGGGGAGGCTCCTCCTGCATCGGCACTATGGGTGACCTGACGTATGCTCTCTACTAATTCCTTACTCTGAACTCCAGGTCTATGGATATGCTGCATGGAGACTGATCCAAAAAGTCTAGGACTTGGCAAGTAGAGGCGAGACCTCTAATGGGCATCGGATTATGACCTACAGGTCTCAGGGGGGACCCCATAGAGGACAGAGTGCTGACATATATTGAATAAATCTATCCTTGGTGCTGGGGGGGATTGTGGTGGTTCATATGGGTCGTGCAGTGTTGTTCTAGCCCCCCCTTTTTTTTGGGGGTCCGGAAGGACATGTCTAGTAATAGACAAAGCTACAATAGCCATTTTTCGCAGGCCGTGTGTGTGTTTTGTTTTGTATTTGAAATTTATAACGCTTACAGTTTATCTTACAAGTTTAATGACTGTACTGGTATAACTGACAGTCTACATCGTTGTTGACTGCCTCCCTCTACCCCCAAACCAGTGCCTCCGCATTCGCTGAGTGATTGCGGACGCACCGACTTATTCCGCCCAGAGGTGGGTTTCACCCCACATCCGGGCAGGGAAATCTAATACTCTCTTTTTCATTCTCTGCTCTCTGGCTCTTCTTGCTCCCTCTCTCCCTCCTTCCTTCTCTCTCTATTTCTTTTGCTGGCACTACTGCCTCTCCTCCTTCTTCTTGGTAAAGTCGATCTTGCTAATTGTGTCTATTTGATCCTAATTAACGGGTGTCTGTGTCCTGTGATTCTCTTCTGCTACAGGTGCGCTCGGCCAGCCCATCTCGTTCTGAGTCCTGAACATGGCATACACGGATCTCGGGCGGAACCCATTCGTGGTATCTCACAATGTGAAGGGACTAAACATCCCTGAGCGGCGCTCCACCCTCCTGCGGGAGCTCTGGAAAGGAAAGCCCCAATTTGTGTTCCTTCAGGAGACCCACTTCAAAACGCACTGCGTGCCCCGCATGACGGACTCCTGTTACACGGAGGCATACCATGCCACGAGTGATGACTCCAAGGCTAGGGGGGTATCTATCTTAATCAGCAAACATGCACCATTTGTTCTCCAGGAAAAAGTTATTGACCCAGGGGGTAGATACGTGTTTTTAAAAGGCCTATACGGTAGTACACCTGTAACTATGGCTAATGTCTATTTCCCCAACGAGGCTCATGTATCTTTTTGCCAGCAGATAGTCCGGGAGTTGTTGGGCTTCTCCTCTGGATGCCTGATTCTAGGGGGGGATTTCAACGTACCACTCAACCCGCTATCAGATACATCCAATGGGAAGACCTGCATTACCTATAGGACCCTCAGGCGCATCAAAACATTGCTTCAATCCTTGCAACTGATTGATGCCTGGAGGTTTTTATACCCGGATGGAAGGGACTTCACTTTTTATTCTCCCCCGCATGACCGACATTCTCGCATAGACTATCTTTTTATATCCC
This sequence comes from Rana kukunoris, assembly GCA_029574335.1. NCBI lineage: Eukaryota > Metazoa > Chordata > Amphibia > Anura > Ranidae > Rana > Rana kukunoris. The sequence goes on along the minus strand of CM056049.1, from coordinate 235,417,325 downwards.
AGAGGGATCTGACGAAGGTGTCAGGGGAGCGTATAGGCATACGGTCTTTCTCAGACCATGCCCCGATCTCACTCTCCCTGGGGGAACTCTCCACTCGACATAGACCGCCTGCTTGGAGACTAAATGCATCTCTCCTGACGGACCCTGACCTCAGAACAGAACTGACTGTATCGCTGGGCGAATTTTTTCGTAGAAATGCAACGGTCGACGCTGATCCCCTAGTGGTGTGGGAAGCACACAAGTGTACGATACGTGGCGAACTAATGAAAATGGGGGCTCGACGTAAGAGAGATAGAGATGTAACCATTAGCAACCTGGCGAATCGGATAACATTTTTAGAGACACTTCATAAACAGTCCCTGTCCGTACAGACAGCTGTGGAATTGCTAGAGAAAATGAAAGACCTGCAACAGCTTTTTGACGAGCGGTCGCGGAGGTTCCTTTTTTTTAGACGACGGATCTATTACGAGTCTGGCAATAAGGCTGGGAAGTTCCTGGCCCGGGCTCTGAGAGAGCAAACAAACAAAAATTTCATTCACGGAATTCGTCGGGCCGATGGCACGCTTGATGTCACTACGGATGCGATTGCGGGACACTTCCACGACTTTTACACAAAGATGTATAACCTACCGACTGGACATAGACTGGAGGGACGGGAGGGAGATAGGGCTCAGGTAATTAGGGACTATCTGTTAGACAGTGGCCTCCCCGCTATCTCAGAATCAGATATCGCTCTACTAGAAGGCCCGATTACACAGGATGAAATAGCCTCCGCTATAGCGCAGCTTAAACCGGGGAAGAGCCCGGGCCCGGACGGCTTCACCTCTATATATTGTAAAACCTTCGCCCAGACCCTAGTGGGGCCCCTCAGAGCTGCTCTGGACTCTCTGTCGGAACCTAGAACGGTCACGCCAGACTTTCTCTCAGCCCACATCACGGTACTACACAAGGAGGGTAAGGACCCCACTGACTGTGCCAGCTACCGTCCCATATCGCTTTTAAATCTTGACGCCAAGATACACGCGAAGGTTTTGGCGTCCAGGCTGAGTCCCGTTCTCTCTGATTTGATAGGTCCAGATCAGGTGGGCTTCATGCCGGGCCGTGAAGCGTGGGACAATGTAATTAAAACCTTACTGCTAACGCAGGCGGCTCGGGCCGGCAATATCGAGGGCCTTCTCCTGTCCACTGATGCGGAGAAGGCCTTCGATCGCGTGGCGTGGGACTACATGCTGGCCGTATGCACTAAGGTGGGTCTAGGTCCCCACATGATGGCCAGGATTTCGGCGTTGTACCAAAGCCCCTCGGCTAAATTGAAGATAAATGGCTCCCTATCGGAGAGGGTCTCGATTGCAAATGGCACTAGGCAGGGTGTCCGTTATCTCCCCTTCTATTCATACTATCTCTGGAACCCTTCATTAGGATGATCAGGAACAATGCAGACATTCGGGGCTTCAAGATTTTGAACAAGGAATATAAGGTTGCCGCCTACGCGGATGACCTTCTCTTTTTTCTCACCAACCCTGTGACGTCTCTGCCAGTTTTTCTGAAGGAGTTCGCTATATATGGTTATGTTTCTAACCTCAAAATCAACTATGCCAAGTCTGAAGCCCTGAATGTCTCGTTGCCGGATAATGTCTTGTCCCAAGTGAGGGCATCGTCCTCCTTCAGGTGGGAAACTAGTTCTTTAAAGTATCTGGGAGTCTGGCTAACGCCAAACCTGGCAGACACATATAGACAAAACTTCCCCCAGTTCCTTAAAAATGCGGAGGTAGATCTGGAGAAATGGAGATCCGGGCGTTTTTCCTGGTTCAGACGTGCAGCCATCATTAAGATGGTACTTCTCCCCCGTCTGCTCTATCTTTTTCATACCCTACCCCTTAGAATTCCCCGGGTCTTTTTCGCCTCACTGAAATCTATATTACTGAAGTTTCTATGGAACTCGCAAAGACCCAGAATTAAATACTATTTGATGCTGAAGCCTAAAGACCGAGGGGGGATGGGCTTACCTGACTTTATGTCATATTATAGGGCTACTCACTTGACCAGGGTCATTGATTGGCATTGTCACGGTTCTCTGAAAGACTGGGTGTCACTGGAAGCAGATCTCTGCCCGCTTCCGCTCCAGTTCGCCCCATGGATTTCTCGGGATGATTGCCCACCGGAACTGAAATCCCACCCTGTTACAGGCTCCACTTTGGAAGTTATGCACAAGCTTGCTAAGATCCCTGCAATTACTTCACAGCCAGGTCCACTAACTCCCCTAAGGAATAACCCAGGTTTCACACCGGGACTGAATAACCCGCACTTCAGATCGTCTGTAGACTCACGGTCCCTCCTGGCGGGAGACTGCTTCAAAGATGGGGTACTTAGGGACTGGACCGCTCTTAAGAGGGATGCGAATGTCCCACAGATGCCCCTTTGGGCATACTTTCAATTGCGTAGTTATCTGGGAGGGGGGTCTAGGAGGGAGGCTTGCAGTAGGCCCCTTACAGCCTTGGAGTCAATCTGTCTTGAGGGTTCACGCTGTGCAAAATCCACCTCTATGGCCTACTTATGGTTGCAGAACGAGGAGCATGGAGCTGCCGAGGTACTCAGAGCGAGATGGTCAAAGGAGCTGAGCATTGAGATCACCCCTAAACAATGGAGGTACGCTTGTATTATGATTCATAAGTGTTCAATAAGTACTGCAATGCAAGAAACGGCTTACAAAATCATGACCCACTGGTATAATACCCCGACTAAAATGCATTGATGGAACCCTCAAATCCCAGACGAATGTTGGAGGTGTGGAACCGGAAAGGGATCCCTAGTTCACATTTGGTGGCAGTGCCCGTCCATTGTACCGTTTTGGGACAAGGTCATTCGGTTGACCAAACAAATTACTGATACGAGTATTGACCTGAATGCAGCTTCTTGCTTACTTCATGTCACAAACACCTCATTGAAGAGGTATAAAAGCTCCCTGACAAGACATTTACTGAACGCAGCTAAATCCTTAATCCCCCTGTACTGGAAATCTCTGAGGGTTCCATCATTGCTGAGTGGCTCAGGAAAATTTTGGATGTTTATGCCATGGAAGAAACCCTGGCCCAGTCGACCGATCAGGTAGACAGACTTCAGGAGATGTGGCGACCATGGGTGGAGTTTAGATATTCTTCTACATACTCAGAGAACCTGACACAGGCGCCTACTTAGGACACCCGTGAGAGGTGTTTTGGGCGTAGGCCCATGCATACTACATTGACTGTTACCATGTTTTTCTACTCTAGATCTTTTCTATGTCTTTCTCTTTTCTGTTTCTGGTTTAAATCCTGATACTTAAAGATGGCTGCTTGGAGAATTACCCTTTATTGGCCATTTAGTGATTATGCCTTACTGCGCTACTGATGAACGGTATGGTCTACAGATAGCCTGTTCAGACCGGCCAATAGAAGCCTGTTGCAGATATAAGGCGGGACTTTATGCTTAGTACGCTGTTTGTACCTGGCTTGATGTCAATTAACATGGGGCGTTTTCTCTTTCCCCCCGTTCATGTATTCTCAGGTATATTGTATTGCTTGCCTTGGTATGTTTCTACTAATAATATTGCTCTGCGAGCAGCTGTAAATTTCTGACATTTGTGATTTACATTGTTCTATTTTGTGTGACACAATAAACTTTGAATGTTTATAAGAAGAAGTCTGTTGGTGCATCCCTAGATCCTCGATTGGGCAGTATTTGCGGGGGCGTGGCCAGACACCAGGGGGGTTGCCCTATCCCAATGTCAGCCTGTATACTGCCCGAGGGGGGGAAAGAGATGGGAGGAGAGTCCAGTGAGGTCATGACTCCACTTCCCAAGCTCTGGCATCTGGACCACTGATCTGAGATTTTCTGAAGGCTGAGACAGGTGCAGGGGATCAGAAATCTCAGGCATAAGTCCCATCCGCTGAAGAAGTCCCGCCCTAAGGGACGCAACGTTCAGTAAGGAAGCACGTGACGTCACCCGCAGCCTTCCATCGTATCATGCACAATCGTTGTACACTCCTGGCACTGGATATAGTGCCTATGTTTGTGAGTTTTTATACACAATGTTTTATTAAATTTCATTACTGTTATTGCAGAGAGCACTATGGTTTGTCCTCTTTTTATTTGATTGGATCCATTCCCCACATTCCCCGCTGATATATTCTGTGAGTTTGATCGCTTTGTCCCTGTCTGGTCTTTGCTGGAGGTGTGCCTGGATTATACCCTTATGGGAAAGCGTATTTGACCCTACCTAATAGAGGGTTTATCTCATGAGGTGAGCGGCCATTACTACTACTGGTGGAGGTGTCTTGCTATTCCACGCTCATCACCTGCATGCTTTTGCATACAGTCACGTTTTAAAGATCACTTGGATGACTTTTTTATGGACTTGTTATTAAGCGCTGCACCATCTTTTACATAAGTCAAACGATTTTCTTTTAAACTGTGGAAACATTAATATGATGCATGTCTTTAATGTTGCTTGCACTTGAGGTTTTGCAACCACTTTAACAAAAATGTATGCAGTTATACAAGCACATTGATTTGGGGTACTGACTTCAGACTTTTAGTAGCCTAAAAGTTTGTATTTATACTAGTTGTCTTAATGGCCAGACACTAGATCAACATGCATGCATCTCCCCAAGGTAATACATAAAATCTGGCCTGTTAGTGGGCCCTGAGGACAGGGTTAATGTCTACTGGTGTACACGGTCGTCTTAATAGCATCATGGGCTCCTGGGCAAAGTAATGCACTGGGGCCCCTACCAGCTTCTTCTAATTTACACACCCACTTTCAAGAAATAAAGTATAAATAGTTGATAGAATTAAACATATATTCATCAGTACTTTCAATAAAATCGATTTTTACAAAAGGAAAACATTCCATAAATCAAAGACTAGTCAACACAAAGGGCACAGTACCGAGGGGAATGCAGAAAGACACATTACAGGGGGGATTCAGAAGGGCACAGTACAGAGGGGAATTAAGAAGGGCACAGTAAAGGAGGGAATGGAAACGGACACAGTACAGAGGGGAATAAAGAAGGGCACAGTACAGGGGGGAATGCAGAAGGGCACAGTACAGAGGGGAGTGAAGAAGGGCACAGTACAGGGGGAATGCAGAAGGGCACAGTACAGGGGGGAATGGAGAAGGGCACAGTACAGGGGGGAATGGAGAAGGGCACAGTACAGGGGTGGTTAGGAGTGCACAACACTGGGATCAGGAGGACACCGTATAAGTTCTGGGACGCTTCTCGGGTCACGACCCTATCAGGACAGTTTAGTAAAAAGCATGACTGACTCAGCAAATCCGGGACAGTTTGCAAGTATGATGTAATGCAAGATTATTGTGGGGCCCCCCTCGTACCTGGGGCCACTGGGCAATGCCCAGGAGTGCCCTTGCATTAAGATGGTCCTGCTGCTGTATACCATCTGATCAAGCAGTGATAACCACTCACCTCTTAAAATATAGCAACAAATACGTAGAGAAACAAATAAATAAAATATAGTCAGGTTTAAGCATACTAATGCTTGCAACATATTGTAAATAAAGATCATTAGATATATCGAACATGCAGTTCTAAGACAGTTGTTTAGGTCACATCCGAGTTCATCTAAATGTAAGGCACATTGAAATGCAAGAATATTTGCCATGTGTGTTAACGACTTTTAAAATTGGCCCATTAAATCCACACTGAACATGTACCTTATTATTACCCCGTTTATTCCATATATATTACTAGCATCCAAGTAGCTTAACGATTTGGGAAAAGAAGCCCTTTTAATTGTTTCAGACTCCTAAATCACTGGTTCATTCATAGTATTTCATTACAGTTACTTAGTTACATCATTACTTCCGAAGATTTTAATTACACTCATCAGGCTTCTGAGGTCATTATTTACACTGTAACATTTTATTAGAGTAACCAGGTTGATGAGTACTTTATTACTGCACAGCATGCTATTAAAATAGCTTCACTTCCTGTTCACATTCAGCCCGGGATATTTTCCCTTCTTTTATCAAATTCTGGGCTTATTATTGCAAGGTTCTTACACATAGATTTTACATAGTAGATATGAAAATTGAAATAATACGGTTGGAAGGTTGAAATGTTCATTGTAAAAAAAGTAAAGCAAAAAGAAACATTCTATATTAGTTATGCATTGTTAATGTATGCAAACAAACAACATTTTTGTATTATTAATTACATATATGATACTCACAAATACCTCATACTTACAAACTCTACAAATGTGCTTCATCATTTCCATCCTTCATCTGGTGTAATTAAAAGGAAGAGACATTCATTTTTTAAACAAAAGATGGGCATTCAGGGGTCAGGGGTCCAGTATTGACTCTCACTTACTATTTTGGTGGCTGGTTTTGGAGTAACATGGACTTGCAGTGAATCCATCAGATTTGGAAAGTTTGCAAATTATACACTTTTGGCTCCAAACTTTGGTTGCAAAATGAAGAAGTACCTATAATGCAGTTATATCCTACTTCGATGGTCAGATGAGTCACAAAAGCCAATACTTTGTAGAAATGTATAACACAGGGTGGGCTTGCTACAGCCATGCTGTCAGTATGCGTTGGAGCTGTTATGGAGCATGGACAGTTCTGTGAAGGCATAGATTCTGTTCTTGTTATATTTTATTTTTCTTAATTTGGACATTGGTACATATAATCCATGGGCCAGGTACACAGTTTCCCATATTGCTTTTACTCTATAGTGATCACTTTTATTTGTATGTTGGCTTTTATCAATAAAACCCAATTTATTTGACCTGCACCTTTGGAAGCCCCCCTTTTTTTCTTTCTTCCATGTTCTTTGGATGTGAGTTTTGGTGGGTCCTCCATTTGGCTATTACTACCCCAGTTGTGGCCACTAATATTTAGAACCTACTAAATATTTTTTGGACTTTCCTTGGGTCGTTTGGTTCCTCAATTCAGTTGGAATATCCATGTCTGACTGAGCACCGGTCGTGAACAACTAGGTCCAGCAGTTCCATTTGTGGTTATTTCCACCCAGATCCCCTCAAGGAGCATTTGGAGTTCCATTGGATCCCTTGGATATCCGGTTCACCAATAGATTGGGAACACCAATGTCTGATTGATCCGTTGTCACTGACAGTCAGGTCCAACTGTTACGCTAAGGCCTCGTACACACGAGCGAGAATCTCGTCGTAAAAGAAACGTTGTTTTCCTCAATGAGGTTCTTGTCAAGCTTTCCTTGCATACACACTGTCAAGACAAAATTGTGTTGTTCCCAAACGCGTTGATGTACAACACGTACGACGGCACTATACAGGGGATGTTCGATTCCACTGGCACAACCCTTGGGGCTGCTTTTGCTAATCTCATGTTACTGCGTGTTAAGTAAAAGTTTTGGTAAGAGACAATTCACGCTTCTCAGTCTGTTACAGCGTGACAAATGTGCTATCTCTATTACGAACGCTACTTTTACCGAAGGTGCGCTCCCGTCTCATACTTTATTCTGAGCATGCGCAGGTTCGTAAACCAGCCCGACGAGAAACACAACGAGGAAATTGAGACTCCCGACAAGAAAAAAGAGAGCATGTTTTTTTTTTTTTGCCGAGGAAAATGGTCGTGTGTACGAGGCCTAAGAGTGTTTAAGACACACTATTTGTTTTGAAGGCATACTTCCTGTGATGGTTTAGACAACTCAGATGACATCCTCACCGTGAGATTCTTCATCCACTTGTGAGGGACACTGTCATCTTATCATTTCTTGTGTACGAATATTCACACATTTTTTTAGGTATTTTTTCAATGTTTATTTTACCCCATTGGGTTCATAGTGTTAGTGATTTATACATATTTCACTGTTTATTATTTTAGCACTGCATATTTACCTCCATCCATGGCAGTGCCTGGCTTCTAATGCCTTTTGACAATAGCTTGCCTTTTTAGTCCTACAAATGACCAGAATTAAATCCAACTCCTATGGACTTCAATTGGGTTTTTCACAAAGTTTGCAAACTTCAAATTTCAAGCAAGATTTAAGTTACTGTTCATATACCTAACGCCGGCAGATTTGCTCACCCCTACTGTTAATAAAGACTGGAAACCAGAAAAACTGAAGGGAAAGATTTGAGTTTCTTGTAAATCTATTATAAAATTACTAGCTTAGGTAATTGGAAACTAGAGTGCATTTTCAGCGAGGCCCTATTATTGTGAGTAAACAGGTTTGTATATTGTCCCTCTGTATACAATACAATGCCTTCACTGACCATGTTATTAGATAAATGTTATACATTTTAACAGAGTGGATGTTACTATATTAGATCCAATGGCTGGAAATAATCCATGTTCTGGCAGCCAAATCACTAGAATATAGGGTGTCAATCTCCACAACAAGACTGTGGGTGTCATGCCCTTACAAAGCCTCACTGAATTAAAGGGGTTACAAAGGTACCATTTTTTTCGCTAAATAGCTTCCTTAACCTTAGTGCAGTCCTCCTTCACTTACCTCATCCTTTCATTTTGCTTTTAAATGTCCTTATTTCTTCTGAGAATTCCTCACTTCCTGTTCTTCTGTCTGTAACTCCACACAGTAATGCAAGGCTTTCTCCCTGGTGTGGAGTGTCATGCTCGCCCCTCCCTTGGACTACAGGAGAGTCAGGATGCTCTCTACATTGCAGATAGAGAAAGGAGCTGTGTGTTAGCAAGCGTCTGACTCTCCTGTTGTCCAAGGGAGGGGGCGAGCATGACACTCCACACCAGGGAACAAGCCTTGCATTACTGTCTGGAGTTACAGACAGAAGAACAGGAAGTGAGGATTTCTCAGAAGAAATAAGGACATTTAAGCAGAATCAAAGGATGAGGTAAGTAAAGGAGGACTGCACTAAGGTAAAGGAAGCTATTTAGGGGGGAAACATTTACCTTTACAACCTCTTTAAGCTCTTCTGCTCCACCAAGTTTGGATTGGGGGGGGCTGAATCCAACATTCTAGTACTTCATATTCCATAGATGACATTCCAGTGCTATGATTAATCTCTGCGAGATTCATATATTCTAGTGCTAGGAGCCCAGGAGAAAATAAATAGGAGAACCGTAATCCTACACAGGCTTTTATGAATTTTTTGTTTTATATTTTCAAATCTAGTGTACCTTTGTAGATAAAGTGGAGATAATAAAGAAATAAAGTGTAGGGCTACAATGGTACTCTTTTTTCTCACAATAAAGTTTAAGGGCTGTCATTGTTTCCCAGTGGGGTTTGCTATGGAGTTCAGTTTAGTCAGTGATCTACAGTGCCTTGAAAAAGTATTCATACCCCTTGAAATTTTTCACATTTGGTCATGTTAGAGCCAAAAACGTAAATTAATTTTATTGAGATTTTATGTGATAGACCAACACAAAGTGGAAGGAAAATGATAAATGATTTTCAACATTTCGTACAAAGAAATGTGTGAAAAGCGTGGCGTGCATTTGTATTCAGCCCCCTTTACTCTGAAACCCCTAACTAAAATCTAGTGAAGCCAATTGCCTTCAGAAGTCACCTAATTAGTAAATAGAGTCCACCTGTGTGTAATTTATTCTCAGTATAAATACAGCTGCTCTGTGAAGCCCTCAGAGGTTTGTTAGAGAACCTTAGTGAACAAACAGCATCATGAAGGCCAAGGAACATACCAGACAGGTCAGGGATAAAGTTGCAGAGAAGTTTAACCAATTCCATGCCAAGCCTATTCTGGCACTTCTCTCCTACATGTAAAAATCATCTTTTTTTATTGCTAGAAAATTACTCAGAAATCCCCAAACATTATATATATTTTTTTAGCAGAGACCCTAGGGAATAAAATGGCGGTTATTGCAACTTTTTATGTCACACGGTATTTGCGCAACAATTTTTATAACGCGTTTAAAAACAATGATTCATGAATTAAAAAATAACAAAACCGTAAAGTTAGCCCAATTTTTTTGTATAATGTGAAAGTTGATGTTATGCCAAGTAAATAGATATGTCACACTTATGGAATGGCACCAAATGTTGGTTTTTAAAAATCTCCATATGCAACACTTTAATTTTTTTTTTTTACAGGTTACCAGTTTAGAGTTACATAGGAGGTCTAGTACTAGAATTGTTGCTCTCGCTCTAACGCATGTGGTGATACCTAACAAGTGTGATTTGACCGCCGTTTACATATGTGGGCATGACTTACGTGTGCATTCTCTTGTGTGCACTAGCACACTGGGACGGGGGCGCTTTACTTTTTTTTTTGTTATTGTTTATTTTATTTTTTATTTTTTTTACACTTTTTCTTCAAAAAAATGTTTTTGTATATTACACTGTATATGTTAAATACTCATTGGGTATTGGTATACAGCAGCTGTCATTTTTTAACTAACCTCTAGGGTTGGTGTATTGTGGTAGTATAGGTAAGGGGACTACTACAGGTACCGCTACACTAAGAGCTATATTCCCTAATCACTCATACAAAGGAAAGCATTGCAGTACACTGTTTTGGGCCCATCTATGTGACTAGACTGCAAAAAAATGTGTTTGAGGTGTATCTCCAAGTACGGCAGCAGTGTGTCTTATTAACTGACAACTTTTTATTTAAAAACATCCTTTTTTTTCTTCTTAATTTTCTAAAAACATATAGCCCTTAAAAAACATGTTTGAGGGTTTTCTTTACAAAATGTAGTGATTTTGTGGGTGTTTCTACTGTCCTAGTGCTCCAAGACCTCCAAAATATGTGAGATAGTGTAGAAATTAGATGTGTAATTGATGCCCTTTTGAAGCGTGAAGGTGTTCCTTGAATTTCGGGCCCCTCTACCCAGCAAAGCTCTGAAAAAGTCTCACATACGCTTTATCCCTGTTTCAGGAGGGATCGCGAAATGTATTTTGGGGTGGAATTTTTTGAGTATGCCCATGCTCTGTGTAAAAATTCTGTTAGAACTTTGGCCCAGATTCACTTACATCTGCGCATTATTGGACCGGCGTAGCGCACCGCCTTTACGTTAGACTTGCACAATGTAGCCGCGTAATCACCCTATTCTCGTAGCTTTTGCGCAGGAAATTGCGCAATCGTAACGTTTTTTCCGAGGCCGGCTCGCGCATGCGCGCTTGAAGGAGACCATGGTCAGCTCCGCTGTGCGCATGCTCACAACTCGGGAGCGGCGCAATCATTGAAATTGGAAATGGACTAGGGCAACTTTGTGAACTACGCAGACAGCATAAATAGACAGACACAAATGCACTTCCTTTGCAAAAGTACATCCCTTTGTATCCCTCCCTCTACAGCAAGGTGCTTTTGTTTGTTTGTGACGTGTCTTTGAGATATTTGGGGACTGTTTTGCAGAGTGATTTTTGTCTTTTATGGGTTTTCTTTGTTGTTATTTTGTTTAAATTATATTTTTGCTGGTCATTTTTTTTTTTTGCTCGTCATTTATTTAATTTTTTTGGTTCTGTTTGTGTATGATTTTGGAATGTGGGGGTGATATTCCTGTGGGAAAAGGGGTGTCACCCTCATTTGTGGTGGAGAAGTGACCCCCAGGTCTGTGTGAATGGTGTATGAATGTACAGTGACATAATTGGAGCCGTGGCATGGCGTTGCAGCTCACAAGTCCTGCATGGTGGACTGGTGCCAATCCAATGTGATGACGATGTGGTGTGTGTGTGCTAGGGACCACAGTGGTGTGCATGCATGCATTCTCATTGTGCCATGATTAATGTGTGTGTTTAACGTGCAAAGATGCATAATGTGAGCTGGCATGAGATGGGGTCATGAGATGGGGTACCAGTGCATATGCAGAGTCACCTTGAAGGGAAAAGACAGGAGGATGTTAGTCATGCATGTGCCACTTGTGAGGTGTGCATCACGGGAGGGGATAGTCATGCCTGCCACCCATGTCACTCACCAACCAGCCAGCTGTCCCCATACATGTTCTGTTCGAAATCTGTGGGGATGGGGCTCTGATTGTATATGTAGCTGTCATGGGTGTCATGGGTGGTGCCATGTGTTGGGCTGCTGATGTCCTCCTGCAAGGTTGTGGTAATTCCAGGATGGCATGAGGGGTGAATCTGAAGATGCGAGACACCTCAGAATCACTCATGCCAAAGATGTCTATGCGTGTGTGATATATCAAGTGAAGAGTGAGGGGCTTGTATCAGATAAGAATATTGTATTAGATTAGATTAAATTGTAAATTTTATATAAGCAAATAAAAAATAAATAAAAAAACATCTCCCGTGCCCTCCTTAGTGCCATCCTCTGTGCCCTCCTCCTTCTTTGTTCATCTAAAGTCAGTAGTATAGCTATGCGCGACGATGCCCCTGGCATGTTGGCATACAGATTGTTGAGCAACACGTGTGACTGCTGAACTCCTCACTAACAGTGTTGCTTTATCTGACAAGTAGACTTTTTTTCTTTTTTTAGACCAGCTTTTATCAGCTCTAATTTTAGACAGGACATTTTGCTGTTGCGCACACTGCGTCGCCTGCGCTGCCCCAACGTTGTTTTGTGGATCCCCGTAAGTCCCTCATTAGCATATTTGACTAGCAAATCAATGGTGTGTCTATCGCACTTTTGCGCGGACGGATGCGCCAGTCTAACGAAATTACGCGGGACAAAAAAAAGACAATTTTTTGCGTATCTCGTTCTGGGGATGCCACGCAACGAAACGCACGCGCACATTTAGACTTACGCACGCGCATCTCCTGTTGCGCAGGCGTAATCGCTCTGTGAATCTGGGCCTTTGTTTGTTTTGTTTTGTTTTTTTATGTATTTTGTTTCCACATTTTCTAAAAGCTTGTGGCAAAGATAAGGACATCTTCAAAAGGCTTACCATGCCTCTTGAGTGTCTGCTTTCAAAAATGTGGTCAACAGATTTTGATTGGTTAACTGCTTCACCAGATGCGATTGCCAGGGAATACCAGCTCAGAATTTGAGTTCTATCCCCACGCTTACCCCCTAAGTGTAAATTTCCTTTAGGCCAAAATTCTCCCTAAACAAAACTTCCAACACAAATCACTCCACTGCTGAAATCATTCCTACTAGCACAAATCCTACCCCCAAATGCCACACACAGATTACTCCCCAAAAATATTTCCCCTCCTAGCACAAATTATCCCCTGTCTCAAATCACCCATTTTTGCACAACCCCCTCAAATTCTCCCTCCTAGCACAAATCCTATGACCTTATCCCCTCTCCCATCACAAATCACCCCACAATTCACCACCCCTAGAACATCTTCCCCCAAAATTCCCATTCTAGAAAACAAATCTCGCCTTACTGCATAAATCCCACCTAGTACAAAATCCTCTTTCCCCATCCCTCATTCCAGCTTCCTCAAATTTTTTCTTTTATAGAACAATTCCACCCAAAGTTTCCCTTTCAATGCAAATTCCCACATCTCCATCTTCCAGCACAACTCTTCCCTTCCTCTCTTCCAGCATGAATCCCCTAATCCCCCCTCCCCACTAGCACATCCCTTCGGGCCCCCACATTTTCCCTCCAAGCTCAAATTCCCTTTGTGCCTTTTCCAGCAACCCACCCTGCAAAAATCATCACCCAAATCACCCTCTCCCAACACCAATCATCTTCTTCCTTCTCCTCCTAGCACTTATGTTTGTTACTCTGAGCGCCCCCATACCCCCAGTGCAATTCTCCCCACCTTCTATCACACATACCTTGGATGCAGTGCAGCAGATGGCTGTGGGATTTTCTGCATTGGGGACACCACTGGCTGACAGATTGGGACTTTATAGGGTTTGCTTACCCATCTCCTACCCACATTCTTTACTGGGAGGAGATGGGGGCACATAAGCTCAAATCTGACAGTCCTGACCCAGAAGCACTGCAGTGACAGAGGAGGAGCTGAAGGCAAGAGATAGAACAGCCCGAACCTCCTCCTCCTCCTCTCTTCCTCTCCAAATTTGTCTTGTGTCTTTCAATGCTAAGCTGACAGAAGTAGTGATGCCACTGTCACAACTCCAGTCAACTTGTAGCGGCAGGGGGTCTCCTAGTGGTACTCCCCAACCTTACAGTATACCACCAAACCTGGGGCAGACACCCCTCAACTCCCCCTTCCCCCCTTGTCCCGCCATTGCTCATCACTTCTGGAATGATTAGTTAAAGAGGAGATCAGGTCACTATTGCATTTGTCTTCGGAAACACATTAACATTAATAAAACCACATTGAAAATTAGGGTTGTCCCGATACCACTTTTTTAGGACCGAGTACAAGTACCGATACTTTTTTTCATGTACTCGCCGATACCGAATACCGATACTTTTTTTAAATGTCATGTGACAGTTTTCAAACCACAATACAGACTAAGGATATTTTCTTTAGAAATATGAAGAACTCTAACTCAAGACATTATAAAAGAATAAAAATGAATAAAAATGTTTTATTTGCTTGTCACGCAGTAGTAAAAAACTCAAAGAATTTTCACAGAACATGTTGGTAAATACAAAAAAAGTATTCTATTTAGGTATCGGGAGCATTTGGGACGAGTACAAGTACTCCCGCAAATACTTGGTATCGGTCCCGATACCGATGCCGATACTAGTATCTGGACAACCCTATTGAAAATCCCTCCTGTTGCACGTCCCACTGAGTGCACCTGCAGCCTGCTTATATTCTACATGCTTTTTTTCAAGGATTGCTACCAGCCCAATATCTCTACAAATGTGTGCAGTAGCTCACTTCTACACAACCTATTACTGTATATACTGTATTAATATATTTGGATTGCAGTTTATTTTGTTTTTATCTATAGAGCAGTAGCATACATATTTTCCTATATTAGTATACAGCAACATAAAACAATAACAGGCAAGTAACTGTAGTAAATTGAATTAATTTTCCACTGAAGGTATGTGTCATTCCATTTGTTTTTAAGACCTGTCATCACTGGTGTTTCCCCTTAATGCTAATTATTTAGTCTCTGTCTGGAAATCACAAGGATCAATATTCCAATATTTTTTGATCAATTGACTGTCTTTTCTGGAGCAGCCTTTGTCAGCTTACTATTGATTTTTTATTTTTTTCAAAGCACAAAAGGTAAAAAAATCTGAGTTCAAGACACATTTAAACAAAATAACCACTGCTGCTAGTTTACCTGTTTTCCGTCCAACTGGTAACCAAGAGTAACAATTGCAAGGCACATGACATTTCACAAATACTTTTTACTATTTATTTTATGTATAATGTGTTGAAATCCCTTCTGGCACAGAAACTGCATGAGAAAGCAAAACAAACTGTAAACAATTAAAGTAAGCTTTTACGAAAAGATCTCAGTGTTACAGTGGCAACTGAAGATGTCACACAAATGTCAGTTTAATAAAGAAAAACATATTTTGAACATTCTGTAAAATATTTTCTGCATGATGAATAAAAGTAAAACAAATTTTTGTGATTTATATATCCTGCTCAAAAAAAGGAACACTTTTTAATCACAGTATAATATCAAGTCAATTAAACTCCTGAGATATTGATCTGGTCAGTTAAGTAGCAGATGAGGTTGTTAATCAGTTTCAGCTGCTTTGGTGGTAATGAAATTAACAACAGGAGCACTAGATGGGCAACAATGAGACAACCTCCAAAACAGGAAAGATTTTACGGGTGGAGGACACTGACATGTTTTTTCCCTGTTTTTTTTTTACAGTTTTTCACTAGTTTTGCATTTGGATAGGGTCAGTGTCACTACCGGTACCATGAGGCGATACCTGGACCCTATAGAGGTTGCACAGGCACTCCAACTCCTCCAGGATGGCACATCAATACGTGCCATTGTCAGAAGGTATGCTGTGACTCCCAGCACAGTTTCAAGAGCACAAAGGAGATTCCAGGAGACAGGTAGTTACTCTAGGAAGCTGGACAGGGCCATAGAACGTCCTTAGGCCATCAGCAGGAAAGGTATCTACTCCTTTATGCAAGGAGGAACAGGATGAGTAAAGCCAGAACCCTAAAAGATTACCTCCAGCAAGCCACTGGTGGTAATGTCTCCGACCAAATAATCAGAAACAGACTTCATTGGGGTGGCCTGATGAGCTGATGCCCTCTACTGGGATCTGTGCTCATTGCCCGTCACCATGGAGCTCGATTGGAATTTGCATTGAACACCAGAATTTGCAGGTCTGCCATTGGCACCCTGTGCTTTTCACAGATGGGAGCAGGTTCACCCTGAGCACATGTGACAGATGTGAAATGGTCTGGAGAAGCCGTGGAGAACGTTATGCTGCTTGTAACATCATTCAGCATGACTGATTTGGTGGTGGGTCAGTGATGGTCTGGGGCAGCATATCCATGGAGGAAGTCACAGACCTCTTCAGGCTACACAATGGCACCCTGACTGTCATTAGGTATCAGGGTGAAATCCTTGGACCCATTGTCAGACCCTACGCTGGTGCAGTGGGTCCTTTGTTCCTCCAGGTGCACGACAATCTCATGTGGCGAAAGCATGCAACCAGTTCCTGGAGAATGAAGGAATTGATATCATTGAATAACGCCCACGCTTGCCTGACCTAAATCCAATATAACACCTCTGGAACCTTATGTTTCGGGCCATCTAATGCCGCCAGATTACACATCAGTTTGTCCATGAGCTCAGTGATGCCCTGGTCCATATCTGGGAAGAAATACCCAAGGACACTATCTGTCGTCTTATTAGGAGCCTGCCCCAACATTGTCAGGCATGCATACAAGCACATTGAGGCCATACCAGCTAATGAGTATCATTCTGAGTTGCTGCAATTAAATTTTTTCACTTTGATTTTCGGGATGTCATTGAATTCAGCCCTCTGTAGGTTGATCATTTTAATTTCCATCAAAAACGATGTGGCGTCCTTTTTATTCCTAACACATTACTCAGTCCATATCAGTATAGATATCCTGCAGAATATTTTTTCTCATTGAGATTTAATGTGGTTTTTTTTTCAGTGCCTTGAAAAAATATTGATACCCCTTAACCACTTCAATACCGCACACCATCATATGATGTCCACAAAGGGGATCCCCCATTCCGGGTGGATGTCATATGACGTTCTGCACTTTGTGCGGTGATATCTGAATGATGCCTGCAGCTAGAGGCATCATTCAGATATCATTTTGTTCCGGCGGCGATCCCGCCGCTTGACCCTTCTTATAGGCGGCGGAGGCGGGAGGGGACATTCCCCCTCCCGCCGCCATCCGGTGCTTCTTCGGGCTCCATGGGGGGCCCAGAGAAAGGATCGCCATGCGCCAGATAGGAAGCATAGAGATGACTGGTGACCGTCGGAGGCCCGGGCGCGATGTGATGACGTCACGCCCGTCATGTACCTGTAAGTAAACAAAGCCGCAAATTACGGCTAGTAAGCATTTGATCTGTGAATTTATTTTCACGATCTTATGCTTTCCAGCCTAGAAGAGAGATGTGGGGTCTTATTGCCCCTGCATCTCTCCTTGAAGAGGACCTGTTACACACTATTTCTATTAGAAGGAATGTTTACATTCCTTCTAATAGGAATAAAAGCGATCAAAAATAAATAAATAAATAAATAAATAAAGAGTAAAAAATAAATAAAATACAAAAATAAATAAAATGCCCCTGTCCCCGGTAGCTCGCACGCAGAAGCGAACGCACATGTAAATCCTGCCCACGTATGTAAATGTTGTTCAAACCACACATGTGAGGTATCGCCACATGCGTTAGAGTGTGTGCAACAATTCTAGCACTAGACCTCCTCTGTAACTCTAAACTGGTAACCTGTAAACATTTTCAAAGCGTCGCCTATAGATTTTTTTAAGTAACGAAGTTTGGCGCCATTCCAGTGTGTGCAATTTTAAAGCATGACATGTTAGGTATCTATTTACTCGGCGTAACATCATTTTTCATATTTTATAAAAAAATTGGGCTAACTTTACTGTTTTGTTATTTTTTAATTCATGAATTTTTTTTTAAAAAGATGTTTGAAAAATGATTGTGCAAATACCGTGCAAGATAAAAAGTTGCAATGACCGCCATTTTATTCCCTAGGGTCTACTAAAAAAACATATATAATGTTTGGGGGTTCTGAGTAATTTTCTAGCAAAAGAATGATGATTTGTACATGTAGGAGAGAAGTGCCAGAATAGGCCCAGTATGGAGGTGGGTATAAAAGCCTGGTATCGAAGTGGTTAAAAAAATTCACATTTTGTCATGTTACTACCAAAAACGTAAATGTATTTTATTGGGATTTTATGTGATAGACCAACATAAAGTGGCACATAAATGTGAAGAGGAAGGAAAATGATAAATGGTTTTCAAACCTTTATACAAATAAATATCTGAAAAGTGTGGCGTACATTTTTATTTAGCCCCCTTTACTCTGATACCCCTAACTAAAATCGAGTGAAGCCAATTGCATTCAGAAGTCACCTAATTAGTAAATAGATTCCATCTGTGTGTAATTTAATCTCAGTGTAAATACAGCTGTTCTGTGAAGCCCTCGGATGTTTGTTAGAGAACCACAGTGAGCAGACAGCATCATGAAGACCAAGAAACACACTAGACAGGTCATGGATAAAGTTGTGAAGAAGTTTAAAGCAGAGTTAGGCTATAAAAAAAGTATTCCAAGCTTTGAACCTCTCACTGAGCTCTATTCAATCCATGATTCAAAAATGAAAAGACTATGGCACAACTGCAAACCTACCAAGACATGACCGTCCACCTAAACTGACAGGCCGGGCGAGGAGAGCATTAATCAGAGAAGCAGCCAAGAGGCCCATGCTGAAGGAGCTGCAGAGATCCACAGCTCAGGTGTGAGTATCTGTCCATAGGATCATTATTAGTCCTGCACTCTACAAATCTGTATATAAAAAAATATATAAAAAATACTAATTTATCACTATTCACTTTAGCAGCTACTGCAATATCTATTGATAATTAATGGACATTAAGAAGCAATTTTCACGTATTAATTTATTTGTTCACATTTATATTTATTATATTAACTATGATATTTATTGTATTATCTTCATGTTATTGGGTACAGCACAGAATAATTTTTTATTTTACTCCACAAATCTGGCCTTTATGGAAGAGTGGCAAGAAGAAAGTCCTTGTTGAAAGAAAGACATAAGAAGTTATGTTTGCAGTTTGAGAGAAGCCATGTAGGACACAGCAAACATGTGGAAGAAGGTGCTCTGGTCAGATGAGACCAACATTTTTGGCCTAAAAGCAAAAAAGCTATGTGTGGCTAAAAACAAACACTGCACATCACCCTGATCACACCATCCCCACCGTGAAACATGGTGGTGGCAGCATCATGTTGTGGGATGCTTTTTTTCAGCAGGGACAGGGAAGCTGATCATAGTTGATGGGGAAATAGATGGAGCCAATTACAGAGCAATCTCAGAAGAAAACCTATTAGGCAGCGTACACACCATCAAATCTATCTGCTGGAAATGGTCAGTTTCAGCAGACAAATTCGATTGTGTGTACGGGCATGCTTTAAAATCTGTCTGCTGTGAACCCGTCCATCCGACATGTCTGCTGGTTAGTACGCTAACCAGCAGACATATCTGCCCACGCATGTGTCGAATGGATTCGACGCATGCTTGGAAGTGTTTTACTTCCAGGTGCGGTGACGTGGCGGCATCAACGTCACTGCCACGTCACCGCGCGGTCTGCCAGCAGGGATTTTGGTTTGATTGTGTGTACAGTGATCAAACCAAAATAGCCCAGCAGACAAATCTGAACAAATCGGTCTGCCAGACCGATTTGAACGGATTTATTTGGTCGTGTGTACGCGGCCTTAGAGTCTGCAAAGAGACTGAGGCGGAGGTTCACCTTCCAGCAGGACAACCACCCTAAACATACAGCCAGAGCCACAATGGAATAGTTTAGATCAAAGCATATTCATGTGTTAGAATGGCCCAGACCAGAAGTCCAAAGTCCAGACCTAAATCCAATTGAGAATCTGTGCCAAGACTTGAAAATTGCTATTCACAGATGCTCTCTATCCAATCTGACAGAGCTTGAGCTATTTTTACAAAGAAGAATGCACAAAAATGTCACTCTCTAGCTGTGCAAAGCTGGTAGAGACATACCCAAAAAGACTTGAAGCTGTATTTGCAGTGAAAGGTAGTTCTACAAAGTATTGACTCTGAATACACCAGTGTAACACAAGGGCCATCTTAATGGCATCGTGGGCCCCTGGGCAAAGTAATGCTCTGGGGCCCCTACAATGATGACAGCTGCATGGGGGCCCCCCTCACTTTCCCCAAAGCAGCTGGTCCTTGAGCTCATGCTGCCCCAAAATTGGGGCCCCCATGATGACACTGACAGTGATAGATACACAGGGGAAGCAGTCTGCCGCCTACCTACTTGATGTCTATTTACCTGCACTGTCATCATTGTAGGGGCCGAAGAGCATTAATTTGCCCAGGGGCCCACAATGCCATTAAGATGGCCCTGGTATTACACTTTTAGGCCGCGTACACACGATCGAACATGTCCGCTGAAACTGGTCCGCCGACCAGTTTCAGCGGACATATCTGATCGTGTGTACGACCTAGTGGACAGGTTTTTCCAGCGGACAAATTTCAAAGCATGGTTTGAAATTTGTCCGCTGGAAACCTGTCCGTTGGACATGTCCGCTGGTTAGTACGCCTAACCAGCGGACATAAATCTCCCGCATGCGTCAAATGGATTTGACGCATGCGTGGAAGTATTTTACTTCCTGGAGTGGTGACGTGGCGGCGTCAACGCCACCGCCACAACACCGCGTCCTCAGTCTGAGGGGATTTTCGTCCGATGGTGTGTACACGCCATCGGACCAAAATCCGAGGAGACATGTCCGCTGGAAACGGTTCATCGGACATGTTTCAGGGGACATGTCTCCCCGTGTGTACGCGGCCTAATAAGTTTGTGCACAGAACCTAATAACTACTCTAATCAATCTAACATGGTAACTACCAGACATGTTCAGTGAAGTTGTAACTGAACATAAGTCTCTAATGTGTAGTCTCATAACTATATAAAAAATAATCATATTTCCTAATTAAATATATCAGTGCATTTATTTATTTAATTTTGTTTTTGATTGCAAATGTTAATTTACACTGCAATACGAGAATAACAATAAGAACAATAGCAATATTATATTCCAGTAGGTCCATTTTAAAACCACTCATTACCCAGATACATTTCCATTTTGGACCAATTATGATCTCTGAATTTTTACACCTATACTTGTGATTTACTGCTAATGATACTGTAGAATCCCCCAGGAAATAGTGTAACCACATGTCTAACATGTATAAATTAGCTAATGCTCAGTAAAGTTATTAAGCAGCAGAAGTTGGTAATTTCCTTAAGTACACTTTGAATAATATGTTTACCTGTCAATATTGTCAGAGGGATAGCTCTGTCACACCATGCACTAAAAGCAATGCCGTCTTAGCGGTTAATATGCAGACGGAGATTATGTCGGCAAAGCACTAGTGGGAGATGTGTGGGCTTCTCCTGGCAAAACTCCAGTGATTGCATATAAATATGACAAGCCAGTGCATCAACAGGGAATTTTTTAATATCTCCCAGTCCTTAAATAATTAATTATAATATTCTTAGACACATTTATATGCATATCCTATTTGTGGGATATGCAGATTTGAATAGGTTTTGTTAAAAGTATAAATAGAGAATTCTCAAAGGTTTCATCCATAGATGTATACGTTTTCTACACATTTTCATCACAATAATTACCCATGCAAGGCACTGTAACTAATAGTTTATTTTCAAATTCCTAATAATGAGCTATAATATGACATGCAGGTTAAAGTATGCCTAAAACTCACACATAAATGAGTTGGAAGGAATCTAATAAATAAAATGTATTCACTTACTGCTAAACTATCTGTAGCGCTACCCCCGAAGGAGCGGCTGGTTGATTTTGGGGTCGGCGTATTAAGTTACCAATTATACTTGTCAAGGGGTGAATACTTGTGAAAAGTGAATAAAGTGAGTGTCCAGACATCAGAGTGTGTTTTCAAAGTTTTATTCCAAGGCCCAACATGGCCAACATTAACATGGCAAACTATAGAGAAAGGTTGATGAGCGGAAGAAAACTGCAGTATCAGGCCCTGGATATAATAGAGAGCATCTTGCTCTCAGAATAGTCACACTTACTCGACGCCACTCCCGTCAGAGTGGGTAAAGTGCCCCGGACAGGCGTCTAACTTAGGCCTGGCAGCCGAAAGGTCACTTGCAATAGTCACTGGGAGGAATTAGGGCCTCTACCACAGGCCTGAGGAATTTCCATACTTTTCAAAGGGGTAGAACTAATGGATCCTTCCAGTAAGTCACTCTCTAGAGTCATCAAAGGACAGTTGAAGTGTACCTGTCATGTAGTGATGACCGGATCCCCGGTGGTTCGCCTAGGCCTCGCGGACAACCTCTGCCTTAGGGTCTCCCGAGCCAACCCCCCACTGTACAGCTCCCAGCTTAGGATCTGGGGCCCCTTTCGATGTCAGGGTGAAGCTCCGCTTGGTGCGTAGCTTCGGCCAGGCAGGCCTCGATGGCGGGGCCCATGGATGCGCGCACCCTGAAGGTGAATACCGCACCTTGAAAGCGGGCGCCGAAGAAAACGTTGCACGCTTCTCTCAGGCGTCTGCCACAGATCTACTCTCCCGCCAGCATGTCCAGAGGGAAGATCCTCCTCTGATTGGCTGTTGGGAGAAAGTGGGTCTGTCAGAACCCCTTCAAGCACCAACTGTCACCCAGGGGTAAAACACCTCCCCTAGCATTCAGACTGACCTAGAAAGCAGTTTTAAACTGACAGCAGCCTGAACTAAACCAATTTGTGAGTGGGAGCAACTTAACTCTCCCATTCCCCACTAACTTTAGTGTAACGCCCTGCCAAATAGGGGGGGGGGCGCTACATATCATTTTAGTCATATGCACTTATTGAACATATGAAAGAGCAATGTGTGATGTTCAGTAATCTACAACGATGAACTGAAAGCCACCTTTTATTCATCTTCCTGTGAGGAAGTGAAGGACGATTGGTTGTTTTGGGTATAAAAGAAAGAAGGATTCAGAAGCACACCACAGGCACAGTAGTACATTACCGAGCATTGTGGTGCACTGGAAGTCTTGAGCTTTTAAGGTGTGTTGGTTGTGTGTTAGGGTACCATTTACAATAAATGGCACCCCAGTGCTATGAACCCAGGCATGCGCATTGCCATGCATTGTGGTAACTTTTGTAAATGGTATGTCAAACTAGCGATTCTCTGATTGGTGATGACTGGACAGCAATATGATTTCCAGGAGGGCAGTGAGAGATTATTTACTTGTTAGACAATGAAAATTTCTATCTAGCCGAGCCAGGAAGGTAAGAGATACAAAAGTAACCATATCTGCAAGGGTAAAGCTGGGTATACACAATAGAAAACAGAAATAAAGAGTTGAATGGACCTAGGTTGCCACCTTTAACCTCAAGTGTAGCAAATGAGTACTCAGAAACTGTATAAAAATACAAGTTTATTAACAATGTAAATGAGTTAAAAATATTCATGATATAGAAACATCTAAATCTCAAATCCATTAGACATAGTACAAAAGACATGGGGACAATGGTCTAAATGTGCTGAAACCCATATTGTATGACCCAATTAATTTAACACTTAAGTGTATAAGGTTAATATTAATCATTTCATGTATAGGGCGAAGATACAAGGTTCACTGAAGTGAATCTCTATGCATTTCACCAAAAGGCTTCCTAGGGAGAGCCTATGAATACTGAGAAATATATCACAATAAATAACAGAATTTATACAAAAGTCATAAATAAACAAATATACATCTTCTCTGTAAAACCCCTTAATCAGCCAACTACCGTAGAATCATAAGCAAAATAAATACATGTACATTAGTACAGAGTACAATCATAGGCATAAATAACATAAAGAAGGACACTCAACACATAGCCCCAGCAGAGATCCAGTGTTTACTGCTTGCCGATCAGCTGCTGTCATTATACTTCAGCAGGTTGGCATGTCTGCGTGAATCGTGAACCGTAGGTGTACGTCAGACGTTTTAAGAGCTCTAGGGGGAAGCGCGCGCGGCACGATGCCGGACCATGTTATTCACCGGTGACACTCAATCGCTCCTCAGAGAGCCAGGACTGGAATCTGTCAATGTAAACAGACAGATCACGTTCTGACAGGGGTGTAGAGAGAGATCTGCTGTTCCTAGTGATCAGGAACAGCGATCTGTCTCCACCTCCAGTCACTAAACTCCCCCTACAGTTAGAAACACCTCCCTAGGGAACACTTAATCCCTTGATCACCCCCTAGTTGTTAACTCCTTCCCTGCCAGTGACATTTATACTGTTATCAGTGGTCGTCTGATCGCTGTATAAGTGTCAATGGTCCCAAAAAAGTGTCAAAAGTGTCCAATCTGTCTGCCGCAATGTTGCAGCCCACTGAAAATCGCAGATCGCCGACATTACTAGTTAAAAAATATATAATAAAAATGCCTTAAATGTATCCCCTATTTTGTACACACTGTAACTTTTGCCCAAACCAAAATGTGACCAAACATTTCTAGAAGAACACATATTGACCAAAACTGATGAAGAAATTTGTTTGTTTATAGCGCAAAAAAGATCAAATACCACCAAAAGAAAGCTATATTTGTGGGGGAAAAGGGACCTAAATTGTATTTGTGTACAACGCCGCATGACCACGTAATTGTCAGTTAAAGCGATGCAGTGCCACATTGCAAAAAATGGTCATTAACTACTTGTCCACCGCCCACCGTCAAATGACGGCGGGCGGAGGACTCCATTATCCTGACATCACGTCATATGACGTGATGTCTTTTTAAAGCCACGGGCGGGTGTGCGCGCGCGCCGGCGGCGCACGCGCGCACCCGCCGCTCTGCTGGGATCCCGGCGCACGATCGCTGCCGTGCACACGCGATTGCCCAGTAACTGAGCGGGGACGTGGAGCTCTGTATGTAAACACAGAGCTGCACGTCCCTGTCAGGTAAAGAGGAGACAGATTGTGTTCCTTGTACATAGGGACACAATCGGTCACCTCCCCCAGTCACCCCCCCTCCCCCCACAGTTAGAACACTCATAGGACACACATTTAACCCCTTCCCCGCCCCCTAGTGGTTAACCCCTTCACTGCCAGTCACATTTATACAGTAATCAATGCATATTTATAGCATTGTTCACTGTATAAATGTAAATGGTCCCAAAAATGTCAGAAAAGTGTCCGAAGTGTCCATAACGTCGCAGTCCCAATAAAAAAATCGCAGATCGCCGCCATTAATAGTAAAAAAATAAAATTAAAAAAATGCCATAAACTATTTCCTATTTTGTAAACACTATAAATTTTGCGCAAACCAATCGATAAACGCTTATTGCATTTTTTTTTTACCAAAAATATGTAGAAGAATACGTATCGGCCTAAACTGAGGAAAAAAATATTTTTTTTATATATTTTTGGGGTTATTTATTATAGCAAAAAGTAAAAAATATTGCATTTTTTTCAAAATTGACGCTCTATTTTTGTTTATAGCGCAAAAAATAAAAACCGCAGAGGTGATCAAATACCACCAAAAGAAAGCTCTATTTGTGGGAAGAAAAGGACGCCAATTTTGTTTGGGAGCCACGTCGCACAACCGCGCAATTGTCAGTTAAAGCGACGCAGTGCCGGAAGCTTAAATTTTGTCTGGGCAGGAAGGGGGTGTAGGTGCACAGTAGGCAAGTGATTAAGGGGGCAAATCCTTCCATTTCTTAAGTGGTTAAATGTCACTCAGAAGAGGGATATTGGGCCATTTTAACCACCTGAGATCTGTTTACCAAAAAATCCTTAATCCAAAGGCAGATGGAAAGTGGGAAAGTGGGAAACCTGGCTTCAGCAGTTTCTCAAACAATAAGTCTGGAATAATGGTGTTAAAGGGAGAGCTGTAATTTGTAAGCGGCATTCCCCTTATTGTAGTTTCCTGAGCCCTCCAGATGACTCAATGCATGTGCAGTGTTACTGCAATGGCATCTTCTGCACATCTCCCTGTAGGCAAATTGATGGGGGTTAAGGCTCCTCAGGACTAATCTCCTTAGACTTCAATATCACAGAAGTAAGCACTATTGGAATATAATAGTCCAGGCTGTCTAGACCTATATTTTTGGGACTAGGGATAATACCAGCAGTTTTTAACAAGATGGGACAATAGTCAACAATATGGCAAATTAAATACCTTGGTGAAACCCCCTGCCAATTGCTCTGCACATGTATCGGCAACCTTGCCTTGCACTCTGTCTACACCCTCTGATTTCTTTATATCTATAGAACACTTGACCAACAGATGCCAGCTTGCAGGCTTGCCCTTCGTTACTTGTGCATTGGCTTCTTTGGGGCTAAACACATCCCAGTGATGTGATCCTTATGAAAAAAGCTACAGATGCTGGCAATCAAAGCTCTCCACTCCAAACCGAAGATGGAGTTGGCTGCACAGCCCTGGTCACATGGGCAGGGAGTGATCATAGGGCCCTATAATGGCTGCCAATCCTACTGATAGAAAACAAGTGCTGGTTTGCTTGATGTGCTGTTAGTGATGTCCTGAGGTTAAAAAAGTAAACACACGTTTCTGTAAATTGTGATCTCATTATTAAAATTAAAAATGTATCTGTGCATTAAGGGCCCATAGACCACTAAAATTAAAATGTTATGTATCATGTTGTTGTAAGGCAGCCCTTTTAAAATGAATAGGCTGCCAACGCACAACAAAGAGCCAAAAAGGGCCTGGAAGCATTGCACTAGACCATCTGTTTCTTTATATATATGCATTATTCTATGTTAACCATAAGGACCCCGGCACGAATACGGCCACAGAATGGCTTACAGGCACAAGGGCGATCCCCGCCTTCGTGCGGTTCGGGGGTCCCATACCCCCTCCGCGGCGTGCGGGGGTCCCCCTGTGGGAGCGATCGCCGACGAGCGGGCGGATGTCCGTGTGCATCAAGCGCTCCCCCTTCGTGCACTTCCTCCTCCTGTGTTACACAGGAAGGAGGTTGTCACCTCTCATAGCGGTGTTTCCCAGGCTGATGAGAGAAGCCCTTTGCACCAACACAACACTGACACAAAATGAATAGGATGCCCCCCCCACCCCATGTCAGTGTCACTGAATGCAGTGACAACAAGTGTCAGAGCAGTGTAAAATCAAGTGTTAGGTCCAATGCCCCCCCCACCCCCCCTAATAAAGTTTTAACCCCCTGCACTGCCCTGTTAACCCTTTCATCATTGCCAGCATCTGGATCATTTTTCTGAGCTGTATTAGTGTCGCTGTTGCTAGGTACTATTTTTTTTATTGATTTTTTTTTTTTTTTACTAAAACATGTGTAAATTTTGGCTAAATGTTTTACTAAAATTTAGTTTATTTGATTTTTTTTATCAAAAAGTAAAAGAATAGTGATTTTTTTCAAAATTTTCTTTATATAGCGCAAAAAATAAAAATGCAGGCGATCAAATACCACCGAAAGAAAGCTCTATTTGTGGGAAGAAAAGGACGCAAATTTTGTAATTACCAATTGTCTGTTAAAGCGACGCAGCGCCGAATTGTAAAAACATTGTCATTTAGCAGCGTATGTGTCCCAGTGGTTAAACATGTTGGGGACAGTACTTAAGGCCCTTTGTATTTACCATTTTGATCACCACTGATTTAAATAGATTGATATTGCTTTAATTACTACAGAATATATGCATATGCTATCTCATGGATGCACCCAAAAAAATCAGGCCAAACATCTAGTCCCAGTTCCAGTCCCACAGAAACACACAGTAATGCCCCGTACACACGGCCGGATTGTGTGTAGCCCCATTGGATTTTTTTCATCGGAAATTCTGATGAATTACATCAGAGTTTAGATATAGAACATGTTCTATATTTTTCCAATGGAATTCCGATGTGATTTGGCTAGGCAAAAGTCCAATCGCGTGTATGTGGCATTAAAGTGTACATGTAGCTAACTCACAAATAAATGTGGTTTTGTATGCAGCACATGCTCCAACACTTAAGCATAAGGTAGGAGACAGATGTATGTAAAAAGCAACATATCTGGATGTATATGGCACAAAATAGTCTTTTTTACATGTTCAATACACACTGCATACAGTATAGGAGACTACAATGTATACATTACTGGGTCAGCATGCTTCCGCGACACTGCAGCACAAGCATCTCTATAATCTTACTAGCAATTTTCAATGCTCTTTTGCAATTCCTTTTAGGAAATCAGACCTAAAGAATGAGAAAAAAATATATAGTCACTATTTATGTAAAATTTTACGTAAACATTTTTTTTCTGAACACAATAATTTTTTTACAAAAAATAAATGAAAAATACCTCATTCATACAGATTCTCTTTAAAGTAAAGAAATAAATATGTTTCTCTTCCCCAAATATATACTAGGCTGCTAAAGACTTAACAACCCTTTAGGCTATACATCAAATATAATCAGAAACCTTTGATCCTTGCTTGATCAGATGCACTCCAGGAAACCATTAAAATCGCAATAAAATCTGGAAAATGCATAGAAGATTTCAGAGGGTATTTCTTTAACAGAAAACACCACTTTGAAAAAAGAAATAAAACATATATATATATATATATATATATATATATATATATATATATATATAATTGGTACACACTTGGCCACTTAGTAACTTAATACTTTTTTTAATTACCTTATAACCGCTTGCC
Organism: Rana kukunoris; assembly: GCA_029574335.1. Taxonomy (NCBI): domain Eukaryota; kingdom Metazoa; phylum Chordata; class Amphibia; order Anura; family Ranidae; genus Rana; species Rana kukunoris. Next base: position 235,388,610 of record CM056049.1, on the reverse strand, counting down.
GACCAGCCGTCACAGATAGCAAGCTGGCTCGGCTGCATGAATCACCATAGCTGTACGTCAGGCTCATTCACAGCCCTATGTGGACGTGTAAGCATGCCTATTGGCCAGCGTGGGGAGCCAATCAGCAAGTCCGGAGGACTCAATCTCCGCCAGCTGCCCACGATTGTTCCCCGCAGAGGCAGATCTCGGTTCTGACAGGGGATCACACAGAGATCCTGACTTTCTACAATGCATCCCAGTGTTATCCCAGGCAGCTCATCCCCCATAGAGTTAGTAAACACACCCAGGGAACATACTTAACCAATAATAATAGTAAAAATGCCATAACTCTATCCCTATTTTGTAGACGATATAGCGTTTGCGCAAACTAATTTAATATACGCTTATTGTTTTTTTTTTCCAAAAATATGTAGTAGAATACATATTGTCCTAAATTGATGAAGAAATTCTATTTAAAAACATTTTTATTCAATATATAGCAGAGAATAAAAAATAATGTTTTTTTTTTTTTTTTTTTCAAAATTGTCAGACCTTTTTGCTTATAGCGCAAAAAATAAAACCTGCAGAGGTGATCAATTACCACCAAAAGAAAGTTCAATTTGTGGGGAAAAAGGACATCAATTTTATTTGGGTACAGCCTAAGGCCACTTTCACACTGAAGCGTTTTACAGGCGTTTTTGCTCTAAGAAAAGCGCTTAAAAAGCGCTTGTAAACTGCCTCTTCTGCAGTCCCAGTGTGAAAGCCTGAGTGCTTTAACACTGGGCCAGTGTGCTTGCAGGACAGAAAAAAAAGTCCCGCAAGCAGCATCTTTGGGGTGGTTTAGGAAAGGTTAATAATCCTAGGGGTGCTTTACCGTCAACACAGCCAGCGCCTGCCTGGAATTCCAGGGCAGTTAGGCTTAAAGGACAAATTCCTCTAACCCGAAATTTCACCTCACCTGAACTAAGCTATCCTAACACCCCACCCCAGCTTCTTACATACCTCTGTAGAGAGTCACGTCCTCCACATTATTTACTGTAACCTAATTGACCACAACGTTTAGCCTAAAAGCACAGTTGTTCTTTAAATTACTGCCAATATAAAGCTTAAAAATTTTCTTCGTTTTGAATAGGGTAGGGAATTGTTTAAATGGCCATCAGGATTTTTTTTACAGTTTGTATCCCATTGGACAGATCTGCCTTTGCTTTAGTTTCCATGGGCAGAAGAGGAAACTACATATAATGCCTCAGTTAAGACAATTCTCAACTGAACAAGTGTACCTATTGAAAGATTTTCCACTCCTATTCCTGTTCGAGGAGCTCAAAAGGATTGGTTAACTAACTGCAGTTGATCTCTGCAGGGCAATTATCCCCAAAACTTAGTGAATGTGTAAAGCTTCAGTTTGCAAAGAATACTTAATCATATTCATGAAAAATGTTTAAAAAAGCAGCATTTTTGTTTGCGCATGACTGGATGGTATAGGTGAACAGAGCTTCACTTTGTGTACAATGCTCTGGGAAAATTATTTTTCACAGTGAAACTGCACTTGCAAAGTGGTTGGTAAACCAACCCCAGAATGTTGTATTTTCCCATCACCTTTAGTTCTGATGATAATTGTCAACAAACCAAATAGAGGTAGAACCTACCTAGAAAGGACATGGCCAACAGTCTAACCTTGACAGAGGTTCTAATGCTTGTACACTCTATCCAAACAAAAAATATTTGGATACACTATGTTGCCTAGAAGTCAAAGGGTGGCTGCTACCAAGAGATTGGGACTTGACATCATAAGTTGCTCCAACATTAAGGCAGAACCCTCAGAGACCATAGAATTTGGTTTACTAAACATGGATACTTTTTCTATGAAGCAAGAAAGATGGAACATAAGCATCTTCCCAGTTACCTTTGAGAAAACAATAGTAATTGGGCAAGACTTTCAAACCTGGATAATTAAACTGTCTCCTTGAAATCATTAGGACAGGAGCTTCTGCTGCTTCCCTTAGACATGAGGTGTCTCCTGATCCCCCCAAGCCAGTCTCATCAGACGTCAATCATGTCTTGCCCATGTCCTGCCTCAGTCTGTGATCTATGACTGTATACAGAAATGAAATAATGTCTAAGGCCTCGTACACACGACTGAGAATCTGGTCGTAAAAGAAACATTGTTTTCCTCAACGGGTTTCTTGGCAGGCTTGTCGAGAATCTTGTCAAGCTTTTCTTTGCATACACACTGTCAAGACAAAATCTCGTTGTTCTCAAACGCGGTGACATACAACACATATGACGGCACTATAAAAAGGAGGTTCCATTCCATTGGCGCCACTCTTGGGGCTGCTTTTGCTAATCTCATGTTACTGCGTGTTAAGTAAAAGTTTGGTAAGAGGCGATTCGCACTTTTCAGTCTGTTAAAGCGTGACAAATGTGCTATCTCCATTACGAACGCTACTTTTACTGAACATGCGCTCCCGTCTCATACTTTATTCTGAGCATGCGCAGGTTTCTAAGCATACACATGAATGTGTTTCCTGCCCGACGAGAAACACAACGAGGAAATTGAGACTCCTGACGAGAAAAAAGAGAACATGTTCTCTTTTTTTCTCGTTGACATCCACAACAGTTTTCTCGACGAAAAACATACACATGACCGTTTTCCTTGGCCAAAGTGCTCTGCCACCAATTTTCTTGATGGATTTTGTCGAGGAAAACGGTCGTGTGTACTAGGCCTGAGAATCTTCAGCCGAAACCATTGTCTGATGCTAGATATGTCAGGAAACCTTGTCTAAACCCTATTGTTTTACCTCTAATAAATTAGTAGTATATGTTTGTGAAGAATACTTTAAGAAAAACATTGATGTGTATGAATATATATAAATGCAGACAGTTTGTGCCATATGAACCAAGAACACATGTTTTACAAACTGAAAATTAATAAATAAACAAGAATACAGCATCATTTCAAACTAAGATATTTATTCAATCTACTGGCACCGAATACCTTAATATAGAATATTTATAAGCCAAGGCAATATGCCCTGTGTTTGTGAGTAGCCAACCAGACCTTTGCTTTCTTTGGTCTCATTTGCTTGATACATTAATGGAAGCTAATAGTTAATTTACTGCTATGGGTTCCAGAACATTTGTAATTTTTGTAGTACGTTATTAAACAAGCCAAAGTATCCACATACTTTATTCACATTTTATTATGTATCCAAATTGAATTTGCGGCCAGCCTGGTTTCAAATTAACATCGACGCATTTTGGAACGCTGCAATTTTTTAAACCTGAGCAGACATTTAGGACTGCTTAGTGCTGCCTTACCCTGCCCAAGATGTATTTTAATTTAGAACAGCTTATAACGGTTACGTTTTATTTGGCCGATAGTGTGCTTTTCAGTGCCTATTTTATGTAAGAGCATACTATTCTCATTATCCAATTACATTTTTTTGTTAAAAAATCAATGTTTAGTTTAACAGATCTATTCCGATCTTGAATGTTATAGATAGAGCTATATAAAGTTATGAATTGATCATGACTATAATATATTAAGACAAAATCTTAGTAATATAAAAGAAATATCCATTTGCCAATTTCAACATTTCTTACACATGCTGCTTTTTAGTACGGCGATAAGAAAATTCAGTGTTATATCAATCGCTATTAAATTCTAATTTAGGGCAAAAAAATCAAACACTGCTAACACAGTTAATAGTTGCATATTGTCTAGACTAGATTTTATTTTTAATGTCATAATGTCATGGAGTTTATAGCTGTATTCAAACAAAACTGTAAAGAAAAAATAACACAAATTAAATGTTGTTGATTTTATTATTTTATGACATAGGTAAGTGAATTACAAAGTATATGTAAGCAAAGGAAAGAGAAACAATTATTTCCCGTTTAGAGATGTTATCTCAGCATGGATATACTTGCCTGGTGGGAAAAGCATTACAGCCCAATCAAACTCTGTATATTTTTTACTTTAATGCGGTCAGGCTGCATATACAGTAATAAATATGCTGCTGCTTTAATTGTTTTTTTTGTTGTTGTTTAGCTGCAAATGTAGCAGCAAGGGTTAAAAAAAACCTTGTGATTGCACAAAGTTGGAGACATGCCCCCCCTGCACACTGATCCAGTCAACAGAGTTCTCCCTCTCTAATCATCTTTCCAATGTTCTACCAGCAAGGGGCATTTTAATCCTTGCCACAGCAATTAGCAACACACCACCGGTTTCCTCGGCAGAATTCAGCAAGAAACTCGATGGGAGACGTATTCTGCCGAGAAAACCGGTCGTGTGTACACTTTTCGCCAAGAAAACTGTTGAGGAACTCGTTGAGCCAAAAAGAGAGCATGTTCTCTATTTCCTCGACGGGCAATGGGAAAATTTGGCTCAACGAGTTTTTTGACAGCCGAACAAGGAACTCGACGGGGAAAACTATGTGTTTCGCCCGTCGAGTTTCTCGGTCGTGTGTAGGCGGCCTCATTCCCTCTTCCCTTTTCCACTATTGTCTTCATCAGGAAACCAGCCCTGAGAAATCTCATGCAGGTCCAAACTGATTATAGTTTCCCTTTCTTATAACTAATCCATCTTAGTAAATTGTGCCTATTGGGAACAATCCTCTGGTAGGTGAATGGCCAGCAGGTAAGGTGTGAATCTCTTTTCATTCCCCAACTATAGGGAATATCTTGGAACAAAACTCTCCCTTGTCTATTGGTAGAAAGAGTATTTGGCAGTGATAGATGTCACACTGTTTTTTTGTCATTAGGATGGACAATAAAGTATTCTAAAATTGTCACATGCATCGTTTTTTAATTCCCCTGACTGTGAAACCTGAATGGATTTCTTTTTTGCTGTCCCTTCTGGCTAAAGTAATGGATCTGCCTTGATTTTCTGGTACTCTGCTCTTCTCGTGAGGTTTGGGGATTGCATCCATGGTTGCCTGGAAAAATGCTAGCTCTAGCACTTTCTGTATTAAACCATGGGCAGAGCAGTAATATTGATTCCCAATTATATTTCCACATTATCTACAGGAGGCAGCTAATGGAGAAGAGTACCACCTGACATAAGTGTCATCTTTCATGCCTTTGGTCAGTGGACACATCCAGTGTTGTTTCAGGGAATTCTGGAAGACCCAGGCTGGCATTTTGCATGTATCACTGGAAGTCCTGCCAGGAATTGTGAGAGTACTATTGGAAGTCCTCTCAGGAGTTCTGCAATCTGTTTGCATGGACATTGTTTGCAGGCTTCCAAAAATGTTTAAGGGGGATGAGAGACACTGCACACCACTATCTTAACAGGTGGAGAGGAAAATAAATGGCATCAGCCTTGAACTCTACCTAAGCCACGCCCCTTTGATGCATTTTATCCCACCCACTGGGGCTTAGTTATAGAGGTGAGCTTCATAACTAAGCCCCAGGCTTAGGAGGAGTTTAGGGCTGAGGCCATTCACATCCCTCTTCACCTGCTGAGCTGGTGGTGTTTGGTCTGATCTGCCCAAAAAGGGATCCTGAGTTACGGGCTTCAAACAAAAGATGTGAAACATCATATGGACCTTGTCTGGAAGTGAAAACTTAACCACAACTGTATAAAAAACTTACAGAATGGGAAATGGGCCAATTAATCCAGGAGCAGGCATTCACCTGTCAATCGATAATCCCAGATTGACTGCTGAATGTGTCTGGCTGGGATAAGAAACTGGTTTTTAGGAGGTTCCATCTCCCTAGCTACCAGAAGCTTTGAGCAGGAAACTGTCACATGTACTAGTGGCAATAATACCACTGCTAAATGCTTCACTTCACACTGCAGATAGAGGTTCACTCAGGTTCGCTCAGACAAACTTCCATTTGTTTGGCCGTTTGCACAGGAATCTCCAGATTCTGCTGAGGTCTCAATCATTATCTTCCCTGCTGGTCAAATGCTCCAGATCCTGCTGAGGTCTCAATCATTATCTTCCCTGCTGGTCAAATGCTCTTAGCCTATAATATTTGGCTATTTTCTCTATAGGTGAATGTGATAAAGACTATTTTTGTGTTTGGATCAAATGCTAAATATTGTTACATTGGCCTGGCAACAAATATATACTATTACACTTATAACAAAAATATTCCGGGTATTGTTTGTTACATTTACATGAATGATGAGACATTAGCAAAGCAAATTCTTTATAAATAGACCCCAGAGTCAATCGTCATTAGGAAGAAAAAAAAGTCTAGTGTTAGTGTCCATGGGAGAGAGAATGCCCTGACATCGATGGGGTGGATAGTGCACAGTAGAAGATGGGGGGGAATATAGGGCTTAATGAGGGGAACAATAGCGGTCAGTGGAAGAGACATTAGTGCCCACTGGGGGTGATGGAGGAAAAAGAGTGCCCGATAAGGCGTCGGGGGGAAACAATAATGTACTCCAGAAGTAGGGGAGAACAAAAGTGCTGGGGGGGGGGTCAATAGTGCTCCGTGGGTGGTGGAGGAGAACAATGATGGCCAGCAGGAGATGGTGAGGAACAATAGTACCCAGTGGGTGGGGAAAACAATAATGATGGTGAAAAATAAGGAATTGGTGTCAGTGGAAAAATAGGCGGCGTACACACGACGGATATATCCGATGAAAACGGTCCGCGGACCATTTCCATGATATGGTGGGGATGGCGTGTAAACAATAATCCCGCCGCGGAAGGCCACGTGGCGGTGACGCGGCACACGCCGCCGCGTCACCGCAACGTCACCGCACCAGGAAGTAAAACACTTCCGCGCTTGCGCCGAAATTCGGCAGCGGCGCGGCGGCGGTGGGGGCCGAATGTCTGCTGGTACTAACCAGGGTCGGGCGGACAGTCCCCACCGGATAGATTTCAAAGCATGTAAATCTGTCGGGTGGAGAAATCTGTCCGCTAGCCCATACACACGAGCGGGTGTCTGAAAGTCCATGGTTTTCAGCGGAAATCCCCTCGTGTGTACGCCGCCTTACTGTATGTATTGACTTATAACACTCACTTTTTTACCCTGAAAATACAGGATAAACTGTGCCTTTGTGTTATACGCAGGGGGCTGTGGAAAGTTTTTTCCTGAAACTTCCCTTTCAAAGTTAGGGGGCATGTTATACGCCTGTGTGTGTTATATGCCGATAAATATGATACTTTGCACTGAAGTCTGTGTCTTATGATGCACCTTTCTCCTTCCTCCTCATGTAAAGGAAAATACAGAAAGTTCCAAGCTAGGGTGTAATACACATGTCTGTCCAGTGCAGTGCTCTGAGATTTGGCAGCAGGGACCCACGCAAAGCACACAGGACCATGGACTGAAAATGCGGGACAGTCCTGCACAATCTGGGAGGTATACCTATGTGACACCTATGAACCAGTCAGCAAATAACCGTGTTGTAACATGAAAAGAAGGGCATTGAGGCATATGTTCACTCATTTTATTTGCTCCTGATGGCTAAATGGAGTAGTGAGGAAAGGGAAAGGGTAGTATGCATTAATGTGGTGGGGGAACATCAAAGCCAACCTAAAGCTTTGCCCTGAATGGAAAAATCACAGGTTTACTCTTTAATGACTATACAACAACACATTTTCAAGCAAGGAAGGCCCTTTAGATTGAACATTTTTTTTAGGAGCACAGTGATGGGAAGCAGACTACTTATCAAATATTATACCATTTGGACAGGCCCCCATGTATGTGGTGAAAATATAACAAGACAAGTTATGTATATGGAGGTCCTATTCTTTGTCCCTTACATAAATACACTAATTCAGCATGGGTGTCTAACTTGAACTGGGTAGCCTAATATTTAGACATATGTTTTTAGTTAAATATATTTTAGCACATAAATTTAACCTAGCAACAGACCTTTCTTCAGACACTGGTGTTCTGAAGTCTTCTGTACCCCACAGACTGGTCATTAATCGACTACGTACTGTATATGTTGGATAATGGGCAGAGGGTTGCTTTCTTAATAATTGCCATGTTTTTATTGATTTTTGGAAGTAAGCATTTGCAACACTTGTGATCAGTGCACAGACATTGTTACATTCCCACTGTGTCTCCTGTTTAAACAATGTATTACATAGTTACATAGTTAGTCAGGTTGAAAAAAGACAAAAGTCTATCAAGTTCAACCATAAGTATTCCTTAAACTCAGATCATTCAAAATGTTTTCTCAATTCACTACCAAATATATATTTATCTATAAACATTAAAATGTAATTTGATTTAATTTGTGGAATTTGGAATCCCAGACGTAGCATATGTGAGTACCTGGAATCTGCAATATTGCTATTTTGAAATCCTTTGTGATTTATGAGAATATGAGAACCCATTTCTTTGTAAGGATGTGTAGCTTTACAGTACATCTGGAATGTATTTCTCATTTAGGTACTATGATAACATAAATGTATGAAAACAACCATAATTTAATAAAAAAAACTAAAACTAAAATAATGTATAAAACTTTAAGTCAGCAAGTTTTTGAGCGCATATTCAACTCAAGATATTACTTTTGTTGGACTATGTTGTTTAGATGATGAGATGTCTATGATTTAAATTTTAGTCTAGACTAGCTGAGCAGAGTCTTATGCCCTGTACACACGATCGGTCAAACCGATGAGAATGGTCTGATGGCATTTTTCCATCGGTTAACCGATAAAGCTGACTGATGGTCAGTCGTGCCTACACACCATTGGTTAAAAAAACGATTGTGTCAGAATGCGGTGATGTAAAACACAACGACGTGCTGAAAAAAATGAATTTCAATGCTTCCAAGCATGCGTCGACTTGATTCTGAGCATGCGTGGATTTTTAACCGATGGTCATGCCTACAAACGATATTTTTTTTGCTATCAGTTAGGTATCCATTGGTTAAATTTAAAACAAGTTTGCTTTTTTTTAATCGTTGGATAAATAACCGATGGCGTCCACTAGGGCTGCGCATCTTCACCGGTCTCACGATTCGATGCGATTACGATTATCAAGGCCACGATTCGATTCGATGCGATTCCGCGATGCATCACGATGCATCACGATTGCAGCGCAAGTGCGCATGGCTTTCATTAAAAAAAATTTAAGTACTCCATTTTTTTTTCTATTCTGTTCTTAAAAAATAAAAAAAAACACACAATAACACTTTCTGCATGTACAGGAGAGCAACTGCAGAACTCTACAGGAGATGGTCAGGGACTGCAGAACTACTACAGGAGATGGTCAGGGACTGCAGAACTACTACAGGAGATGGTCAGGGACTGCAGAACTACTACAGGAGATGGTCAGGGACTGCAGAACTACTACAGGAGATGGTCAGGGACTGCAGAACTACTACAGGAGATGGTCAGGGACTGCAGAACTACTACAGGAGATGGTCAGGGACTGCAGAACTACTACAGGAGATGGTCAGGGACTGCAGAACTACTACAGGAGATGGTCAGGGACTGCAGAACTACTACAGGAGAGAGGGACTGCAGAACTACTACAGGAGATGGTCAGGGACTGCAGAACTACTACAGGAGATGGTCAGGGACTGCAGAACTACTACAGGAGATGGTCAGGGACTGCAGAACTACTACAGGAGATGGTCAGGGACTGCAGAACTACTACAGGAGATGGTCAGGGACTGCAGAACTACTACAAGAGATGGTCAGGGACTGCAGAACTACAAGAGATGGTCAGGGACTGCAGAACTACTACAGGAGATGGTCAGGGACTGCAGAACTACTACAGGAGACAGGAGATGGTCAGGGACTGCAGAACTACTACAGGAGATGGTCAGGGACTGCAGAACTACTACAGGAGATGGTCAGGACATAGACAGGAGATGATCAGAGACTGCAGACATAGTACAGGAGACGGTCAGAGACTGCAGACATAGTACAGGAGACGGTCAGAGACTGCAGACATAGTACAGGAGACGTTTAGAGACTGAGACATATACAGGAGACGGTCAGAGACTGCAGACATAGTACAGGAGACGGTCAGAGACTGCAGACATAGTACAGGAGACGGTCAGAGACTGCAGACATAGTACAGGAGACGTTTAGAGACTGCAGACATAGTACAGGAGACGGTCAGAGACTGCAGACATAGTACAGGAGACGGTCAGAGACTGCAGACATAGTACAGGAGACGGTCAGAGACTGCAGACATAGTACAGGAGATGGTCAGAGACTGCAGACATAGTACAGGAGACGGTCAGAGACTGCAGACAAGGTACAGGAGACGGTCAGAGACTCTTACATAGGACACTGTTCTGAGGAGGATGGATAATCAGGAATATAATGAGGCGAGTGTCGGAGGGGCTGTAACCCTTTCCTGCACTCAGAGGAGAGGTGACCCCAATACACAGGACGGGGGAGGGGGTGTCACCCTCGGCATAGAAGGATATGGAGAGGTCTGGGGGGTCACCCCTGAACTATGACCCTAATTTCTCAGATTCTGCTGAGAACAACCCCCCCCTCTGTCACATGATCACAGACCCAGGATGGAGTGCACACTGACCTGGGGGGGTCGTGTCCTCACTCCACTTCCCCCACATTCCTTTCAATAACGGGCAGTCTGAATAGATTGTGAGCTCCTCTGCAAAATCTGAACAGAGACGTATCCCCTCACCCCACCATCTTCACTGCTATGTAATCTTCTATGAGATTTCTGCTGGAATCAGCGCCCGGGACCCAGCATGCGTCATCGACCCCCCTGAAAATATTTGCACCCTTTCCAGTTTTTTAGACCTAAATGTGATGCATTAGAGGTAAAAAAAAATGCATGTCTGTTTGCATCTGCCTACCTTTAGACCTATCATGGGTCTATTTCAATATGAAAGAAAAACCTTAAGATACGCATGTCACAAAAGTCTATCCAAGATCTCCTGCTAATTGGAATGTAAGCTGCCTGCGTGACACTTCTTTAGCTTTTTTGTTATATCCCTAAGGTACAGAGTGTGATTCACGTACCTCTAGAGTAGATTGTAAGCTCCTAGGGACAGTGCGTGACTCTGCTGCTCTTACGTCCTCTCCTGGCGTCAGCCCCTCCCGCCTTTTTACTGATCTGATAGTTAGACAGTGGGCGGGGCTGACGCCAGGACGTAAGAGCAGAGTGGACATAGGAGACATAGGACATAGGAGAGAGGCGGGCCGTGCACTACCCGCCTCTACTAACTTCTACTGAAGTTCTAGTCAGTGGGCGGAGCTGACGCCAGGAGACACGGAAGAGCATGCAGACTGGACATAGGAGAGAGGCGGGCCGGACAGTCACACGAGCTGTGTAAAAAAAAAAAAAAGTACCATAACGGAGCGCTCTCCCGGGAGGGGCGGGAACGGGACGGGGCTAGGCATCGATTATCAGGGTCGCATGCATTGGTACAGCATCGCGATGCACCGATGCAGCGATTATATTTGACACCCCTAGCGTCCACACACGATCGGTTTGGTCTGATGAAAACGGTCCATCAGTCCGTTCTTATCGGTTCGACCGATCGTGTGTACGCGGCTTAAATCTTGATTGGATGGTTAAAGTTAAGTGTGTATGGCTCATTTTTTTTTCCTTGTTTAAAGGTAACCTGTACTGAAAAAAAAAAGACATAGACTACCATTGCTGACTTCTCCTTCAAAAAATACTAGTTCCCTTGGCTATCAATGCAATACAACAGCTTCAGTACTCCCTGAGTTACCGACCTTGCAAAAGTAGATCAGATGTTTTTCCTATTAACCTAGTACACATGGGCCAAATGTCGGCCATCATCGGCTGGTTTCTATTGAACCGGCCGATGAAGGCTGATATCTGGCACATGTCTGGGGCAGCTGGTCCGTCAGAAGCGGGCCAAAAAGGTCTGCCGACCGTCTCCCGTTCAGCACTCTCAGTCAATGGCTGGAAGCGCTGAGCCAAGTGTTCTGATGGGGGGCGACCCTCTGTCAGAACACAATAGCTCAGCAGGGGAGATCACTGTATTAACATTGAATAGTTAGTACAGCCGATCTGACATGAGCTATCATTTTTTTTGTTTTTATTTATTCAACAGGCTGGGCTAAACAAAATAAAACTAGTAGTGTGTACGAAGCTTAAGGGTTTGTATATATTTACCTTTAATTTCTTTACCTGGCACCTTAACCCCACATCTGTATATAGAAGGCACTCCGCACTCCAGAAATACACGCCTACTTCCCCTGATGCTTTATTTTTATAATACAGTGTTATGGAGGTGGTTAAAGGTATGATAAAGTAATAATTGAAAAGAAAAGCTATATTCCGAGCAGCCATAAAATGTTGGTGTTTGGTGGGGGTGGCATATACAACAAATTTGTATGGCTGCCTGGAGTTCAGCTTTAAGTATTGAAATGCATACAAGACACACAGAAATGCTGTTCCAGGTATAGTAAATAACCGTTTCCATTGTAGTAAATAACCTTTTCAAGCCACTGTGTATTAACCTTTTAAGCCACCATATAAAACTCCTTGCAAATCATGCAAGATGCTCCAGTTTTAGTATTGTGGTTTTTTTTTCTGAAAAAGGACAACTAGAAAACATAACAAAAACATAACAAAAAATGTGCGGGGTTCTGAACTCATGTTTATTTCTTACCCTGTCCACAACTTGATATCAAATGACTTTATTTTACTAACCCCAATTCCTTCACTTCTCCTTTTATGCATTGATAGTTTCAGCACTGTGTAGTTAATATGCTTTCAGAGTGCTCGCCACACTAATAAATGAAAAAAGGAGTAGCAATAAATTTATGAACTGTAGATTTGAACAAGACTAGCTCCTTTACTGGTTATGCACTAGCAGGCTTTACAGCTCATTAATTACCATCTCTAATAAAGTTTGACAAAATTATAACCTTACAGTGCAAAACACTGTAATATATGAATTTCTCTAACTTTGGAGCCTTTCTGCATGTCTGGTCTATAAACCTATAGAATGCCTCAGTAACTTGTTGTCAACTTTCTTAGTCAACTAAGGAGAACTTGGATCTATTTAATAATCCAACGGGAAAAAAAAAATGATCACTTAACAGCCTATGTAGGCTGTGTGTATATTTAATTGTGAAATATCCGAATGTGATGTAATTGCTTATGTTAGCCAATAATTCTTACTGATATTTTTATTTTCAGCTACAGTACGTGTTGAGCAGAAAAAAAGCACTGACTTTAGGAACTACTGTATTTTATTATTTCCTTTTATGTAATTTGGAAGAAGGCCATGGGATTGCAGTTGAAATGTTACTGAAAATCTATATTACCACTTAAAAGAATCAACATGGAAAATTTACTGTTGTGCAGCTGTTATCTAACCTGCTGACAAATACTGAACAAAATATACAGGATACAATAACCTTTTTTGACAGCATACTTAGTAGCACTTTTACGGCTAATATTACTTACAGGAAGTTTCCATCTGGGTGCATAGGTTTCTTCCAAAATGGAAACAAATAAGGTACCGTATATACTCGAGTATAAGCCGAGTTTTCCAGCACATTTATTGGTGCTAAGAAAATGCCCCCCTTGGCTTATACTCGAGTCTCTCTGATCTGCATACCTGATCTGCCCCGTGATGGCGGCCATCCAGTGTAACAAATCCCCGCCTCCTCCTTGTCCTCGTCCATAATAAGCGGAAAACACTGACTCACTGCTGGGCTAACTTAAGTATTCCATCTATCACGGAGGAGGGCGAGGAGGAGACGGGCGTTGTTACACTGGACGGCCACCATCTGACTCATGACACAAAGATCAGGTATGCAGATCGGCACAGTGAGGCTGCAAGGGGCACAGTGAGGCTGCAATGGACACAGTGAGGCATGCAATGGGCACAGTGAGGCTGCAATGGGCACAGTGAGGCATGCAATGGGCACAGTGTGGCTGCAATGGGCACAGTGAGGCATGCAATGGGCACACTGAGGCTGCAATGGGCACACTGAGGCTGCAATGGGTACAGTGAGGCACAGTGAGGCATGAAATGGGCACAGTGAGGCTGCAGATGGGCACAGTGAAGCTGCAAATAGGCACAGTGAAGCTGCAAATGGATAATGTTGACCCCCTTTTCCACTTACAGTAGCTGCTGCATTTTCTACCCTAGGCTTATACTGGAGTTAATACGTTTTCCCAGTTTTTTGTGGTAATTAGGTGCCTCGGCTTATATTCGGGTCGGCTTATACTCGAGGTATATATGGTAGGTAGCGCTGAATTATGACCAAATAAGATCTGAGGAAACAATTCCATAACCAACTCCAATGATCATTTATTCTTATATTGTCATGTGAATACTATACTTGGATGACAGTTATGTTTATGGTCGTGGCCCTCTGACCGAGAGTGATGTGGATCACATAAACACACGACAAGACTTACAACATAAATAGACCTGAAGTGTGCCTTGGTGGTCTGGTCAGTATGCCAAGAAAAGGGGCATACCCAAAGTAAGTAATGGGTAGTTAATTGAAGAAGGATATGCTGAGAAGTGCCCTGAAAAAGGGAAGGGCGGGAGGGTGTCGAATGCGATTGAATGCGCAGACTCACGGACATGAGGTGAGCTGGGAAGAGTCGGCCCAGTGACGTGTAGTACTGCACACTGAACCGACAAAGAGCATGTGTGAGTGGGCTGCTTAAATACCCTCCGGGCTCCTCCCATAAACTCAGGCCACCATACTGGCCTTCTTATATATCTATTTTTTACATATATCCATAGAATTCTTCATATTAAATAGGGAATAGTTAACACATTTGTAAAAACATTTAATAACACAAAACTAAATTCCTACGTTCAGGTATATGCTTTACAGTCACAATGTTGCGTATGAAGGTAAGCTAGGTTTATGGCATTAAACTATAGATGTGAATGCCTGTGAAGGTTTTCATCTATCTAGGTCATGATATATTTAGCAGTAGTTAGTTACATTCAGCTGGACTTGTTCTGTAATGCTGAAGATGTTTCATAGCTTGTCCAAGCCACTTCTTTAGTTCCAATGAGTGGCAGGAAAATACCCCAGCATTTACTGGGGTAATAACGCTTCATAAAGCTTTATGATTTAACCTACCTTGCTGAAAGAGTGAATTGTTGTCAAAACACCTGTTTGGTTATACCAGTTTGATGTAGATGGCCTCATTCACACCTCTTGCAAACCAGTTGCCCTCTCTGTTCAAAATCTGCACCTTAAGGGACACCTTTTCCTTAAGGTATAGGAACTTGACCTGTAGAATTTGCTGCTTTATGTTGGGGCGTTCATTTGTTGAGAGGTTGCTCCATCTCCCCAATATACAGGTCTTTGCATTCTTTACTACACTGCACAACATATATCAAGTTATTCGCCCTGGTTGTTAGGTCCTTTTGATGTACAAGCTCATGTATCAGTGCATTCCTTGGCTTAAACAGAGATGCAATTTTTGTTAAATATCCTTTTGGGTTTTTCCCACTCTCCAGCTAGATATTCGGTAACTATTACTTTGTATGTTCTGCTTCTGTCACGGTCTGGAGTCAGGCTCAGAGGCCAGTAGCTATAGCAGCAGAGCAGGTATTCACACAGGTCACCCTGACTGATGACACGGGTTCACCTGAGGTGCGGGGGTCTAAGCACTAACCGGTATTCACCAGAGCTCCTGATGGTGGAGATGGGCATGTTAGTGCCAGGTCACGGTCCTTAGGATAGCCCCACCAGGAGGCGAGCAAGCCGTGGTCTGAAAGCAGATAAAACAGATAGGGATCAAGCAGAAGCATAGTCTGGGAACGAGCCAAAAGTTGGTAACAAATAGTTGCAGGTTGGGACTCAGCAGAATCGTAGTTGAGCCAAATGTCGGTAGCGAATGGTAACAAAGATTCAGTCGGCAGCAGGAGACAGGAGCAAGATATTGGCTAGTGAAGGCACAATATTCTGGCAACCAGGAAGTGCAGGGGCATGGCTTAAATCAGGAAGTTCATGGGAGGAGCAAAGCGTTCAAGGTTCAAGGCAAGATCATTCAAGGAATTGTCTAAAGGCCCATACACACGGTAGGACATCCAACAAAATTTCCCTTGGATTTTTGTCCTAATTGATTTGTCCGGTCACACCCATAGCATACACACAGTCAGACTTTTCTGCAAACTTTTCTAAAACTTTCCCATCATCACGTGGTTTTTCTGCTCTTTTCTGCTCTTTACCGCCACCCTTTGGTTAACTTCTGCTATTGTTGGTTGATTTTAACATTGGTTCTGAGCATGCGTATTTGCACTTTGTACAAAAGTTGGTTGGATTGCTGTACACACGGTCACACAAAGCACCATCAGACTTTTGTTGCCGAAAAGTTGGTCCGTTCGCAGACCCAACTTTTTGTTGGATGAAACCTGAAAAAGTTGGTCTGATGGAGCGTACACACGATCAGACAAATTTGAAAAGTTGCAGATTTTGAAGTTGGTTGGCCAAAAGTCTGACCGTGTGTATGGGGCTTTAGGAACTATCCAAGCAACTGTCCAAGGACATGTCCAGCATTCCAGGTGGCTCAGCAAGCAGAGTCACCACCAGACACATCAGAGGTCCCAGGTCCTAACAGCTTCTTACCACTTTTTCAATGGTCTTCAGTTTTTGCTTGACCTAGTTAATGTTTTAATGAAAGAAAAAGCCGGAGTAGCCACAAACTTTTGAAGAACTCCTGAAAAGTTTCATTTCTTTGTCTTTATACTCTGTGGGGCTGATTTGCTAAAATCAGACAGTGCCAAATCTGGTGCAGCTGTATATGGCAGACAATCAGTCTCTAACTTCAATTTGTTTGATTAAGCTTTGAGAAAAAAAAAACTGGAAGCCAATCGGTTTCTATGCAGAGCTGCACCAGATGTTGCACTCTCCAGTTTTAGTAAACTCAACCCAAGTTCTAATAACCCCCAATTTGTGTTTCAGTGGAACCTTCTGTCCATATTTAGTCAATTAAATCACTGGGTATACACCCCTCCCCCTTGGCTTACATTTAGACCCCTTTCACACTGAGACCCCTTTCACATTGAGGGTGTATTGCAGGTGCTATAGTGTTAAAAATAGCACCTGCAATCTGCCCTCAAACAGCTGCTCTATTGTCTCCAGTGTGAAAGCCTGAGCGCTTTCACACTGGAGCATTGTGCTAGCAGGGCGGTAAAGAAAGTCCTGCTAGCCACATCTTTGGAGCGGTGAAGGAGCAGTGTGTTTACTGCTCCTCCACCGCTGCTGTCTATTGAAATCAATGGGCGCTATACTGCCCGCAATGCGCTGCTTCAGCTTTAACCCTTTCTCTAACAGGGGGGTAAAACTGTCTGTTGGTGAGTGGGTTTTTTCTTTTGACGAGTTGGCAGATGTTATTCATCACGATTGAAGAGGATCTGCTTTACTGGACACTGCAACTGAAGATTGATTTTATTTTTTAATTAAGAACTTGTCAAAAATGTGGTGTGATTTATTTATTATTTACATTTTGATACATTTTTGAGAGTGCAGGAGAGAAAAAATGGGTAATGCATAGTTAATAGATTGTGAGGAGGTTTAAAGCTAAAGAATAAGGTTTAGTATGAGGTTTAAAAATGTTCCCTTATTCCCTCCTATCTGCTGATGCACATCAATTTTAAAGTGAGCGTTGCTCATTGTTTCATTGCTGGAGAGGAAGCTAAGAGCCTGCACTAAAAGTATTTTCTGCTTCTGATTTAGGCCCCTTTCTCTTAATGGGTCTGATCAGCTCTGTGGTGGACCTGATCCAACAATCCATTCACCCCTATGGACCGACTGGGGAAAACAGAGGCCACGTACACACGGCGGGCGAAACACATCGTTTTCCCCGTCGAGTTCCTTATTCGGCTGTCGAGGATTTTGTCGAGCCAAATCTTCCCATTCCCATCGAGGAAAAAAAGACATGCTCTCTTTTTGGCTCGATGAGTTTCTCGACAGTTTTCTCGGCGAAAAGTGTACACACGGCCGGTTTTCTCGGCAGAATATGTCTCCCATCAAGTTTCTTGATGGATTCTGCCGAGAAAACCAGTCGTGTGTACGCGGCCTGACTTGTGTCTGTTTACACCTGCAATCCAGTCAGCTAAAAAAAAAATGGAATGGGATACGCCCCCTCCATCTAGGCAGATCGGAGGGCAGTTGAGTGTACAACATAATCTGTTTACACCCAACCACCCATAGAGCAGAGTCATGGGCTCAGTTTGTGTCTGCTCTGCATAAACTGAGCAGATGTGGACCTGTCAACTGCTTGCTCTGCTCAAATCAGCAGACAGATCCTCTGCTGATCTAAATAGAGCCCACCCAGTGTGAAAGGAATCATAATCATTCTGTGGACTTCCACCTCCCTTCCTGCCAGTGGCAGCTGGTGCTCAAAGTTTTTGGGGGGGCGCAAATGGAAAAAAAAATTGCAGCCTCACTGTGGCCATTAAATGCAGCCACTGTGCCATCAATTGTCACCACTGTGCCATGCCATCAAACACAGCCACTGTGCCATGCCATCAAACGCAGCCACTGTGCCATCAATTGTCACCACTGTGCTATGCCATCAAATGCAGTCACTGTGCCATGCCATCAAACGCAACCACCGTGCCATCAATTGTCACCACTGTGCCATGCCATCAAATGCAGCCACTGTGCCATCAATTGTCATCACTGTGCCATGCCATCAAACGCAGCCACTGTGCCCATCAAGTGTCGCCACTGTGCCAATTGTCGCCACTGTGCCCTTTAATTGTCACCACTGTGCCCTTTAATTGTCACCACTGTGCCAATTGATTCCACTGTGCCCTTTAAAATGTCTCTTCCCCCCCCACCCGGCACTTACCTTTCTGGGGGTCAGCCATCCTCCTTCCACGTCCCTCGATGTCTTCTCCCCCCCTCAATGATGCTTCAGCCAATCAGGTTACCGGTAACCAGAACCTGGTGAACCTGATTGGCTGAGACGCCTGTCAGTCTTATCCAAGAACCCGCACGGGGGGTGCGTTACTTGGATAAGCATTTGGAAGCCGATTACAGCTTGAGGGCTCTGATAGGCACTTCCACACAGCCAATCAGCTGCCGTTATTCAGGTGGCCGGCGCTCGCCATCCGGCCATCTGAATATTCGGCGGCAGCGGCGAAAATACATAGATTCATGCAATGCATGAATCTATTTATTTCAGTGGCTGTGCGAGAGCCAGAGTGGGCAGCGCTCCGGCGCCCTCTATGGACGAACCACCACTGCTTCCTGCTTCTTGATTATTGTTATTATAGTCAGTCATTGGAGGGAGATTTGCCCTTAGGAAATACATACCTGCTAATCTACCAAGATGGCCACCTCCACACAGAGTCACAGGGCTAGATTCAGCAATGAGTTACGCCGGCGTATCTCCTGATACGCCGGCGTATCTCCTGATACGCCGGTCGTAACTCTGAGTGAGTGGGGTTGTATCTATGCGCCTGATTCTTAGAATCAATTACACATAGATTTGTGTTAGATCCGACCGGCGTAAGTCTCTTACGCCATCGTATCTAAGTTGCATATTTACGCTGGCCGCTAGGTGGCGTTTCCGTCGATTTGCGCTTTGAATATGCAAATGAGCTAGATATGCCGATTCACAAACGTAGCATATTTTTTTACGTCGTTTGTGTAAGCGTAAGTCCGGCGTAAAGTTACCCCTGCTATAGCAGGCGCAGCCAATGTTAAGTATGGACGTCGGGACAGCATCGTATTGTACGTCATTTACGTTGTTTGCGTAATCCGATTCAGAATGGGGCTGGGCGTAAGTTACGTTCACGTCGTTTTCATTGACTATTTGCGACGTGATTTGAAGCATTGCGCACTGGGATACGTTCATGGCCGGCGCATGCGCAGTTCGTTCGGCACGTCATTTACGTGGGGTCAGGGATAATTTAAATAATACAACACGCCCCCTACCTGCCCTATTTAAATTACGCCCGGATACGCCGGCCCATTTACGCTACGCTGCCGCAACTTACAGAGCAAGTGCTTTGTAAATACAGCACTTGCCTGTAAAAGTTGCGGAGGCATAGCGTAAATAGGATACATTACGCCCGCACAAAGTTACGCTCATCTACCTGAATCTAGCCCACAGTGTTGAACAAGGCATGGTTATTCAGTAATGGGGAAATTATCTGCTACAGGAAGACTAAAACTGGTGACTAGTCCTTTAGAGCTCTTTCACACTGGTGGTTATGCATTTCACCCTATGGAAAGTGATCCGCAGTGGATTGCTTTTCAAAAGGCGCTATAACAGCGGATTACAGGCATTCAGGAAGCACTATTACCACCTCCTTCTGCCTGTATATTTTTAAAATGCCTTGGCATCTACATGTGTATGTGCCTTTTAGGAGTCGTAATGTCAAAATTGCCTTTTTTTGCCCACAGATACTACAGTTTATGACCTCCTTAACCCCACTACAAGTCTACTCAGACATAGTTGAAGTGATTTACTAAAATTGGAACGCACAGAATCGGATGCAGCTGTGCATAATAACCAAACAGCTTCTAACTTCAGCTTCTACAAATAAGCTTGGACAATAAGGCTCCATTCCCACATAGGCGTTTTGAATCGCAGGCAGAATCGCCACAATTCTGCCCGCGATTTCAAAACCCAGTGTTAAATGGTCAAATCGCACTTCAGCATGTTCAGGGGCCATTTATTTCAATGGCACCTAAACATGCAGTGCGATTCTGCCACAATTGTCATGCAACAAATTTTGCCGCAATCACACAAACCAAATCACATGACCCATGTCACCCAAAAAAGTTCTGGAACTTCTTTTGAGTGACACGTGTTGCGCGACAATCGTGGCAGAATCACACTGCATTTCTAGGTGCCATTGGAATTAATGGTACCTGAACAGCGTGTTTTTTAAATCATGGGCAGAATAGAGGCAGAATAGTGGCGATTTCGCCCTACTATTCAATATGCCTATATGTGAACAAAGCCTAAGACCTAGAAGCTAATGAGTACCATGCACAACTGCACCAGATTCGGTGTGCACTAGTTTTAATCGATTTTCCCTACTGTAAACAAAAAAATAACTAGGTTATCTTTCCAATGATGAATTTTTATCTCAGCAACTATTCAGTAGAGGTACTGCTTGCACTGCCTGATATACAGATTGTCATAATTTGCGACATGTATTAATCTGTATATCAAACAGTCTCATGAAAATATTAACTACTTACCGACCAGCCGCCATCGTTATACAGTGGCAGGGTGGCTCCCCTTCGCAAATTGCTGTAGCTGTACAGCGGCCACTTTAAGGGGTATAGGGGTGCGCACGTGCCGCCGTGTGTCATTGGAGCCGATGCAGATGACCAGTAGCTGCAATGTCCACCGGCGACCCAATGTAAACAGACAGATCCTCGTTCTGTCAGGGAATTAGAAAGAGATCTGCTCCAACACATAGCAAACATGGAAGATTTGATCCACCAATCTTATGATTCCTCCGAAAAATTCCATAACAAATGGGCATGTTGGTCGCAATTTACGAAGTCTAGGGAGTTTTGATGGACAATTAATGTTATTTTGAACTTATTCATTTTTTTTTTTTTTTGTTTTGATTCCATCTCTTATACAGCTTTGTTGACTAAATGTACTGGTCTATATATACTGGGATGTCTCTTTCTTACTTATTATTGTTCTTATCTTTTATATGAGTATTTACTATACCCTCCCTCTATTTCCCAATCCACATGTTTCTCTTTTATCACATTTCGATTTGTTTACTGTGTATGAAACTGTCATAATTATACCTCTCCCCTTTTTGAGGCTTGAATAATCTCTCAATGTACAATATAGCTTTATGTGTAAAAACAATTATACAAGTTATTACATTAATATGTGATTATATGTTTAAAAAAACAATACAAATATTTAAACAAAAAAAAAAGAGATCTGCTGTTCCTAGTTATCAGGAACAGCAATCTCTCTCTAATCCCAGGCAGTCTTCTACCCCCACAATTAGAAACACCTCCCTAGAGAACACTTAACCCCTTGATCGCCCCTAGTGTTAACCCCTTCCCTGCCAATGACATTTACACAGTGATCAGTGGCTATTTTTTAGCTCTGATGACTGTATAAGTGTCACTGGTACCAAAAAAGTGTCAAAAGTGTCTGGTCTGTCCGCTACAATGCCGCGGTCCTTGCTAAAAATCACAGATCACTGCCATTACTAGTACAAAAATAATTATAATAAAAATGGCATAAATCTATTCCCTAGTTTGTAGATGCTATAACTTTTGTGCAAACCAATAAATATAAGCTTATTGACATTTTGTTTACCAAAAATATGTAGAAAAATACATATTGGCCTAAACTGATTTTTTTTTTTTGGGGGGGGGGGGGGTATTTATTGTAGCAAAAAAGTAAAAAAAACATATATTGTTTTCAAAATTTGTCAGTCTTTTTTTGTTTATAGCGCAAAAAAAACGCACAGATGATCAAACACCACCAAAAGAACGCTCTGTTTGTGGGGAAAAAAAATAATGTAAATTTTGTCAGTTAAAGCGACGCAGTGCCGTATCACAAAAAAATGGCCTGGTCACTAAGGGGGCAAATCTTCCGGTCCTCAACCACTTAACGACCACCGCACGCCTATTTATGTCCACAGAAGGGCAGATGGGTATATATATATACGTCCCTGCCTTCTAGCGGGTCGGGGGTCCGATCGGGACCCCCTCCGCTGCGTGCTGCGGTTCGGCTCACCTGCGGGGGCGATCCGTCTTGAGGGGACGGCTGTTCGTTTCTGTCCGCCCCCTCATGATTGCTCCCAGCCAATCCTATGCGCCGCCACCGTGTCACTTCCTCTGCCTGTGAAATGTAAACATAGGCAGAGGAAGTGATGCAGCTCTCATCTCGGCGGTATCTTCAAACCGCCGAGATGAGAGAAGAGTCACAGTAAGTCCGCACAAACACTACACTGACACCACACACATAGGCACATTTAACCCCTTGCGATCTCCCCCCACCCCCCTGTCACACTGTCACTGAATGCAGTGATCATATATGTACTGATCACTGCATTTAGTGTCAGTGTGACAGTTAGTGTGACAGGCAGTTAGTGTTAGGTTCAGGGTAGCCCTGCACCCCCCATAATAAAGTTTTAACCCTTTGATCACTGCCCTAGTTAACCCTTTCACTCCCTATTGCCAGTGTCACTAAGCGATCATTTTTCTGATTGCTGTATTAGTGTCACTGTTGCTGCTAGGTAGCAAAAAAATGTTTTATTGCGATTTTTTTTTACTAAAGACATGTGGCTGAATACATTTTGGCCTAAATGTTTGACTAAAATTTAGTTTATTCAATTTTTCTTATAACAAAAAGTCGCTCTATTTTTGTTTATATCGCAAAAAATAAAAATCGCAGAGGTGATCAAATACCACCAAAAGAAAGCTCTATTTGTGGGAAGAAAAGGACAATTTTGTTTGTGAGCCACGTCGCACGATCGCACAATTGTCTGTTAAAGCGACGCAGTGCCTGAATTGGAAAAACGCCTCTGGGCATTTAGCAGCATATTGGTCCGGGGCTTAAGTGGTTAATTGGTTAAACAGAAATCATGCAAAAATATAAATGTCAACATTTTCTGCCAGGTAACTTTTAGAATAGTAAGTTGAAACACTGAAAATACAGTGCTGTTTCACTTTAAACATTCTTACATACAATGACCAACAAAGAGAAGCCATTCGACTAAGTACACACACAAATTCCTGCATGTAAGCCAATTAAGGATCCCAGCTGGGAGTCTTTCACTCGCTAATAACAGAGAAAAGCCTCCATGCTGCATAAAACTTTACCACGAGGGCTGATTTCATTGTGGGAACTTATACATATGTACTTTACTTTTTTTTCTTTATTTTTTTTTATCTGCTCATTTATGTTTTGAATTCCCTTTAAATATGCTGGCAAGACGTACAATGTGTGTGCCTCATTAATACATTTACTTTGTTTAAAAAGACAGTGATACTGAAACCTCTGGTGCTTGTTTCATCTAAGATAAAAAGCTTGGTAGATTTGTGGGTAATTAAAACGGAGCAAGATGTCCTTCCTGGCCTACTTCATGATGTTTTTGTCAGGGCTTTCTTCTTGAAGCTGATGGTACAAGATTTAGATCTTTCATTTGAGAATGTTCAAACCTTGCATTTGTATTTTTTTATATATTTTTTTTGTTTGCCCAATGCACACATCCACATCTGTGCATGCTGGATGAACTTCCTGTTGACAATTAACCATTGATGAAGAATGTGGGGGTAGCTTGGTTGTTGCAACAAAAAGGTATCTTGGTGCTCACTAAAGTTGGATACACACTATACCATTTTCTGTAGATTTTGTCCTTCAGATTTACAGTACCAAAACTATATAATATGAGGTCAAAACCTAAGCGTTTCAATTTGTATGCAATCAGGCAGGCCCTTGCACTACATGGTTTAAATAAGTAAATAAAGTCTATGGGGTCTTACCTGCAGCAGAAATCTGTGTAAAGTGCACTGGGGCAGTGCCATTCATTCTGTTGGGGTGTCATTCATTCTGAATGGCATCCCAATGTTCCCAATGTTTATTTTGACAGACGTGTGAAGCAGCGCAGCACAATACATGGCAACTCAATCATGTGCATTTTTTCATAAAAAAAGGCATGTAAAATTACAATACGTGTATCGGAAGCACGCTACTGCAAACGGATGATGTGAATAGGCTGTAACAATTATTATTATTATTATACAGGATTTATATAGCGCCAACAGTTTGTGCAGCGCTTTACAACATGAAGGCAGACAGTACAGTTACAATACAATTCCATACAGGAGGAATCAGAGGGCCCTGCTCGCTAGAGCTTACAATATAGGAGGGAGAGTCAAGTCAAACAAAAGGTAATAACTGTGGGGGGTGAGCTGATGGAGAAAATGGAAATACAATTGTTAGGTGTGGGTAGGATAGGATTTCTTGTTTGATTCTTCTCTTTTAAAAATACAGTTGAAAGTATTTTGTTATGCCTTTTTGATAAGTACAATACAATAGCTGTTGGTTTGTCATGCCGCGTACACAAGGTCGTTTTTTATGATGAAATAAAACAACGTTTTAAAAATGTCATTTAAAATGATCGTGTGTGGGCAAAACGTCATTTTATGTCTTCTGAAAAACGACAAAAAAAAATTCCAACATGCTTCAATTTTTTTATGTCATTTTTCAGAATGTCGTTTTTTTGTGTCAACGTTTTTAAACCCGCGCATGCTCAGAAACAAGTTATGATACGAGCTTGAATGGAACAGAGTGCCGTCGTACGTGTTGTATGTAACCGCGCTTTGCAAGAGCATTTTCAGAAAACGATGGTGTGTAGGCAACTTTGTTTTTTAAAATGAAGTTTGAAAAACGTTGTTTTTGTTAATGAGAAAAAACAACGTTTTTTTACAAGACAAAAAACGACCGTGTGTATGCGGCAGAAGAACAATAGTGTAATGATAGCTTCCTGCACTTTCTGCTGTCTTTAGCAATTCCTGAAGTCTGCAAACCCATGCCCCTCTACACTCTTTTTCACTTCTATTCCGCTATCATTTTATCTACCTTAATACCTCTCTCCAATATACCTGTATCCATGGGCAGTTCCAGAAGACAATGGGTTGGCCCAATCACTTCCACCTGTAAAGTAGACAGGCGGACCTAATCAGTCCAACCATGTAAAAGGGACCTAAGGGAGCACTTGACTATGGCTAGGAATTCCAGGAGCCCTAACATCACTCATAGGCTCCAATGGCTCAACTATTGTCAGTGCTCCTTCCTCTCCCCCTCAGCAGTCACTTCCTGACACAGGGGAGTCAAAACTGCAGGGTCACATGACCAGACTGGAGCAAATTGAAATAGGTAAATATACACATCTTTCCATGCAAGTTAAAGTACAAAGTTGGTAGCAATAGAGTCAGTAACTATAAAATGACTGCAGTTTTCAAGAGTTATTAAAAGTAAGCAGATAACACAGTCCAACAGGTTACACTTATAAATAAATACCAGTTAGCGGTAGACTGGATCAAAAATATGTCTATAATACTGTTGCACTGACTGTCACTGTTGCCCAATAATGTTATAAAGATGCCAATTTTCAACACCACCACAATGGCTATAAGCCTTTTTTTCCCTTCTAGACAGTACTCAATTTTCTCTGTCAATCGGACAGTATTCAATTTTCGCTGTTCCATTCTAGATTGTAAGCTCTAACAATCAGGGCCCTCTGATTCCTCCTGTATTGAATTGTAAAGTAACTGCACTGTCTGCCTCATGTTCTAAAGCGCTGCGCAAACTGTTGGCGCTATATAAATCCTTTATAATAATAATAATATTAATATCACAAGCTTTGGCTAGTCATTGGGAAAACAGTATAGTAATACAGAAGTAAAAAAAAAATGTGCAGCCTCACTCTACTAATACAAAAGGGCTTGAATATCTTAATTAACCCAACAGTGCCAAGATTTAAAGGACCAGACCCCTGTAGGGGCCGAAACGTATCAGACAGAGTTGCTGAATTAGCAAAGTTATTCAAACTCTTTTGGACCTGTAGAATGAAGGAGCGGACCTGAAAGTGTAGAGGATTAATGATTGAATAATAATGCAAAAGATGTATTCCTACACATGTAGCGCTGATATTCTCCCATATCTGATGTGTGTTTGCATACTTTAATAAAATGTATATGGACATTGCTATGTTTGAGTATTTGGAGCCATCTAGTGACCAAATACTGGTAAATGCAGATATGTTTTTTCCTGAAAGAAGCACACAAGACTAGACAGGAAGTGACTGTTGTTTTGGGAGGAGGAGGCTGACCTTTTTCACCCAGGAGGTTTGGTGACCTACCCATGAACACCTTCTTGAGCAGTGCATGCTGGGTAGGAGATAAAAGGAGCCGGAGCAGCCATTTTAGGTCTCTTGGAATCGTGTGGCCTGCCTGAGAGGACCTGTGGGGAGACGGTGGCCAGATTGCAGAGACCCAGAGACCTCATTCGAGCATCGGAGGAGGGGATCCACCCAGTGGAGCTGAATGGAGCGATTGGCCCAGCTGATGGAGAAGCAAGTTGCAGTCACCGGACAAAGTTACCACACAGAGCCTCTATCCAGTGGGTGAGCGGGTCACGGCCCACAGTTTGTTAAATCTCACATGCAGTTAGACATATATACAGGCCTCACTATAGTTCCACGAAGGAGCAGAGCAATTGACACTGAGAAGGCCTGAGGCCTATCTACCTTGATGTCTCAAGCAATGTTAAAATAATTGTTACAGCTACACCAGGAGCATTTTCACTTCAATTTAACTCACCAAAACTGTGGATTACAAATCACAATGAGCCACTTCAGCTAGCGAAGAAAAGAAGATCCAGGCCTAATACTTTAAGTGAGATCTCACACATAGCTTATAAAGTAGGGGGAGCTCCCAGGTATAGACATATATATATATATATATATATATATATATATATATATATATATATATATATATATACTGTTTTTTCAAATTGTTTATATTGAAATCCATTGTGCTGTTGTCTTATGTTGGGATGACAGCACAATTACTGTAATCACTTTTTTGCATATTTTACAGTAAAATATATCTCTGGTTAAGTATCAAGTTGTTGTGGCGTATTGTTTTCTCCCACCAGGTGCAGTCAGTGGATCCTGGGGTGACAATACATGTATTTTGTACTGTCTTACATTGTATTGTATTGCATTGCATCACAGCTGTGCCATGGGGATTGAACCAAGTTAGTGGGGTTTATTGGTAGAGTGCAGGCCCAAATCAAACCAGCAGCTCCTTCAGGGGTCAGTGCTACACACATATTACAGCAAGGGGCCTTAAGGCACGGTGGGAACCTTAAAATTACTATAATACTAAAATACTCTCAAATTACATAAATAATTACAATAGCTCTATGTTTGGGTCTGTCAGCATCCCTTCTCTATAGCCTTCTTATACAGAAGAATAGTACTTAGTAGGAATTTTATTCTATGTCACTTAGTCTAAGCTTGTAAATTATCAGCAATATTCAGAATGCATGGCAATGCGGATCATTGATCACTTAGTTTTGGCAAATGATTCCAGCACAAGTGTGATTCAAGTTTAAATAATATCACTCCAGAGTGTGATACATTTCCCACATAAGCAACACGTTCCCTACAAGCTACACAAGCACATTGCTCACTGTCACACACATTAATGATTTTCTTTTGTACACGCGCTGGGTCTCCAATTAGATAATCCCGGACAAATGTAGAAACATTCTCAAAGACTCACACTCACTTTGTATTATGAAGGATTAAATACATTGTTTCACCTAGCCTTTACAAATGCCTTTTGGTACCCAGTGTCTGCTTTATCAGTAATTAACAAACGCTGCCCTGATTAAACCAACTAGCATTACTATTGTTTCTTAAAGGGGTTGTAAAGGTAAAAAAAAAAATTCCCTAGCTTCCTTTACCTTAGTCCTTCACTTACCTCATCCTTTGATTTTGCTTTTAAATGTCCTTATTTCTTCTGAGAAATGCTCACTTCATGTTCTTCTGTCTGTAACTCCACGCAGTAATGCAAGGCTCTCTCCCTGGTGTGGGGGAAGCCTCTTGAGGGGGGAGGGGGTGAGCAGGAGTGTCAGGACGCCCACTAACACACAGCTCTTTTCTCTATCTGCAAAGTAGAGAGCGTCCTGACTCTCCTGCTCACCCCCTCCCTCCTCAAGAGGCTTTCTCCACACCAAGGAGAAAGCCTTGCATTTCTTACTACAAGAAATAAGGACATTTAAAAGCAAAAATGGAAGGATGAGGTAAGTGAAGGAGGACTGCACTAAGGTAAAGGAAGCTGTTTAGGGAAAAAATGTTTTACCTTTGCAACCCCTTTAAGGTCCTATGATGGCTTTGAGCAACAGAATACAGGAAACTGAAATATTATAATACATTTGCTGGAGAGTGACATAATCTTCAAAAGGCTAATATCACAGATATCACACAACTGCATGTTTACAGGTAAAGTAAATGTTAAAAAGCTGTTTGTAACTTTAAAGACTCTGCATGAAAAATAAGACAGGCTGGTTGTACCCAACTTGGGTACAATTAGCCTGCCCATACATGGTTAAAATCTCAGATGGTCCCTGCTGAACCAGCCGAGATTCAAACTGTCTATGGCTGGCTTAAGTGGTGTCAGCCCAGTCAATTGTCCTTTGTGAAACTACTCAGTTACACCCATTGTTTTCATCTCTACAGAACAGGCGCTAGTTGACTTGTAGTTTAAGAAAAAGAACACATGTGTCAAACACAAGGCTCGTGGGCCGAATCTGGCCCTCCAGGCCATTTCATGTTGCCCAAGCCCCCCTCTGGTCCTACTCCAGACCCTTAATTTCTGCTTTCAAGCGCCTCCCAGTCTGGTTCTCTTTATTTGTTTTCTGCCTGTAGAGAATGTTAAATCCAAGAAGGATATTGGTAAATGTCTAAACCATAACTGAGTGCATTTATAGGATTAAAAAAACACTCAATGCAAGTCTTTTTATATCTAGTACAGGTGATGTTTGAGATTTTGGGCACCGCCACCGCAAAGTCCCATTGTTCTTTCTAGAAATGTATTTTTTATTTTTTTTTAAAAGTGTATTTTTGTGTGTGAACTCGAGAGAGAGGAGCCGAACTGCTGGAGTTGGGAGTAGGCAGACCCTCCCCCCAGAGGCAATCTGCCATCCTTCTCCATGCCCCCGGGTGGCAATGGCGGGATGTGAGGGGGGGCCTCCCACTCACCCCGTCCTACCTGCTCCACTTGGGAGCCCAACTGGGGCCAACGGGGCAGAGGGACTCCCCCTATGAGGGAGTGAGGGGGCCTAGCCCACCCAGCCAGCCCCGTTGGTCCTTCGCCTCTCTTTTTTTAGGAGACTGCATGGCCAAAGTCCGTGCGTGTTAAACCAATTTCGTGTGCGTGCAAGTGTGGTGGTTTTTGTGGGGGGGTGGGCTTACTAAGCACAGGCGTACCTTGCATAGCACACCCACCGGGAGCCGGGCTGAGACCACCGAACTCAATTCACATGTAGCCGAGGCCGGGATCCAAACCCTTGGCTGCAGAGGTGAACGGCTTGTCAGCGCAGTGCCAATCACATTGAGCCACCATAGCTCCCTTTAGAAATGTATTTCAACTGTCTTTTAGTGGTGCCTAATATACCCTCCTCATAATTTTTGTCTTGATATATGCATGCAATCAATTGTAGGAGAAAAAAAACACCCAATGCAAGTCTTCTTGTATCTAGTACAGGTGATGTTATTCTAAATATTAAATCATAGCAAATCAGAGAATTGTTTTTGACAGGATTTGAAAATGTATATACAATAAAATATATAAAAATTCTTAAATATCAACAATTCTCAAAAAAACTGAATATTACTTTCCTACCACAACATATTAAAAAGGTCCTAGCAATGTTTTCCCACACGCATTTTTCAAGCATTCACCGTGGTCTAACCAATATGATGTTAGTATCTTTAATGTCGTATCTGCTTCTGATATTGCACTTTGGCTCTGTGCATATTGTTTTTTTTTGTTTTTTTTTCTTCAATTCAATGTAATGTAGAAAAAGTGTTAGTGGATGGATGCTACATCTGGTCATAACATGTTTGGATATTATCACAGTTCATACAGGTGAAGATACAATTTTATCCAGTATGTAGAAAGGAAAAGATAAGCTTAATACTGTATATTACAAAGTAAAGATCTTGCACTTATCTTTCTATTGCTGGTCAACCAGGCTCTGGATTTCTGGACAGTAGTTTGACAGTGAAGTGCTACAATCCTGTAATAGTTTATTTTATCATTTACCCCACAACTGTCTGGAGGCAGTGTAGATAAATTTGAAAAAACTCTTAGATTCAATTGTCAACTAACACAATGTACAGGGATATTAAAAATGGTAGTGATATAAACACACACACACTCAGGTTGAACTGGATGGACCAGTGTCTTTATTCAACTTTACCAAATAGTGTCACATTGTGATAAAATTATCACAAATTTGGATTTCCAGCCAATCACTTATTAACCGGATTACTAAGCAGACACGTGGAACATCAAGGATGGTGTATCTTCTACTGGAAATGAGGGGTATGCACTCTTACCAGAAGTGGTAGCCTTGAGTGTCGGTGACCATGAGTCAATCAAGCAAATAAAGACAGAATTGGCGGACTTCCAGAGCAATCCAAAGAACCCAGGAGACTCCAAGAATGGCTTTGGGGAGTCATACAGGTAACCGTGAAGCTCGAACACCCATATTGGGCAACCGGATGGAAAGGCCGAAAAAGATATGTATAAGGAGAGAAAAAGCCTACACATGGTATAGATCAAAATGGTGGGTTTTATTGGATAAAAACCAGCATACATCTGTAAATATAAAATTGTGATCACAAAAAATAAAAAGCAATGTGGGGAGCAATAGGCCAAGCCTGGCCCTTCGACAGAAGCTTGACAAATGCACAGCTTCTGTCAGACTAGCTGTTGTACACATGGGCTGAATGTTGGCAAGTTACTATTGAACCGGCAAATACTTCTCGATATTCAGCCCACGTGTATGGCCCTTTAGCGCTAATTCCTCAGCATTAAGCCAGTATTTTCCTTAATGAATTGTACATTAATTCATAAGGATGTATAGGTATAAATGACTTCATTATAAAGTCATGCTTATAATGTATATTTATGTGTATGTCTGCCTTATTAAATATAGGTCTATCAGCTTATATACAAATGTTAGTATAATTTAAAAAGGTTGAGAGCAAGCAACCGACTAACTTATGTCATTAATGTTAAAAGATTATTTCTGATTGGCTGCAATGAGCTTCTGCACACAGGACCGTCTTACCATTAATCTTATTATTAAAGTCCACATTTATGAAATAAAACTACACAGTGCAACATTTTGATCATATAACCCTGCAACATAGGCTTCATTCTGTTGGGTGAATTATTAGCTAGAGAATAGAGATGGCTGTTACTGTGGGAAATTAAAATAGATTGAACAACCTAATCTTATCAAGGGAGACACTAGCATCTTAGGTACCTGGCGAAATGATCCTGTCCTAAGAAGTGTTGTGTATGGGCTAACCTGAACTATTTACACATAGCCTGGCACACCCATAGTGTTTGTATTTTTCAATTACATGTCCTCAAGCTCTCTAATGATGTCTTCAGTCAACAGATCCATCATTTTTTCAATTTTGCACACCCTGATTGATAGAGGCCTTGTAATTTACTGATATATTAAAGTTTTTCAAGCCCCAAGCTCTGGTCTGTGGAACAAAGTCATATGCACTGAAACATAAATGAATGTCAGACATTTGCGAAATAATTAAATGTCACATACAAAATGAATGTCAGACACTTCTGTGGAGTTTCTGTGTACCGGTTAACATAAAGTGCTGTTTAGATTTCACGTTAAACCCAGGTTGTTTTCGACTTAAATGGTTGTATGATTATATTAACAGTTAAAAACCATGTCCCATTTTTTATAAAACAGCATGACAACCCCCCCTTTTTTTCCCAATTATTTATATGGACCTTCACCTGTCTTCCATATAACCTTTACCACGATAAAGGCTAAGTTCACCCTTTTTTGTCTTCTAAAATCTCTCTTCTCTATTTACCAACATACCATTAATGTACTTTGGTTGCAGAAAAATAAAAATGTTCTTTGATTTTCAGAACAAGACCTATACATTAGATTTACCAAAACCATATAATATTAGGTCAGATCTAAACACTTTCAATGTGTTTGCAATCAGGCAGGCCCTTGCACTACATACTGTAGTTGAAGGTAAATCTAAAGGAAATTGGAAAAGAAAATTGTATAATGCATGGCCAGCCTTTTTCCTTGCTGTGTTCGATAGAAAGCTTCAAAGACTTCCATGGTATTTAGATTTGGGACATGCCAGTAACACACAGGGAGCAGTTTACTAGCTCTGCTCATTAGGACACACCCTGCACCCATCAACTAGGTTTAGAGGGCATCTTGGCATCCTTCTACGCATACATTTGCCTGGCTCATAATATGTGAGCTGCCACAGCTGCTATGTTTGAACAGCGTCTCCAGTGTCCCTCCAGATGGGTCCGGGCCTCATGCAAAACTCTCTGGGGCCACATGCAGTTGGTGGGACACAGGTTAGACACCCCTGATGTAGTGCAAGGGCTTGCCTGGTTAGATAAAGAGTGAATAGATAGATAGGTGGGTCATCATATTCCATAGTTTTGTTAAATCTAAAGAAAATTGTATAGAGAATGTACAATCAGATTGTATAATGTAAAAACCTTTATACAGCTAAAATGAACTAGTCGCGCTTTCAGTGCCATTACCACTTGAGCGCTGGAAGGTTTTACCCACTTCCTGACAAGGCCATTTTTTGTGATATGGCAATGCGTTACTTTAACTGACAATTGAGCAGTCGTGTGATGTTGTACCCAAATACTATTTGTGACCTTTTTTTTCCCCACAAATAGAACTTCCTTTGGTGGTATTTGATTACCTCTGTGTTTTTTTATTTTTTGTGCTATAAAAAAAAATAAAAAAAATAAAAATGTTTTACTTTCTGCTATAAAACTCATCTGATAACATTTAAAAAAATCTAATTTCTTCATCAATTTAGACTAATATGTATTCTGCTACATATCTTTGGTAGAAAAAATCCCAATAAGCGTATATTGATTGGTTTATAGCGTCTACAAACTATGGGATATTTTTTTTTTTTTTACTAGTAATAGCGGCGATCAGCAACGTATAGCGGGACTGTGATATTGCTGTAGACAAATCGGACACCTAACTGACACTTTTAACACTTTTTTGGGGACGAGTGACACTAAGGCCCTGTACACACGATCAGACAGTTTGATGGTGTGTACGGCCCATCAGATCGTTGTCCGTCAGACCAAAGTTTTAAAACATGCTTTAACCACTTGACTACTGGGCACTTAAACCCACTTAATAACCAGACCAATTTTCAGCTTTCGGTGCTCTCACATTTTGAATGACAATAACTCAGTCATACAACACTATAACCAAATGAAATTTTTGTCCTTTTTTTCCCACAAATAGAGCTTTCTTTTGGTGGTATTTTATCACCTCTGCGGTTTTTATTTTTTTCACTATAAATGAAAAAAGAACGAAAATTTTGTAAAAAAATGAATTTTTCTTCATTTCTATTATAACATTTTGCAAAAAAGTAATTTTTCTTCATAAACTTGGCCTAAAATGTATACTGCTACATATCTTTGGTAACAAAACAAAAAAAAATTAGATATTATTTAGTCTGGGTGAAAGTTATAGGGTCTAAAAGCTATGGTACCAATTACTGAAAATTGATCAATTTGATCACACCTGATGTACTGACAGCCTCTCATTTCTTGAGACCCTAACATGCCAGAAAAGTACAAATACCCCCCAAATGACCCCTTTTTGGAAAGAAGACATTCCAAGGTATTTAGAAAGAGGCATTGTGAGTTTTTTGAAGTTGTAATTTTTCCCACAATTCTTTGCAAAATCAAGATTTTTTTCATTTTTATTTTCTTTCCACAAAATTTTCATATTAGCGGGTTATTTCTCACACACAGCATATGCATACCACAAATTACACCCCAAAACACATTCTGCTATTCCTCCCGAGTATGGCGATACCCCATGTGTGGGACTTTTTGACACAGCGTGGCCACATGGAATGGCGCCAAACTTTGCGACTTAAAAATCCCCATAGGTGACGCTTTAAATATTTTTACTGGTTACATCATTTTAGTTGGAGAAGAGGTCTAGGGCCAAAATGATTGCTCTCGCTCTAACGTTCGCAGCGATACCTCACATGTGTGGTTTGAACACCGTTTTCATATGTGGGCGGGACTTGCGTATGCGTTCGCTTCTGCATGCAAGCTCACGGGGACAGGGGCGCTGTATGCCCAGAGTATTGCGGAGTATGCCCAGAGTATTGCGGAGTATGCCCAGAGTATTGCGGAGTGCGGAGTATGCCCAGAGTATGCCCAGAGTATGCCCAGAGTATTGCGGAGTGCGGAGTATGCCCAGAGTATGCGCGGAGTATGCCCAGAGTATTGCGGAGTATGCCCAGAGTATGCCCAGAGTATTGCGGAGTGCGGAGTATTGCGGAGTGCGGAGTATGCCCAGAGTATGCCCAGAGTATGCCCCCCAGAGTATGCCCAGTATTGCCCCCCAGAGTATGCCCCCCAGAGTATGCCCAGTATTGCCCCCCAGAGTATGCCCCCCAGAGTATGCCCAGTATTGCCCCCCAGAGTATGCCCCCCAGAGTATGCCCAGAGTATGCCCCCCAGAGTATGCCCAGTATTGCCCCCCAGAGTATGCCCCCCAGAGTATGCCCAGTATTGCCCCCCAGAGTATGCCCCCCAGAGTATGCCCAGTATTGCCCCCAGAGTATGCCCAGAGTATGCCCAGTATTGCCCCCCAGAGTATGCCCAGAGTATTGCAGAGTGTTGCCCCCCCAGAGTGTTGCCCCCCCAGAGTGTTGCCCCCCCAGAGTATTGCCCAGCATTGCAGAGTATTGCAGCAGGGATGGCTGAGCAGGGAGGGATGGATGGATGGATCTGTGACTACATTTGTCACAGATCCAGCCCGCAGCACTGGCGCTGCCATCCGCTCCCTCCCCTCTCCTCTCACACTGTACCGATCGGTACAGAGAGAGGAGGGAGGAACCGGCGTCATCAAATGACGCCGGTCTGTTTACATCTGATCGCGCCGTCATTGGACGGCGCGATTACGTGGTAAACCGCCGCTATCAGACGTGGTAAACCGCCGCTATCGGACATTCCCGTGTGCGCGCCCCAGGGGGCGCGTGGGAGCGCGACTCTGGAATCACGTTATATAACGTGATCCCAGAGTTAAGCAACCACCTTGCCGCCGTTATTTTTCGGCAGGTGGTTGCTAAGTGGTTAAAACCTGTCTGATGGAACCTGTCCGTCGGACAGGTTCGATGGTTAGTATCGAGGGGAGATCAAAAGTGTTACCTATTTGCCTAGGGTGTGCTTACTTACGGTGGGTGAGGTGCTTTGACTAGGGGAAGGCAAAGACCCATGTTCCTGCTTTGTAGAAACCCAGGATCAATGCCTTCCCTTTGTGTGTCACAGAAAGGGCCCTTTCACACGGGCGGACAAATGGTCCATTTTTTACAAGTCTGTTTACAGACTTGTAATGCTTCCCTATGGGATTGCAGACGTTAAGATCCGCCTCCGCAAAAATACACTTTTTCAGACGGAAGAAAATGCAATTTTTCTTCCGTCTGGTCGGAACGGATCGGATGAATACGGACACACGGTCCGTATTCATCCGATTTCCCATAGGGGAGAGCGGAGGAAAGACAGGGTGGTCCCTGCACAGTGTACGGGGACCGCCCTGTCCGCTGACAGCTCAGCAGGGATTTACGGATGATCCCAGCTGAACAGACGGACACACACGGGGCGGATCAATACGCATCTGCTCCATGTGAAAGAGCATAAAAACATGCATTCCCCCTATGCTAGCGTGAATGAAGTCTGAAAGTGAAATTGGTTTGTTTACACAAGAACAATAAGGCTACATTCATGCTCATGGGACATTTTGGCATAGTGTATGTATGTTTCTGTGTTTGGTGTGCTGTTAATACTTAAGTGAAACAAGTTCAATTTAGTTGCATAATGGCAGCAATACTCTATACAATCTGATTGTATAATCTCTGCATGGTCTCCTTTAGATTTAGATTTACCAAAACAATATAATAGGAGGACACATCACTTTGTATCCAATCAGGCAGGTTCTTGTACTACATTGTTGATCTAAAGGAGATTGTACAATCATATTTTATAGCATATGGTAAGCTTTACAGAACTCAGGACACACTTTCTCCTGTTTTCAATATTTACATACTGTAGACTGTTATATGATCGCTCAGCTCCTGAATACTCTGCCAAATGAAAGATTACTGCCTGTGTATTTAGTGAGAATGGTATTCACTGATTGCATAAGGAAAAGGGGTGGTAGTGATCTGCTGGAAGGGGAGGGCAAATGCAGGGTGTGTGCTAATGAAGTCAGCTGGTAAACTCCTTCCCGTGTCACATCACAAGGGCTGTTCAGGAAGTAATTGAGAGCCAGCTGGACACAATGGAAAGAGGCGTATGAGATAAATAAAAAGCTTTTTATTTCTGAAAAATAAGTACATTAATGGTATATTGGGATATATGGGAGCTGCAATTTAGAAAAAAAATAAACTTATGCTTTAGTTTAATTTTAAAGGGGTTGTAAAGGTAAAAAAAAAAAAAAAATCCCTAAATAGCTTCCTTTACCTTAGTGCAGTCCACCTTCACTTACCTCATCCTTCAATTTTGCTTTTAAATGTCCTTATTTCTTCTGAGAAATCCTCACTTCCTGTTCTTGTGTCTGTAACTCCACACAGTAATGCAAGGCTTTCTCCCAGGTGTGGAGAAAGCCTCTTGAGGGGGAGGGAGCGAGCAGGAGTGTCAGGACCTCTACTAACACACAGCTCCTTTCTCTATCTGCAAAGTAGATAGCATCCTGACCCTCCTGCTCAACCCCCCCCCCCTCAAGAGGCTTTCTCCACACCAGGGAGAAAGCCTTGCATTACTGTGTGTAGTTACAGACAGAAGAACAGGAAGTGAAGATTTCTCAGAAGAAATAAGGACATTTAAAAGCAAAATCGAAGGAAGCTAATTAGGATTTTTTTTTTTTACCTTTACAACCCCTTTAAAAGCTTTAATTAAAAGATAACCTGGTGATCCTGCTATGAAGGTCATTTTTTAGAAGATTCTGGTTATAGGGTGACTCTTCTCTTTATGTGTCTTCAAACTGGGCTCTCTGCATTGTCATCTGATCCCATGAGCCCCTTGTGTGAAATATAAGAGGCCAGCTAACACATAATATAGAGATGATTATTTTCAAGGAAAAACACAGTGCTTTAGTTAAATAAATGTAATATATTTGGGGCTGGCTTCTACTTTAATGGGTATACTGACTATGAAATCTAGATGTTGGAGTCCCCACACTGCAGTTTGTGTACCAGTGTATTTTGTAATAATATAGACTGCTGCTGAGGTTCAAGGTATGGTGTCCTTTTTAAAATGAAAATGTGTGAACTCTGCACTGACAATAAAATATCCTGTGCAAAACTAGATATTACCGCTCTGTGCAAATAGTCCTAGAATCATCAATATTTATAAAATAATACAGCAATTCATAAAGAAGATCATATAAAGTTTACATGGTAAAACATATATCCATCCATGCATCTGTTCAGTGCAAACATTTGAGTTAGTCCTTTAAAGTGCAGACCATGCTCCAATTTTCTTGCGCCAGTGATGTGCAATGAAAGGCAATAAAGTGCTGTGCTCCCCTCCTCATGTGCCCTCACTCACCAACTCCAAATAGGTATAACTCCTGTTAGGATAATGACAATCCCCCAATTTCTGTGATGGACAATTCATAGCTCATTTGTATGCTCCAGCAGGCTAACAAGTCTCTCATATGTGATGTCATGCAAGGAGAATCAGGAGATATCCATAGCATAATCCATTGTATTAAAATACTCTTTTAAAAAACAATTTAACACTCATACATAGTATTCTTGAGTCAATAGCAGGTAACGCTGGCTTGGGACACAATGGCTTGCGCTCCAAACACCGGACGTGACATCATTTGAACTTTCCACTAATGCATTTCGCTCCTCCCAGGGACTTCATGCCTGGGGTTTGAGTGCAAGCTTCAGAGTTGTGTTGACATTGCACGTTATTGACTTATATGTATGAGTTTTAAATCTGTTTTGAAAAAAGTTTTGAATAGATACACAGATATTCGTTTGGCTATAAAATTGCTCACCATATTATTTAAAGCTCATCTCTGGGCAAAGATTAAACCCCCTCTCACCCTTTTCTCTTGAACCATCTTCCCTGCAACACCAACCCCTTCAGCACTCACTAAAGTCTTCCATCCATTCCCTTCACCAGCACCTTATCTGGGTGCAGGGAACTGATAATCCAACACTGCAGTTGTGTCAATGCCATCTGGCCACTGCCAGTCCTTTCACACTGATGTCATCATTGTTACCAGTCTTTTGGCTTATGAGAGGACTGTGCTGCTGGACAGCCATAAGGAAGTATCCACATGATGTAGACAGTGATGTGGACATGCAAAGAAAGACCCCACCTTCTGTGCACAGCTTCAGGGAAAATGCCACATGACCATTGAATTATGGTACATTTTGAGTTAAAGGGACATCTCGGTCTAAGTCTAGAGAGTAGTTTTAAAGGTAAATTCCAATAATAAAATAACAGAATATTGAAAGATGTAATGACACTCACCTATGTGCCCTAATTTTGCACAAACATGAAAATGGGCACACACATATTTACTTGCTTAATTTTATATTAACATTGTAAGGGTGTACATCCCAAAAGCAATTAGGTTAGTCCATCAAATTTGCATCTTGTCACTTCCTCCCATACTCACCATCAGGAATTCTCCAGAGCCTCTCCCATCTTCTGGAACTCCTTACCCCAATCTGTCTAGCTATCTCCTACTCTATCTGTCTTTAGATGAACCTGAAAACATTCTTTCAGGGAAGTCTATCCCACCTCTACCTAAAAACCTTAACTTTTTACATCAACTCAGCCCTCACAATTATTATATTTGGTATTACTGTACTTGTCCCTCCTTTTCATATTTTAAGCTCTCGCAAGCTGTGCCATCTTAACCCTCTTGTATTGAACTGTATTGTAATTTCATTGTTTTATATGTTTTATATAAATCCTGCATAATAATAATTAGCAAGGGAAAATAGCAGGAACAGGCTTTATTTTTACACAATGGGCCAGATTCAGGTAGATGGGCGAATCTTTATGTTGGAGTAACGTTTCTCATTTACGTTACTCCGACGAAACTTTAGGAGCAAGTACTGTTATTCACATAGCACTTGCTCCTAAAGTTGCGAAATACAATTACGCCGCTCGTATAGGAACTCCAACCCGGCGTTTCTTGTTTTCTGACTACAGAAAACAGAAACGCCAGCTCAAAGTGAGAGTTAGGCTGGAGTATCACTGATACTCCAGAGTAACTCTACCTGAATCTGGCCCAATGAATTAAATTAGTTCTAAAGGCAGAATTTTTTTTTTTTTTTTAAAAAACCTTCTGCAAGCAGCTCCCTCCCCCAGCCCCCCTAAATATGTGCCTAAGCACAATCGCAATCCATGCAATGTGCACAAAGGCAGAGGTTCTCTTGGTTTTCTCTCTCCTCACTGTGTCCCACTATTCTCAATCACAGCCAGTGATAAGGGAGCGGGGAGCGAGGCCAAGCCACACATTGTGTGTCTAAGAACACACAGAGCCAGCTCGGGAGCAAGTAAGCAGGAGTGTCCCCATGGAACTCTGCGGGAGGGGAGGAGCCAAGAGCACAAGCAGGGGACCCAAGAAGAGCAGAATTGGGGCTAGAGCAGGTAAGAGCAGGTAGAGCAGGTACGTATAACATCTTTGTTATTTGTAATAAATAATAAAACATGTGCCTTTACA
Organism: Rana kukunoris; assembly: GCA_029574335.1. Taxonomy (NCBI): domain Eukaryota; kingdom Metazoa; phylum Chordata; class Amphibia; order Anura; family Ranidae; genus Rana; species Rana kukunoris. The sequence goes on along the minus strand of CM056049.1, from coordinate 235,348,173 downwards.
ATCTTTTTAATATTTGCATACAGCTTCAGTTGCCTCAAAGTCTACTTTTACTGATTAATTTGACAGGCAGTTGGAATCTGGGCATGCAATCAGTTTACTAAGATTCAAATGCCCTCCCCTATGCCTTTCAGATGAGTGTTTTAGTTTGGCACTACCTATAGTGTACACCAGAATTAAAGTTTTAATAAATTACGTTAACCGTTAATCCTGTCCTGGGCTTTTCATTAAAAAAATTGTGGAACCAAAGAGAAAAAATGAATACTTAGCATTCAGTTTCTACATAAAAAATATAATGATCAAATGAGAAGTATTTATTTCATTGGAATGTTTGTTTTAGAGCCTGAAATACAAGTCCTTTGGTAGTCATTTAACTGTACCATAGTGAATATGTAAGTGGACACCTTTGCCAGCTGGCAAACCTGGTTATTTAATTTGTTTATAGGCAATTTACTATTCTTTATAGGCATTAAAAGAACATCATATTACTAAAAAATAAGAATTATGTCAAGATCTAACATAGGTTTTGGATACCTATATGGACAGTTTGGTTCTTAGAATATAGCAGCAGAAGTCACCTCTAACTTTAGTCTTGTGACCTCGCTAATTTAACTGAATCTGATTCTAAAGTGCTCATTTGCATGAATATAGGTTATATTAGCAAGGCTTTAGTTTAACAGTGGTAATTTGTGATTTAGGAGAGAATCCCCTTAGGACACTGACCTCACCACTCTAAAGTAGAAGACTTCAATTTGGAAAAAAATCAAATTAGACTTCTGTTTCAAAGAAAAGTAGTGCTTTTGTAATGCAAGCTTTCACGAGTGTGTCATAATTTACATATTTAGCTGTTCCTAAAATATGCTGAGCAGCTAAAACAAAAATCAATAGCTTTTGATGTTAGCCAGATAAGGCATAGAGAAGTAACAGTCCAATCAGGTACCCAACACGTTTTGTTTTGTTAGCGGTGACTTATGCTATATAGAAACACCCAATAGTAGCATGTACATTGCAGCCTCGCAAGCCTCAGGCATATCATGTGCTTTGGCATCACATGAAATGAGAACTTAGACCATATTATTAGCAGAAATAAATAGCACTTTTGATGAATGTCAGAGCAATGTAATGTCTTTCAGTCTGACCTCTTGCTTAAAACCACATCATAGAAACAAATGGTACTTTTTAGGGGAAATATTATAAGCAAAAATAACACTAAATAATATACATTTTATATATATATAAAGGAACACTATAAAAACATATCAGATCTCAACGGGCAAAAATCTCACGCTGGATATCTATACTGATATGGACTGGGTAATGTGTTAGGAATGAAAGGATGGCACATCGTTTGATGGAAATGAAAAGTATCCACCTACAGAGGGCTGAATTCAAAGACAACCCCGAAAATCAAAGTGAAAAAAAATGCAGCAAGCTAGTCCATTTTGCTGAAATTTTATTGCAACAACTCAAAATGGTCCTTAGTAGTTTGTATGGCCCCCAAGTGCTTGTATGCATGCCTGACAACATCAGGGCATGCTCCCAATGAGACAACGGATGGTGTCCTGGGGTATTTCCTCCCAGATCTGAACCAGAGCATCACTGAGCGCCTGAACAGACTGAGGTGCAACCTGTCGGCACCGGATGGACCGAAACATAATGTCCCAGAGGTGTTCTTTTAGATTTAGTTCAGGTGAGCGTGGGGGCCATTCAATGGTATCAATTTCTTCATCCTCCAGAAACTGGCTGCATGCTCTCGCCACATGAGGCCGAGCATTGTCATGCACCAGGAGGAACCCATCACCCACTGCACCAGCGTAGGGTCTGACAATGGGTCCAAGGATTTCATCCCGATATCTAATGGTAGTCAGGGTGCCATTGTGTAGCCTGTAGAGGTCTGTGCATCCCTCCATGGATATGCCTCCCCAGACCATCACCGACCCACCACCAAACTGGTCATGCCGAACGATGTTACAGGTAGCATAAAGTTCTCCGCGGCTTCTCCAGACCCTTTCACGTCTGTCACATGTGCTCAGGGTGAACCTTCTCTCATCTGTGAATAGGGCACCAGTGACGGACCTGCCAATTCTGATGTTCAATGGAAAATGCCAATCAAGCTCCACAGTGTCCAGCAGTGAGCACAGCGCACACTAGCGGACGTCGGGCACTCAGGCCACCTCCATGAAGTCTGTTTCTGATTGTCTGGTCAGAGACATTCACACCAGTGGCCTGCTGAAGGTCATTTTGTAGGGCTCTGTCGGTGTTCATCCTATTCATTCTTGCACTAAAGAGCAGATGACGGTCCTGCTGATGGGCTAAGGACCTTCTACGGCTTTGTCCAGCTCTCCTTGAGTAACTGCCTGTCTCCTGGAATCTCCTCCATGCTCTTGAGACTGTGCTGGGAGACACAGCAAACCTTCTAGCAATGACACGTATTGATGTGCCATCCTGGAGGAGTTGGACTGCCTGTGCAACCTTTACAGGGTCCAAGTATCGCCTCATGCTACCAGTAGTGACAGAAAAGATGAGTAGGGGAAAAAACGTCAGACACCTCCACCTGAAAAATCATTCCTGCTTAGGAGGTCATCTCATTGTTGCCCATCTAGTGCACCTGTTGTTAATTTCAATTAACAGCAAAGCAGCTGAAACTGATTAACAACCCCCTCTGTATACACCCCTCCCCCTCTGCTACTTAACTGACCAGATCAATATCCCAGGAGTTCTGATTCAAAAGTGTTCCTCTAATTTTTTGAGCAGTATATATATATATATATATATATATATATATATATATACTGTATTTTCTGGTGTATAAGACTACCTTTTACACATAAAAAAAATGCCCAAAAGCAGGGGTTGTCTTATACGCGAGGTCAGCTGCTTCAATGCCTGCTGGATGTGCATTAATACTGTATGTAGCTTCAGCTACATACAGTATATACCGCTTAGCCAATCCCGGTGAGCGATGAATTCAAATGAGTACAGAGCCTGCTCGGATTGGAGTAGCAACCTCTGTCAATCCGAGCAGGCTACATACAGTAAAAAAAAAAAACTGTAAAATTAGGGGGTCGTCTTATACGCCCGGTCGTCTTATACACCGGCAAATACGGTATATATTTAATAAACATTACATATTAGCGTGTGTTATCAGTGGTGTACGCTAGAATTTTTGAGCAGTAGAAAGTGAAGATTCATTATAATATGATATATAAGCCTCGTTTCTAATCTAAACTTGTATTCTATATTTTATTTTCCAAGAAAGCACACTTTTAATGTAAATACATTTTTTTTCCAGTTGTCGATGGATGAAGCTGCTTGAACATCACAAAACATTTGATAGAGCCTTTTTTAAGGAACAGAAGAGTTTTAACCATATGTATACATGAAGGGTCATTTGCTAAAGAATTTGGGCTCTTGTGCTGTGCATTTTTCTGCATGTGTGTGCCTGCTGTTGCACATTCCATCTTGACTTTACGCATTAAAATGGTTTTGGAATAAACTAATTTCTATTTCCAATGCAAAAGAAATAAGCAAAAGGCATGATATTATATATCAAAATTTATTCAGAATGGGAGAGGCCCTGATGGTGGAGTGAAGATAATGTTCTGTAAATAAATTATGTATTATTATACATATTTATATTACTTATAATACTTATTATATTATACAGCACCACGTTTAGAATAACCAGTCACATCTGTCCCTTCTCAAATGAGTCAAATTCTCAACCATACACACACTGGAGCCATATTGATCAGAATGAAAGTTATAAAAAAAAAGCTTATTTTGGACTGTGGAAACTGGAAAGAAACAAATCATAGACAGTAATTAGAACATGGTGTCTTCACAAACTTTCACACCTCTCATCGTGTTCTTGGAAAATCAACAACTACGTTGACATATTCCATTATGAATGAATTAAGGTGACCATGTGGATATTAACGTGGGGGTTTGAGCTTGACACTCAGTAGAACTGAGGAAGTTGTACGAATAAGTCAGGAAAGTCTTCAACAACATATTATTTCAGTCTATGCCGCTGTTGGCAAAAGTTCCTTGTTTTCTCTTGAACAACTAGGACAGAATAAGCAACAAGACAGGACAGAAAAAGAAATATGACAATGTTTCTAGCCCTTACTCATACTATCCATAAAGACATAAAACTTTTGCTTGGAATTTTACATTATGGTCTCATGAAATTAATATCTATGCAGTACCTATCAGTTGTGAACCTTAAATAAATGACAGTTTGCCCAAGTAATGTGTATAATATTTTATAAAATAGTTCTCAGCTTTTTTCTTCACACGTCCTTGGATCTAAGTCATTATGTAGTCACTTCCTGACTACATGTATGCACTTCCATGATGGTTGCATGCCATTTCTCAGGACAGGTTTCCTGAGGTGACAACAGACCATGCATGCTTTATTTATTTATTTATTTTTGTAAAAAAATGCTTTTTTTTTATTATTAAGTTTTAACATTGTGAAGTCTTAAAACAAAATACCATTAAAGTGGAGGTTTACCCTCAAAAAAAATTCTGGCATTACATTCTGTCGAGTCATCCTACCGACAGAATGCCAGTGTTTTTTTTTTCTCAGCACATACCTCGTAATCCATATTTTCACCCCCCCCCCCGTCTCTCCCACGAGACTGGGCATTCCCAATCACTGACTGTGATTGACAGGCTTCCGTCTGGCGCATACTGCACGTCACAGGTTGCCGACAGAACCCGAACATCGGTGCCAGGCGCGGTATAGAGCCGCACCGACGTTCGGTAGGATGACTCAACAGAATGTGATGTCAGAAATTTTTTTGAGGGTGAACCTCCACTTTAAATACAGTTGAAGGACCCTCTGATATACAGATCCTATCAGTCTGACAGACTGGAAAATATTGACCAATAGTGTGATACTATTATATAAACTAACATATACAGTATAGCTAGAGAATACATGCAAAAGTTAGAAAAAATGGGCCAGATCCACGTACATCGGCGCATATATAGACCGGCGTAGCGCATCTCCTTTACGTTACGCCGGCTCAAATTAAAGACGTAAGTGCCGTATCCACAGAGCATTTGCGCCCAAATTTGCGCCGGCGCAACTTAAATTCCGAGGCGTAAGGCGGTGTAATTCAAAGTGGGAAGGACGTGGGCGTGTTCCATTGAAATGAGCCGTGACCCCATGCAAATGAAGGGCCGGCCAGACTGGGCATGTGCATGATGCTGACTATGGTCAGAGCCTCTCTGCACATGCTCACTACTCGGCCCGGCTCAATCAGTGAGATAGGAACTAGGCCTTGCGTACTTAGTGAGATACGCCAAGTGCATAAATAGGCCCAGACATACGCCCTTCAATTGCAAAAGTACATCCATTTTTTTCCCTCCCTGAAGAAAGGTGCTTTTGTTCCATTGTCTGTTGCTGTTTGTAGGTTTGTGTCGTGTCGGTGTGTTGCATTATTTTTTGAGGGCATCACCCAATTTATATACACACATACATACATATATATATATATATATATATATATATATATATAGATATAGATATTTAAAAAAATGTTTATAATAATAAATATTATAATTATAATAATATTTAAAATATTAAATATATATTAGATATACAAAATAAAATTATATATTTATTATAATAACTAATTTAAAATATATATACTAAACAGAAAAAATGTATATAAAATATATATATATTTAGCCATTAGGGTGAAAAGAGCCACTGGCAAGGAAATGGAGTGTTGCCAGTACCTTGCCCAGTGGCAGTCGGCAGATCCTCTCCTGTGCCCTCCTCCGTGCCCTCCTCGTTCTGCGCTCATCTAAAGTCAGGAGTATAGCTATGAGTAAGGATGCCCCTGGCATGTTGGCATACAGATTGTTGTCCTGCAAGTGTGGCTGCTCAGCTCGTCCCTAACGGTGTTGCTTTAGCTGACATGTAGACGGATTGTCCAAATTTAAACCTGCTTTTATAAGGACTAACTTTAGACCGGACGTGCAGCTGATGCGCACAGGGCGTAGCCTGCGCCGGACAAACTTACTTTTGTGGATCGCCGTATCTCCCTCATTTGCATATTTGCATAGGAAATCAATGGTGTGGACGGAATAAATGTGCACCTAGACGGAATAAATGTGCGCCTAGGATGTGCAGGCGTAGGCAAGTTAGGCCGGTCAGGAATAGCCTATTTTGGTGCGTATCTAGTTCTGTGGGTACGGTGCATAGATATTCCGGCGCAAATTTAGACTTAGGCGGCACATCTCGAGATACTCCGGCGTAAGTGCTTTGTGGATCTGGCCCAATATGTCCAGAAAGATTCAGAAGATACAATGGATGCTTTGGGTGCAGGAGGAGACAGTAATAACTGACATTGACAAGGTTGTGGGGCCCTTTATACAACATTTATCTAGGGAGCAAAATAAAAATATAGGCAACAATAACAGAGGAAACAAAGACAGAAAATAGAGCCCACATGTGTGAACCTAAAGCTAGGTAATATGCCCCACACCAATTTACCACCAGCAGCCTGAACCATTGACAAGGCAGCAGGGATCCATGCTTTTGTGTTGTTTACACCAAATTCTGATGCCTCATACACACGACCGGCTTTCCCGGCGGGAAAACTGCCATGTTTTTGTCTGGAAAACCATCCGTGTGTATGCTCCATAGCAGTTTTCCCCGACAAGAAAACTGCCCACAAAAAAATTAGAACCAGCTCTCTTTTTTCCCACCATGATTCCCAGCGGTCTTTTTCCCATTGCAAAAACTCCTCGTGTGTATGCTTTTCCAAGGGGGAAAAAACGTGCATGCTCAGAATCAAGTATGAGACGGGAGCGCTCGTTCTGGTAAAATTAGCGTTCGTAATGGAATTAGCACATTCGTCACGCTGTAATGGACTGAAAAGCACAAGGCTGAAAAGCGCAAATCGTCTCTCACCAAACATTTACTAACATAAGGATCAGCAAAAGCAGCCTAAAAGGGTGGCGCCATTTGATTGGAACTTCCCCTTTATAGTCCAGTTGTACGTGTTGTACGTCACCACGCTTTGGTCAGGTGGGATTTGGCATGAACGTCTGTATGCAAGGCAGGCTGGAGAGCAATCACGTTGTGAAAAACTGACAGGAAAACCTGGACGTGTGAACGAGGCATTACCATGCCATCTGAACCATCGCAGCTGAAATCAAGACTCATCAGACCGGCAATGTTTTTCCACTTTTCTATTGTCTAATTTTGGTGAGCCTGAGCGAATTGTTGTCTCAATTTTCTGTTTTTATCTGACAGGAGTAGCATCTGGAGTAATCTTCTGCTGCTGTAGCCCTTCTTCAAGTTTTGATGTGTTGACTGTTCAAAGATGATACTCTGCATTAGGGATAAGCAGAACACCCCCGTGTTCGGTTCGCACCAGAACCTTCAAACGGACCGAACGTTCGTGTGAACATTTAGAACCCCATTGACGTCTATGGGACTCGAACGTTCGAATTCAAAAGTGTTCATTTTAAAGCCCAATATTCAAGTTATTGTTGGAAAACGTCTTTGAGAACCCGGGTCTTGCCCCAGGGAACATGCATCAATGGGAAAAAAAAGTTTTAAAAACAGTAGTTTCTTCAGGAGCAGCGATTTGAATGATGCTTAAATTGAAAAAAAAATAATGAAAAATTCCTTTAAATATCGTACCTGCTGGGTGTCTATAGAATGCCTGTGAGGTGGCACATGTTTAGAACTGTCCCTGCACAAAATGAGATTACTATAAGAAAAAGGTAATTTAATGGATGAAAATCACTGAAAAAAATAGCATGGGTTTCCCCGCCACCACTCCCCCAGGTCATTACAAGACCCTTTGGCCCTATATACTTTGAACAGCAGTATACAGCAGTATAGAGGCGGTGCAAACAAGACAAGGACTGTAGAGGACACGTGCAGTACACACCAAGTGGGTTTAGTTGCAAAGTAATGAGCAGCACACTAGCACTATGCACCAAGTGGGTTTAGATGCAAAGTAATGAGCAGCACACTAGCACTTTGTACCATGTGGGTTTATTTGCAAAGTAATGAGCAGCACACTAGCACTATGCACCAAGTGGGTTTAGGTGCAAAGTAATGAGCAGCACACTAGCACTATGCACCAAATGGGTTTAGGTGCAAAGTAATGAGCAGCACACTAGCACTATGCACCTAGTGGGTTTGTTTACAAAGTAATGAGCAGCACACTAGCACTTTGCACCAAGTGGGTTTATTTGCAAAGTAATGAGCAGCACACTAGCACTATGCAACAAGTGGGTTTAGTAGCAAATTAATGAGCAGCAAACTTGCAGTATACAGCAAGTGGGTTTAGTTGCACTGAGCACACGGGCAATACAACACGTGAGAACACTGCAGCTAGCACAATCACAAAGTAATGAGCAGCACACTAGCACTATGCAACAAGTGGGTTTAGTTGCAAATTAATGAGCAGCAAACTTGCAGTATATAGCAAGTAGGTTTAGTTGCACTGAGCACACAGGCAATACAACACGTGAGAACACCGCAGCTAGCACAATACACTGCCTGACAGATTAGGAAGAACCAATCTAACTAAACTATACAGTGTATAAATATATGTACAACTCCTGGGATGTATATAAATCCTCTACACACTGTAAATTTAACTAACTAGCCTGCCTGCTCTATCTAGCTAGGAAAAAGACAATCTCTCTCTCTCTCTCTGTCTGTCTGAACTGGAACAAGGCCAAAACACACTATACAAGGCCACCCTGCAGGCGGCCTTTTATAGTGTGGGGCGTGTGCTAAAGCCCTGAGCCACCCTGGCTTTGGCCAATTACGGCTCTCTTTACTGACGGCGATGTGATTGGCCAAGCATGCGGGACATACAGCATGCTTGGCCAATCATCAGCGCGCAATGCCGCAATGAATTATGGGCCATGGCGTGTCACTCGAATTTGGCGCGAACGACCCGTTTTGTTCGTATTTCGACAAGCGGTCGAACATACAATGTTCGAGTCGAACATACGTTCGAGTCAAACACAAAGCTCATCCTTATTCTGCATACCTTGGTTGTTACGAGTGGTTATTTGAGTGACTGTTGCCTTTCTATCTGCCTATTCTCCTCTGACATCAACAAGGCGTTTTCCTCCACACAACTGCCACTCTTTTTCAGACCATTCTCTGTAAACCTTAGAGATGGATGTGCATAAAATCCCAGTAAATCAGCAGTTTTTGAAATACCCAGACCAACCTATCTGGCACCAATAACCATGCCACGTTCAAAGTCACTTAAATCCCCTTTCTTCCCCATGCTGATGCTCGGTTTGAACTTCAGCAAGTCGTCTTCATTTTGTCTAGATGCCTAAATGCATTGAGTTATTGCCATATGATTAGCTGATTAGCAATGTGTGTTACCAAGCAATTGAACAGGTTTACCTAATAAAGTAGTCGGTGAGTGTCTATAAAAAAAAAAGCTAGATAAATATAATTGATAAATGGTCGTTATTTAACATGAGCAAAAGCATGACCATAACCACATTTCAGCGTGTTCAGTTTAGTGTAGCCAGAGCAATCTATATTGGTTGCATGGTGCTAGGTTTGAACAATTAGATCCTCAGGGTGAGCTTACTTTTATCTAACGTGCACTTCTTCTGTTCAGTATATGTCACTGGGAGTTACCTCTGTTCATTCAGTCTCACCAGGAAATATAAGTGGGGAAACGGTTGCACAGTAGCATCAAAAACAGCAGTATTGTGTGGAAACCTCTATGTTCAGGAGACATATCAAGCTGTCTTTCAATGCAGTCAGAAGTGAACCCAGATTTGTTTGGTGGAAGACCACATAATTCTGTGTTCTTCAGAATCATCACTCACTAGGGGTCCTTATTTACTAAAGTATGTCGTGAAGTTAACCTGTGTTCACTTCAAATATCTAGTCATGTGCAGGGGAACTTGATGCTCCTCTACATTTCCCTTCACGTGAATGCATTTTAAAGTGAACACAGATTATCATAACTACGTTTTACACTTTGATGAATCAGGCCCATGGAGTTTACAGGCAACAAGGTGCCTCTGGGCAGTGAGGTGGCATGCTACGCTCCAGGTATGCCTGAGAGAAAAACAAACAGCCCTAGCATATGAGCTACATCTCATGTATGTGACTATAAATAAAGTCATTACAACTGCATGAAAAACCAAACATACTCTTCTATTAAAAATAGGTATGATGCAACTTTCAGTTCTCATTTCAGCTGTAGTATATTTAGACCCTGGAACACTTGCCTGATTCAACAGCAAACTTGTGTGTTCACATCAGCTTTGCGAAAATGTCAGTGGATCAAACACGTACCAAAGAAATTCCCAAGAAACACAAGTTAATTCTCAGTATGATATCCAGTATCAAGCAAAGAATCAGCCATAAATAACAGTTTTATGCTCCAACCAGTCTTTGGTCACATGTGTATTTTAAGTGAAACTATATGTGTGCATATTGTGTCAGTGAAGACCTGTAAATCTCAGGTTCTCCCCGACTTTGTGTCATGCCCTCTCCTCAGCATTCAGAGGTCATTGGTTTCATATTGGATAATTATATCCATGTGTGTTGTCATAGTACAACTAACAGAAAACAGGAGCCAAGTACCATATTATGCAGTCATAGATTACAAAATAGATTTATTTTTACAACAAAAACATATTTTTTTGTAAAGTGTGTTTCAACTCCTCAGTGAATCCGATATGCAGGACTATGACATAAAAATGTAAAATATTAATTTCTTATCTAATAACTCCAATCACTTCTTATCTATCGTTTGAAGTATCTATTATTTTCTTAGTGTAAAATATTTGATGTGAAACAAGCAGGCTTTTTAATAGAGAAGAAACATACAGCCTTGGTCAAAAGTTTTGAAAATGAAACAAATATACATTTTCACAAAGTCTGCTGCTTCAGTGTTTTTATGCCGCGTACACGCGATCGGAGTATACGATGGTCTTAAATTCGATGGAGTTTTTCATCGGAATTCCATTCAAGCTGTCTTGCATACACACTGTCAGGCCTCGTACACACGTCCGAGGAACTCGTTGGGAAAGACACATAGTTTTCCTCGTCGCGTTCCTTGTTAGGCTTGTCAAGAAACTTGACAAGCTTGCTTTGCGTACACACTATCAAGACCAAATCTTCTCGTTCTCAAACTCGGTGACTTCAACACATACTATGGCAGGGGAAGTTCGATTCCACTGGCACAACCCTTGGGGCTGCTTTTGCTAATCTCATGTTACTGCGTTTTAGGAAAAAGTTTGGTAAGAGACATTTGCACTTTTCAGTCTGTTACAGCGTGACAAATGTGCTATTTCCATTAAAACACTACTTTTACTGAAGGTGCACGGGTTTCTTAGCATTCACACGCTCGAGTTTCTCGTCGAAAAGCAGCCCGACGAGAAACTCGATGAGCCAAATTCGACTCCCGTTGAGAAAAAAGAGAACATGCTCTCTTTTTGGCTCGTCGAGTTCCTCGACAGTTTCCTCGATGAAAAACGTACACACGACCGGTTTCCTCTGTAAAAAAAGCTCTCCCACCGAGTTTCTTGCTGGATTCTGCCGAGGAAACCGGTCGTGTGTACGCGGCCTCAGACTAAATTTCGACCGTCCAAAACATGGTGACGTAAAACACTGCGATGAGCTGAGAAAAATGGAGTTCAATGCTTCTGAGCATGCGTTGACTTGATTCTGAACCTCCTCGGATTTTTCTCAGACGGAATTTCACACAGACTAACGGAATTTCCCATCGGATTTCTTTCGGAAGAATTTAAAACATGCTCGATGGAAAAAAGTCAGACAGGGCCCACACACGATCGGAATTTCCAATTATACAAGTCCATCGAAAATTCATCAGAAAATCCGATCGTGTGTACGCAGCATTAGATCTGTTTGTCAGATGTTACTAGGTATAGGGGTCAATTCACAAAGCTTTATTTTCAGATTGCGGGTGTTATTTTAATGATTTTGCACGTTATTGAAGCTAGTTCAATTCACTAAACGATTTAACGCTTTGAAAAATCATCAAATAACGTTTCACTACACAGAACCGATATTTTAAGGTGTGGATCCTTTTTAAAGAGTCAAATCGTTATTTTAAAGAGTCAAATCGTTATTTTAAAGAGTCAAATCGTTAAATATGTACAGAAGTGCAATTCACAAAGATTTTTTTGACAGTTATCAATCGTTAAGCAATCGTTAAATTAACACCTCCCTCAGGGTGGCTTTATGACATTTCCCAGGCGATATTTTGTTGTTAAAGGAAGCTTTTGGCGATTTTTGTAGTGTAGTGAAATTTTTAATAGTGTTGGGCAAGATAGAATCGTGCTCTATTTGAACTTAAAATTATCCAGAGGCGAAGAAGAACATGTTAGAATGTTGTTCAGATTTATAAACGTGTATTCCGTTCACATACTATTTTGGATGACTTTTCTGAAACCCAGGTGATAGCTAAATTCCGATTCTCATCTCCCATGATTTATTCTCTGTGTGAGGAAATACACATGGCTGTAGAAAAGCACACACTAGAAGTTTTGCACATCACATGCTCAATCTCCATGTGTATTGCTTGTGTCTCTCTCTCTCTCTGCATCTGCTCTTTTCCACATGCAGCTGTTCTCCTCCCCTTCTGCTCCCAGAATGCATCTCTCCAGCATTATTTAACAATCTTAAGAGTTATTTTAACGTCCCAAATCTTAATAATAACGTCTGAGTAGTTAGAATAACGATTGGATAAAGAGTTAGTTGAAAACCATAACGACTGTGTTAAATAACGATTATAGCTTTCGTGAATACCATGTTTGCTAGCGTTAAATAAGGAGTGCTAATTTAACAACTGAAGAAAACCAATAACGTTTCTCTTTGTGAATTGACCCCTTAGTGAAGTATAAGTACAAGCATTTTATAAGTGTGAAAGGCTTTTTATTGACAATTACATTAAGTTTATTCAAAGAGTCAATATTTGCAGTGTTGACCCTTCTTCTTCAAAACCTTTGGAATTCACCCTGGCATACTGTTAATCAACCTTGTTCATCACCAAACTGTTCTTGGATGGTTTCTCTCGGAGGATGTTTTATACCATTTTTTATTCATGGCTGTGTTCTTATTCAACATTGTAAGTGAGCCCACTCCCTTGGCTGAGAAGCAATCCTACACATAAATGGTCTCGGGATGCTTTACTGTTGACATGACACAGGACTGATGGTAGCACTCACCTGTTCTATCTTGGACAAGGTTTTTTTTTCTGGTTGCCTCAAAAGGGGTTTCATAAAAAAAAATGACTTTACCCCAGTCCTCAGCAATCCAATCCCTGTACCTTTTGCAGAATATCAGTCTGTCCCTGATGATTTTTCTGGAGAGAAGTGGCTTCATTGTTGCCCTTCTTGACACCAGGCCACCCTCCAAAAGTCTTCACCTCACAATGCGTGCAGATGTACTCACACCTGCCTGCTGCCATTTCTGATCAAGCTCTGCACTGGTGGTGTCCCGATCCCACAGCTGAATCAACTGTAGGAGATGGTCCTGGCACTTGCTGGACTTTCTTGGGCGCCCTGAAGCCTTCTTCACAAATGCAGTGGAAATGTGTTTCATGGGATTAAGTTCATTTTCATGGCAAAGAGGGACTTTGCAATTAATTGCAATTCATCTAATAACTCTTCATAACATTCTGGAGTATATGCAAATTGGCATCATAAAAACGAAGGCAGCAGACTTTGTAAACATTTGTATTTGTGTCATGATACTAGAAGTCTGAAAAAACACAGCCATGCTCTCTCATCCCTGTCAACTCTTCTCTACCTTCAACTCTCTCCTTCGTCCTCCTTTGCCTCCACCCACCAACTCACGCACCGCTCAGGAGATCGCCAATCACTTCAAACAGAAGATTGATGCAATTTGCAAGGAGATCTCTACTGTTCAGGTACCCTCCATGCTTCACACCTCATGCCCACAGGTACAGTCATTACTTCCCTCTTTCAACCCCAGCACTATAGACGAGGTCGCTAAATTACTTGCTAACGTCCATCTTACCACCTGCACTCTGGATCCTGTTCCCTCGCAAATGCTACGTTCACCCTCTGGCTCTATTCTACACTCTCTAACCCACATCTTCAATCTCCCTCTCTTCTGGCATCTTCCCTAACTCTTTGAAACATGCACTAGTCAGCCCCAAACTTAAAAAGCCCTCACTGGACCTATCCAATCTTGACAATTTACGCCCCATCTCCTTGCTCCCCTTTTTATCCAAACTCCTTGAACGTCTAGTCTACAACCGACTGAGAGTCCACCTTGCTTATATAAAACCTTCTTGATCCACTCCAGTCTGGATTTCATCCTCAACATTCCACAGAAACTGCTCTCCTAAAACTAACAAACGCTATACTTACGGCCAAAACTAAGGGACACTATTTTGTGCTTCTACTCCTGGACCACTCTGCCGCCTTCGATACGTTTGACCACCCACTCCTCCTCAAAACACTCCACACCTCTGGTCTCCGTGACTGTACTCTTTGCTGGTTCTCTACCTACTTATCCAACTGCACCTTCGGTGTTACTTACAACTCTACTTCCTCCTCTCCTCTTCCATTCTCTGTTGGGGTCCCCCAAGGTTCTGATCTTGGACCTCTCCTATTTTCAATCTACACCTCCTTCCTGGGTCAGCTGATAGCCTCCCACAGTTTCCAATACTACCTTTACGCTGATGACACTCAAATCTATTTCTCTACCCCTCTACTCACTCCTTCATTCTCCTCATGTATCACTATTTTACTATCAGATATATCACTTTGGATGTCACACCACTTCTCTAAACTCAATCTATCCAAAACGGAACTTATAATTTTCCCTCCCTCACGTGCCTCTTCCCCTGATCTCTCTGTCAAAATTGATGGCACAACTATCAGCCCATCCCCACATGTCAAGGTCCTAAGAGTAGTTCTGGACTCTGAACTGTCCTTTAAGCCTCACGTTCAATCACTGTCCAAATCTTGCTGCCTCAACCTTCTCAACATCTCCAAAATATGCCCCTTTCTAACCAATGACACCACAAAACTCTTAATTCACTCCCTGGTCATCTCTCACCTTGATTACTGCAACTCCCTCCTCATTGGCTTACCTCTGCATATTCTAACCCCCCTTCAGTCCATCATGAATGCTGGTGCCAGACTCATCCACCTTACCAACCGTTCTGTCTCTGCTACTCCCCTCTGTCAATCCCTCCACTGGCTTCCACTCATCCAACAAATTAAATTCAAACTACTAACAATTACCTACAAAGCCATCCACAACTCTGCCCCCAGCTACATCAATGACCTAGTTTCTAAATAGCAACCTAATCGTTCTCTTCCTTCTTCTCAAGACCTCCTACTCTCTAGCTCTCTCATCACCTGCTCCCATTCTTGCTCCAGGACTTTTCCAAGCCTATGGAACTCCTTATCCCAATCTCTCTGTCTATCTCCTTCTCCATTAGCTTTTAGAGGATCCCTGAAAACAGTCCTCTTCAGAGAAGCCTACCCTTCCCACACCTAACAATTGTATTTTAATTTGAGTCCATCTGATCATCCCCCACAGCTTGACACTCCCTTCTAGATTGTAAGCTCTAAAGAGCAGGGCCCTCTGATCCCTCCTGTATTGATTTGTATTGTGACTGTACTGTCTTCTCCGATGTACAGCGCTGTGCAAACTGTTGGCGATATAGATGTAGAATTCAGTATCTGCCAAAATGAATGGACTCATGTGCATGCGCAAGGGTATTGTCATCTTAACCCAGCTAATTAAAATGACCAAAGACCAAAACATGGATGAAGAATGTCCGATGATATCAGCAGCTGGCGAAAATCCTCAGGACACCATATCACTTGAGTGGAGGTGGGTATAGGTCACTGGGAGGAAAAGTAGTCAGGGATTTCATGGGCATACACCCTGTTTTTTTTTATTTTTATAAAAGGCAAAAAGGGTGTTCATTTTGCAAGAGTATTGTTTGGTTTGATAGAGTTTGTTTTTTTGTTTCTTTTTAAATCATACTTACCTACAGTGGCGGCCCGCCCATATGGGCGCACGGGCGCCGCCCCCCCTCCCGCAGTCACAAGAAAAAAAAAACGGGCCCTTTAAGAACTTTTATTCGGCTAAAATGTCATTTTGACATTTTAGCCGAAGTTCTGGCGGCCGTCTATAGAGGGCGCTGCAGCGCCACCCCCTCTCGCAAGTAACACACGTTCAATGCTATGCATTGGACGTGTGTTACTGTTGCCAGCTGCCTGGTCTATTCGTATAACCGGACATGGGACGCCGGTTACCCGAATAGCGGCAGCTGGTTGGCTGAGGGGAACTGCCTATAAAAGCCAGCGGCTCTGATAGGCTTTTCCAGTGCCGCCCTCCGGCTCTCGGAAGTCTATGCTCGGAGCGCAGGCAACCTGCGGTCCTTGCATTAGACTGACAGCCGTTTCAGCCAATCAGGTTCCTGGATTCTGTTTTTCAGGAACCTGATTGGCTGAAGCTTCTCCACGGCGGCAGAAGACATCGAGGGAGGACATGGAAGCGTCAGGTAAGTGATTTTTTTTACAGGGAAAGGGGCAGCATGGGGCACAGTGGCAGCATGGGGCACAGTGGCAGCATGGGGCACAGTGGCATCATGGGGCACAGTGGCATCATGGGGCACAGAGGCGACAATGAGGACAGTGGCATGGGGCACAGTGGTGACAATTGATGGCACAGTGACTGAATATGATGGCATGGCACAGTGGTGACAATTGATGGCACAGTGACTGCATATGATAGCATGGCACAGTGGTGACAATTGATGGCACAGTGGTGGCGTTTGATGGCATGGCACAGTGGTGACAATTGATGGCACAGTGGTGGCGTTTGGTGGCATAGCACAGTGGTGACAATTGATGGCACAGTGACTGCATTTGATGGCATGGCACAGAGGTGACAATTGATGGCACAGTGACTGCATATGATGGCATGGCACATTGGTGACAATTGATGGGCACAGTAGCTGCGTTTGATGGCATGGCACATTGGTGACAATTGATGGCACAGTGACTGAATATGATGGCATGGCACAGTGGTGACAATTGATGGCACAGTGACTGTATATGATGGCATGGCACAGTGGTGACAATTGATGGCACAGTGGTGGCGTTTGATGGCATGGCACAGTGGTGACAATTGATGGCACAGTGACTGCATTTGATGGCATGGCACAGTGGTGACAATTGATGGCACAGTGACTGCATTTGATGGCATGGCACAGTGGTGACAATGATGGCACAGTGACTGCATATGATGGCATGGCACAGTGGTGACAATTGATGGCACAGTGACTGCATATGATGGCATGGCACATTGGTGACAATTGATGGGCACAGTAGCTGCGTTTGATGGCATGGCACATTGGTGACAATTGATGGGCACAGTAGCTGCGTTTGATGGCATGGCCCATTGGTGACAATTGATGGCACAGTGGTGGCGTTTGATGGCATGGCACAGTGGTGACAATTGATGGCACAGTGGTGGCATTTGATGGCATGGCACAGTGGTGACAATTGGTGGCACAGTGACTGCATATGATGGCATAACACAGTGGTGACAATTGATGGCACAGTTGCTGTGTTGCATGGCACAGTGGTGACAATTGATGGCACAGTGGCTGCATTTGATGGCATGGCACAGTTGCTGTGTTTGATGGCATGGCACAGTGGTGACAATTGATGGCACAGTGGCTGCATTTGGTGGCATGGCACAGTGGTGACAATTGATGGCACAGTGGCTGCATTTGATGGCATGGCACAGTGGTGACAATTGATGGCACAGTTTCTGTGTTTGATGGCATGGCACAGTGGTGACAATTGATGGCACAGTGACTGCATATGATGGCATGGCACAGTGGTGACAATTGATGGCACAGTGACTGCATATGATGGCATGGCACATTGGTGACAATTGATGGGCACAGTAGCTGCGTTTGATGGCATGGCACATTGGTGACAATTGATGGGCACAGTAGCTGCGTTTGATGGCATGGCACATTGGTGACAATTGATGGCACAGTGGTGGCGTTTGATGGCATGGCACAGTGGTGACAATTGATGGCACAGTGGTGGCATTTGATGGCATGGCACAGTGGTGACAATGGCACAGTGACTGCATATGATGGCATGGCACAGTGGTGACCATTGATGGCACAGTTGCTGTGTTGCATGGCACAGTGGTGACAATTGATGGCACAGTGGCTGCATTTGATGGCATGGCACAGTGGTGACAATTGATGGCACAGTTGCTGTGTTTGATGGCATGGCACAGTGGTGACAATTGATGGCACAGTGGCTGCATTTGGTGGCATGGCACAGTGGTGACAATTGATGGCACAGTGGCTGCATTTGATGGCATGGCACAGTGGTGACAATTGATGGCACAGTTTCTGTGTTTGATGGCATGGCACAGTGGTGACAATTGATGGCACAGTGGCTGCATTTGGTGGCATGGCACAGTGGCTGCATTTGGTGGCACAGTGGCTGCATTTGGTGGCATGGCACAGTGGCTGCATGTGATGGGCACAGTGAGGCTGCAATATTTTTTTTTCCGTTTGCGCCCCCCCAAAAATTTTGAGCACCAGCCGCCACTGCTTACCTAGGTGGATGCAGCATCAGTCCACTCGCTCACTGGAGCACTGGGCTGTACATGGGGTGGGAGAGGCTAACTCAGACTGTCAGCAGCTCGCTGAGAGGCTGAGACGTATGCCAGCCCAGGCATCTGAGTGGATCTTGTCCATATGGTCACGATCTTTACCTAGCCTGGACTGTCTCTGTGATGTCAGCCCACTGTCTGCTGAAAAGGGATCACAGGAGTGCAGAACGGACTGCACTCCTGTGATTCAAAAGAGAAATACAGCCAAACAAAGCTTTGGCTGTACGTCTCCTTTAATTAAATCAACTTCTCTGTGTATAAAACTGTTACTTGAAGAAAATTTCTTGCTTTAACGAACCAATCAGGTCTTTCCTCTCCTTTTTAAAGTCCAATATAGTAACATATCAAATTCATATCTAAACTTAAAAGCAAAAAATGTAGTATACTACTAGGGCTGTCCCGATACCACTTTTTTGAGACCGAGTACAAGTACCGATACTTTTTTCAAGTACTCGCCGATACCGAATACCGATACTTTTTTTTAATGTCATGTGACAGTATTTTATATATATATTTTTTTTTTACAGTGATTTTTTTTTTACAATTTTTTTTTGTTTGTTTTTTTTACAAAAAAAATTGTGTTTTTTAGGGGGGGATTGTCAGTGTGTTTTTTTATTTTTTTTATTTACATTTTATTTTTATTTATTTAAAAAAAAAATGTTTATTGCAATTTTTATTTTATTTGTTTTAATCAGCCCTGTTGGGGGTCTTTGGAGAGATATCAGGGGTCTTAACAGACCTCTGACATCTTCTCTTTAAGACAGAGAAAGGGACTAAGGAGACAGATTTCCCAGTCCCTTTTCTCAGCAGCTTCCGCTAAGAATGGAGAGAAGCTCCTCTCCATTCATAAACTGAAGCATCGTAATCACAGGTTACGATGCTCAGTTATGTGAATGGACAGTGTCAGTGGTCAGAAAAGGTAGGAGCCGGGTTTAAAGGCTCCTACCTCCGCTCTCCATCCTGACAAATTGAGGGGGGGAGAGAGGACAGCACGGAACACGGGGGGGGGGAGAGGACAGCATGGAACACGGGGGGGAGAGAGGACAGCATGGAACATGGGGGGAAGAGGACAGCATGGAACACAGGGGGGGGAGAGGACAGCATGGAACACGGGGGGAGAGAGGACAGCATGGAACACAGGGGGAGAGAGGACAGCACGGAACACGGGGGGAGAGAGGACAGCACAGAACACGGGGGGAGAGAGGACAGCGCGGAACATGGGGGGAGAGAGGACAGCACAGAGCACGGGGGAAAGACAGCACAGCACGGAGCACGGGGAAAAACAGCACAGAGCGCGGTGAAAAACAGCACAGGGGGAGAAGACTTGCAACTCCCCTGCCTGCCCAGGTATCGGTTGAGGCATCGAAGCATTTCCCCCGAGTACAAGTACTCGGGGGAAATGCTTGGTATCGGTCCCGATGCCGATACTAGTATTGGTATTTGGACAACCCTATATACTACAGCTTATAAGTCCTTAGAGGAGGTGTCTGGATTATTTTTCTTCATCTCAAATTTTTTTGGCATAATTTGATCCTGCAAATAACACATTTCCGTTGGGAACACTGACCCCTCTACTGTATTAACGTTTGGAGCCATGGTTGTCACCCAGACAGAATTGAAATTATGTCTTCCTTTCTTCATCTTTATTATATGGGGAGGGGGTGGAAGGATTATTAGATTTAGGAATGAAGATAACATTGTTTGCGCTTTCAGTTCACAATAATTGACAAGAATAATTCACAGTAGGTGACACGGATGCTTGCATTTCTAGAAAGATCAACAGGTATGTTCTGTACCTGCTGAGAATGTTCTGTGCCTGGAAAGAAAAGAAAACAATTGCAGTCACCTGGACAGGACTGGTAAACAGTATATTACATTTTTGTTCTTAGGTTTAGATATATTTTAAAAATTTTGTACTGGATTTATTCCTCAGACAGTTTTCCACAAGAATCTCAGTTTTCAGTAAACTGGCAACACCTCCATGGAAACAACCAAAATTCAAATTTTTCCCAGGTAGCACAACTGATCCTTTAACAGCCTGTGTCAGTAAGAAGGAACAAGATAGATAAATACAATTTACAGCCAGGAATATGGATTTTAACCATATTTTAGGAGGACCAGATGTCTCTAATACTCAGGGATATTCACCAACCTGGAAGGGCTGTGACCAGATGAAAAATTATTCTGCTGCGTCTCTGGACATCAAATCCTTTTCCTGTGTTTGTCTAAGACCACAGCTGATTTACTGCTGGCAAACAGGCTACATACCTATTCTAAAAATTAATAGATAGCATGATATGGTCCTGTTTCATCAAGCTGTAATGGCATTTAAGGCATGCTAAAATGGCATGAACAAATTACTGATATGTCACTTTAGCTTGCTTAATGCACATTTTAAGGTGCCTAAAGTGCTATTACAGCTTTATAAATCATAGTCTGTGTCTGTTACATTTAACATTCCTATAACTGACCACAGTTGTCTCTACTGATCTATTCAGAGTGTGAAAAACTCCCAGCATCCAATGTTATGGATAGAATGTTTGTAACTAGGAAAGCCTACTGTTACCGAGCTCAGCGGTTGTGCTACTTACGTGTTCCCCACCTTCCAGTCCAAAAAAAGACAGAAGAGCCCCCTATCACTAAAACTACAATATCACCACCTCCCAGATACTTAGCAGTACAAGAGAAGGGGGGGGGGGGGGCGCACTCACATTTGCCACATCCGTAAATTTAGAAGACAAAAAAAGGGCAATTACTCAAAGAAATGGCAATTGATGGTCGGATTTTGGAGGCAAGACGGGAATATATAAAAAATATACATTTTATTACAAAATTAGAAATTTAACAAAAAACAATAAAGATAATAAAACCACATAGAATATATAGTATATATGGACAGTATCCTCTGTACATTATTATCATTATTATTATACAGGATTTATATAGCGCCATCGTCGACGATGTACAGAGGATACTGTCCATATATACTATATATTCTTTATGGTTTTATTATCTTTATTGTTTTTTGTTAAATTTCAAATTTTGTAATAAAATGTGTTTTTTATATATTCCCTTCTTGCCTCCAAAATCCGACCATCAATTGCCAATTTCTTTGAGTAATTGCTCTTTTTTGGCTTCTTAGCAGTACAAGCTATTATATCTTCTGCGTTTGATATACCCTTTCCTCTTGGAACACCAATCTCTTGCTTATAGGCCTAAAAGGTATCAGGCCTTTAGGGGTAATTGCACATGCATGGAGACACCAGCCAGTATTCCAAAAGCCCTAGGCTGTTTTGTGGAAGCAGGTTAGGTGAATAGCTGTCATGCATTTTTGAAGTTCATTCATCTCTAGTACCTAATACATCAATGAAGATAAAGAATACAAAAAATCCAGTGCACAACACAATAGCAAGCAGATATAGAAGGCTAACTGTGCACAATACATCTTAAAATAATTTGAAATATTGGCCCTGGTATGTAGGGCTAGTAGTCATACGTCATAGTACCTGCATTGTGCTCCAGCTGTGTATTCTAGGTGCAGTGTAGTGACAGTGATTTGGAAATAATACGATAGTATAGGATAAAGATTTATAAAAACTATGTTGAACTGAAAGAAATATACAGAAATGAGAAAATATGATGTGCCAGAAAAACAAATTGCTGGTAAGAAAGCTGCAGCAGGGGAATGACAGAGTACTATTCTGCAGCAGAATCAGATAAAGAACAGGCGAATCATTGTGAAACTGATGAAGAGTACCAGAGCTGTGAGGCCTTTCAGAGGTAATCCAGTGACATCCTGGTAATGTGCATCAAGAATAGCAATGCAGAGAAAAAAACTGTATATTATCAACTAAAAGTACGAAACATGTAGTAGTGATACACAGGACTGCCATTAGAAATGATTGGGCCCCATACAGCCTACCTGACAGGCCCCAACCTCCCCCTCTCTCTTTTTTTCATTGGGTGCGCAAAGAAGAAGATTGTTGGGAGTGGTAAAATTTCACTAACAGAGGGAAGGGCTTATATAGAGCCTATTACAGGGAGCATGGTAGGCTGCATTCAATGAGCGGCAAGTAACGCCGCATACGCGGCTTTACTTGCCGCGCTTCTACAAATCTTCCCATTCAGTCTATGGGCGAAGCCAATGTCGCTTGAAAAAAAGGGTCCGGGACTTTTTTTCAGGCGACAGGCGTTCGGCGTCTCAGAGATGTGAACCATCTCTATAGACATGAATGGGAAATTTCCCCTCCAGCGGCACGAGCGTCGCGCGACAGGCGTTTTGCCGCTCAGGTGTGAATGCAGCCTTAATGTAAATAGGGCAGGAATAAGGAAAGGGTGACAGACAGAACAGTTACAAGACTCTGCAGACTCCAATTACATTTTTTTCATAGACACATATGAAATCTCAAACATTCTCTTCCTTTCCATTATAACAAGGATGGAGGTAAATCCAAGTTATTGCCTCATATAAAGCCCAAACTTTATTTTTTTATCATTTTCATAAACACACAATTGTTTTTATTAATGTACATGCATCAATTAACCACGTGCCGACCTGCTCACGCAGATATACGTCGGCAAAATGGCTCTCCTGTGCAAACTGACGTACCTGTGTGGCAAAATAGAAGAAAAGCGGATACCCTGTGCTGCCTGGTGAGTATAAATGGTAGCAGCTAACACAACTTTTTCAAAAAAGCAAAAAAAAAAGAAATACATAAGTGTAGCGCTGAAATGACTGGGTGAAAATCAATTACCATACAATATAGATTGCAACATATAACAGTGATATATTAATGTGTATAAGAGTCCTTCTAATGAAAGAAACAACTAATTGTGCCTGTCTGGCACGTAGTGTAAGTGGACAGTTGCACCAGAAAAACCTGATAGTCCAAAATTTGGATGTAAAAAGTTCATCTGGTGGTTGAATCAAGTGAATAAGTGACTGAACGTGAAAATATGTGACTTCTTCAACGTGACCATCCCACCACCTATAAGGATTACAGGCTTACCGGAACGTGTTGACCAATGATGACATATGCCACAAGAGGTCAAACAGGGCTTTGAATGACGGATGTCATGAACAGTCCTCGGCAGGAATCATGCGCCCGATCAGTCAAGATGTCTTGCAGTGGGATGGAATAGGCTGGAAACTGTACTTAATTTGGAATCACCATTGATAGGCTCAATATGATAATGGTGCATGTGGAAAAAGAAAAGAGGGTGGCCACATAGCGTAATTCTGTTTAAATAAAATTACGTATTTATTCACAGCTAACAAACTCACATTTAAAGATTGGCTGGATTGAAAAGGTCCTTGCAAGTAAAATTAGGCGACAGTGGAATCCTCCCGACTTGTTTCGTGGTCAAAGCATATCGTCTGGGGTTAGTGTGTGGCAGTCCGCAAAGGCAGGAGGGCACCCGCCACGTCTCCAGCGGACTCAATGTCTGGCGGTGGCCAGTGGTCGCGGCGAGGAGAGGCAGAACAGAGAACTGCCTATGTAAACAAGGCATTTCCCTGTTCTGCCAAGTGACATGACAGAGATCTTCTGTTTCCTGTCATCGGGAACAGTGATCTCTGTCATGTTTCAGTAAGCCCATCCCCCCCTACAGTTAGAAAATGCTGAGAGAATACACTTAACCTCTTGATCGTCCCCTATTTTTAACCCCTTCCCTGCCAGTGTCATTTTTACAGCGACCAGTGATTTTTATTTTAGCACTGATCAAGGTACTAATATCACTGTTCACCAAAAAGTGTCATTTGGGGTTAGATTTGCCCTGCTACAAAAAATAAAATAAAATTTAAAGTCCCTAAATCTATCACATAGTTTGTAGACACGATAACTTTTGTGAAAACCAATCAATTCGCCAATCAATTTAATGTACGTGCATTAATTAACCACTTGCCGACCTGCTCACGCAGATATATGTCGGCAGAATGGCCCTCCTGTAAAAACTGACGTACCTGTATGGCAGTTCGCAAAAGCAGGAGGGCACCCGCCTTGTGTCTAGCAGACTATGTAAACAAGGCATTTCCCTGTTCTGCCAAGTGACATGACAGAGATCTTCTGTTTCCTGTCATCGGGAACAGTGATCTCTGTCATGTTTCAGTATGCCCATCCCCCCTACAGTTAGAAAACGCTGAGAGAATACACTTAACCCCTTGATCGTCCCCTATTTTTAACCCCTTCCCTGCCAGTGTCATTTTTACACCGACCAGTGAATTATTTCAGCACTGATCAAGGTACTAATATCACTGTTCCCCAAAAAGTGTCATTTGGGGTCAGATTTGTCCTGCTACAAAAAATAAAATTAAAATTAAAGTCCCTAAATCTATCACATAGTTTGTAGACACGATAACTTTTGCGCAAACCAATCAATTCATTGCCTGTTGCCATTTTTTTTTTACCAAAAATATGTACAAGAAAATATATCGGCCTAAACTGATGAATACATTTTTTTTATATATATATATATATATATATATATATATATATATATATATATATATATATATATATATATATTGGATATGTATTATAGTAAAATAAAAGTAAAAAATATTTAAATCGTGTGTCTTTTTTTGTTTATAGCGCAAAAAATTAAAACCGCAGTGGTGATCAAGTACCCTGAAAAAGAAAGCTCTATTTGTGTTAAAAAAAAGAACGTCAATTTTGTTTGGGTACAGCGTTGCATGACTGCACAATTGCCAGTTAAAATAACGCAGTGCCGTATTGCAAAAAAATGGCCTGGTCATGAAGGGGGGTCAATCTTCTGGAGGTCAAGTGGTTAAAGATTATATGGCTAGAAGGTTACCAAGTCACTGTTGGGAAGGGGAAGAAAGTTGATCTGAGCTGGTTTAGACAGTTATTTCAGAGCCTCTGCTTATTTATTTTTTATCTAGCCATAGACGGCTAGATTCCTCTTCCTCAACCTGCAGGCTAAACAAGACACAATTAATAGTTTCCTCTATCCATACCAAGTAGCATGGATGAAGGAAACTGCACTGCTGTCTATTGTATTCAAGCAGCTACAATACCCACTGATTGATTGAATATAGTCACTGTTCTGCCAACAGTTTTCAACCTGGCGCCTTTAATTTTTCACTCTTTGTTAAGCAGGTTAATATTGACAGGACCACCCTCCACTCCAATTTTGGCTGACTCAGCAGGAATCAACTGGAATTCGAACATTTTATGGGCAGCTATAGTTTTGGATAGAGTGGAAGAGGTTAGACCCCTAGTCATGTTTTTATTGCTGAATAGCCTCTTTCCTTCA
Organism: Rana kukunoris; assembly: GCA_029574335.1. Classification (NCBI taxonomy): domain Eukaryota; kingdom Metazoa; phylum Chordata; class Amphibia; order Anura; family Ranidae; genus Rana; species Rana kukunoris. The sequence goes on along the minus strand of CM056049.1, from coordinate 235,322,201 downwards.
AGTCACTTTTATCATCAAGACAGAATGCGAGGGGATTTACACAACTGTGTTACTACAGGAAGGTGTGAGGGTAAATTATCCAGTAACAGTAGATGCTCCCATGTCAAATGTCCCCCCTCTCTCTCTCTCTTCCTGCTGCATTTCAAGAGCAGGAAGTGAAGTGAAATCTCCTCAAATAAACTCAAACAGCAAAAGATATTTCGATAGAAATCTAAACCTTTCCTTACTCTATGCAAAGCTCAAAAAACGGTATTATTATGTAAACACTTAAATGTCCATAGCATGGCCACTTATTGATATTTCAAAATATCACACATTTTAATGCAAATTGAATAGAGAAGGATCTGATGGACAATCTGATGGACAATCTCTTAAGCTGTGTACACACGATCGGTTTGTCCAATCAAAATAGACCGATGGACTGTTTTCATCGGACAAACCGATTGTGTGTGGGCCCCATCAGTTTTTTTTCCATCAGTGTTTAAAAATAGAACATGTTTTAACGTTTTCCTATGGATAAAAAAACTATAGAAATATGTGATTGTCTGTGTGGAATTCCATCAGAGAAAAATCCATGCATGCTTAGAATCAAGTTGACGCATGCTCGGAAGCATTGAACTTCATTTTTCTCAGCACGTCGTAGTGTTGTACGTCACCACGTTTTGGCACGGTCGGATTTTTGACTGATGGTGTGTATGCAAGACTGATGAAAGTCAGCTTCATCGGATATCCGACGAAAAAATCCATCGCATTAGATTCCATCAGATATCCGATCGTGTGTACGGGGCTTAAGAATGTTTAGCCTATGGACACAAAAATTGGACATTTTTTAAAAGGAGCTTTTCAGACATCCATAGTATATAAATACAAATGTAAATAATTATTTTGATTTTTTTTTGATAAAAAATATTAAACTGTGCCTGCCTTTTAAGTGTCATAGTTGCTAACTATCCACAATATCCAAGGAATGTCTCTGAATGATATTTCTTTAACAGTGCAATGTCCCTGCTTTTCATTACTAGTTTACTACACTGTGAAACACCTTATTTACTGACCATTCACTGTTTGTCATCTGTTTATGTGTTCAGGACTTAAGCATTTATAATGCAAGAAAATAATTATGTTTCAATGCAACCAATATATCATTATGAGGTATGTGCTGTTCCTTGGTCCTCATTACATTATAGGGCACAATAATATTAAAGTGTATCTAGTCAAAACATTTAGAGTGGTAAGGTTTTGGTTTCCCTGCCAGGTTTCTAAAAGCCCATGCCACACATTCTACCCCATATAAAGGGAGCTCGACTAATAGTGGCACTGTAAAATGTCAAATTAGTAAAGTGAAGCCATCAGACCACAGTTTATTTAAGTTCCATTTAGAATCAATGTTTTGGGGAGACAGATGTCCCTTTTAGCAATGTGACAAATTTTGGTGTGCTTGCCTTACTTTTTTATTGTGTTATTATTGCTGTCTGTGTGTCCATTAGGGAGATTAAAGTGGATGTAAACCCGATTTATGGAATTTTAGCTGGGCACATATATCTGCAGTGTTTTCTTATGTCGTATTAAAGCACTAAGTGTCCTGGTTTTCTCCAGCTCCGTTCTTCTGGTATCAGCCTGATAACTTCTGACAAGTTCTCTGTCAACTGTGATAAAACCAGCCTGAAATTTGTGTCAGGGCGGGTGCTATAAATAGATTAGCAAAGAGCTGGTCCATTCACAGCACAGCTCTGCCTAAGAGGAGAGGGAGTGTGTGCATTTCCTCCAATTAGCTGTCTCACAGTGTATGGCAAGTCTCCTCTCCCCCTGCTGGAACAGGAAGAGAAAACAGGACATGCACTTTCTAAAAAGTATATAAAGCTGAAGACAGCAGATATAAGTAAAACTAATGTAGGGAGATTTGTTTTATCCCTGTGAATCCCTGTGTATCATCTAAGGCTGTTCACTTCACTGGGTCTCCATTAGTCTTAGTAACTATTGCCACTGGGAGGGAAAGTGAGTGAAACCCCTACATTTTGAGTATTTATCAGAACAGGAATCAGTTTTCATTTAGTGAAACAAACAATTGAATGGAACTTTAATACATTTAGTACTATAATGTAAGATTCATGGAACGTCATCATCATAATGATGTGGTTCATGTTGGGAGTAACAGATGTAGTGTTTGCAATAAACTGTTAAATGGCATTAATAATGTTCAAAATCTAGTATCCTCCTCCACATATACAGTAGATAGGTATAGGTATATTTATAGAGATACGATTCTGTAAAGTTTTTGTAAAATAATTCTGAAAGGTGTTCTGCAAAAGGAAGTGTTAATGGATTTTTGCATAGGTGTTAATTGTATAGTTTTTCTAATGTTGAAAGTAATAAATAATGTAAAAAAAAAATCAGATAGGCAAGATATTTATAGTTTATATACAAATCTGAAGAAAAATATACCCTGAATTGAGCCTATTGCTTTTTATAAGCTATCTGTCTTCATGCAGAGCTCTATTGTAGCCTAATGATTACACATTTCTGGGTATTCACTCTGCTAAATACATTTTAATAGCATGAGGTTGTTAAATGTTTCTTTGTTTTCATTAATATAATAAAAATGGTTATTACTAATAAAAATGAATAGCAAATATTCATTAGTGCACAATATGCAATTTTCACGTAAGGTATGTTAGTGCCTGTGGGTAATTTAACAATGACACATAATTAAAAGGCATTATAAAAAGGTGGCACTTCTGTATCGATAATCAAGATGAAATGCGATATACATTTCAGGAGAATTTTCTATATGCCACATTTTTTGTTTCAGGTTTTCTATATGCCATTGCCTTTAATATCTTATAGTAAATGGTGAACAGTGATAATTGTATTTCAGAAATTTGAGGGTAATTTGAGGGTATTGTGCACAATCAATTTACTTTAATTGTGTAGTGCAGATACCTACCTGTTATGAGACTGCATTTGCATTTAGGCTTTGCTTTAGATAAAGTTGGTCCTATTGAGGTCTGTTTCTGTGGCATCGAAAAGTCTCCCATCAAATCACAAAAGCAGATCAAAGGCAATCCTGACAATGCAACTGTTAAGTGAAATGCTAATCAAATGTTGCCAATGCATTTGGAACTCATTTCTTCTGTGTGCCTGAATGCAAGTGTTTAGGTAAAACTGGGTCTTAATACTAAACACAGCATTCAAAAACAAAGCCCATCTACCCATGTGTAGTTTCAGTAAATCCACATTTGATGTGTAACTGCACTTCTCTTAAATCTGTATTTTACTTTGGCCTGACAAAGTCTTATACTCACCTGTGTCCGAACCTGGACATATGCGCCTGTCAAAATCTCTGAGCTGAGCACTCAAATACACTGTCCTCTTTAATTAGTCCTATGGAGAGTTCAAATGTTGTGCTCCACCAAAGTGCAAACTATTCATGCTTTGATAGCTTAGATTTAAGACTGGTGAGTAAAAGACATAGGGGGGGGGGGTGCTTGGGAGCAGGCCAAGGTACGATGTAACCAAAGGGTCCGTTATACTTCATAGCTACTGTAAAGTTTAAAGAAAACTTACTGAGTTCTCTCATTTAATTCCTTATTTTAAATACAGGTTATAGGAGTTTTTTCCAGTTTGATCATCCAGAGGTTGGACCAATACCTATGCCAATAAACTATTGCAAGATAAGCCCCATGACTAAGCTCCGGGGGGCAGAGCAAAATGCATTGGGAGCGTGGCGTGGTGGGAGTCAAGGTTGAGGTTGTTTATTTCACCATCACATAACAACATGTGTGTTGGCACCCATGATTCCCTCCTTCCTTTCTCTATTGCAAGATAGGTCACCCAAATATTTTATTTTACTCAAGCAATCTGAGAAATCTAAAACGTTAATTGAAGCTTGCAGCTCAGGAAACGGTCTGGATAAATAAAAGCATGGTGGTTACAAAAGATTCAATTATTGAATAGTTGCAAATGAACAATGAAGGTTTTACAACCCTAAGGATAATTAAAAGTCACAGAACAATGACAGACCAGAATGCTGCACCTGCTGCCCTGCTTAACTTGGCTGCTAATGCAGCGAAACCACACCATTTAAAAGCATGTTCAATAGCTATGAGCTCCGCGTTCGATACGAACATTGTTCGTAGGTTCGACGAAATTCGAACAAAACGGGTCGTTTGCGCCTAATTCGAGTGACGCGCAACGGCCCATAATTCACTGCAGCATTGCGCGCTGATGATTGGCCAAACATGCACTATGACCCTGCATGCTTGGCCAATCACAGCGCGCAAAAAACTTAGAGCCATAATTGGCCAAAGCCAGGGTGGCTTTGGCCAATTATGGCTCAGGGCTTTAGCACATGCCCCACACTATATAAGGCCACCTGCTGGGCGGCCTCGTGTAGTGTGTCGCGGTTGTTAATGAGAGCAGTCAGAGAGACAGAGAGATTGTCTTTTTCAATAGCTAGATCGAGCAGGCAGGCAGGCTAGTCAGTTTAGCCTAATTTACAGTGTGTAGAGGATATATATACATCCCTAGGAGTTGTACATATATTTATACACTGTATAGCTTAGCTAGATCAGCTATTCCTAATTTACTGACAGGCAGGTGATTGTGCTATTTAAAGACGTTATCACAGGTATAGACACCCAGCAGGTACAATATTTAAAGGAATTTTTCATTTTTTTATTTTTATTTAAGCATCATTAAAATCACCTCTCCTGGAGCAGTGATTTTAATAATGTTTAAATAAAAAATAAAAAAATGAAAAAATTCCTTTAAATATTGTACCTTCTGCGTGTCTATAGTTTGCCTGTGAATACGTCTTTGAGAACCCGGGTCTTGCCCGACGGAACATGTATCAATGGAAAAAAGTTTTAAAAACTGTATTTTTTTTCAGGAGTCCTGCTCCTGAAAAAACGACAGTTTTTTAAACTTTGTTCCATTGATACATGCTCCCTGGGGCAAGACCCGGGTTCTCAAAGACGTTTTCCAACAATAACTTGAATATTGATCTTTAAAATGATCGTTTTTGAATTCGAACGTTTGAGTCCCATAGACTTCAAAGGGGTTCTAAATATTTGCGCGAACGGTCGGTCTGTTCGACGGTTCTGATGCGAACCGAACGCGGGGGTGTTCGGCTCCTCCTCAATTTTCAACCATCCTACCTGCAACTTGTGTTTTTCACCTTTAAAAGCTGTGTGTGATCATGTAGTTTCATGGTGTCATATGTTGCTCTGTGCACACAGCCTATGTAGATTAAATCTTCATATTCCTGTGTTAGAAGTTTTTGTTTGTGTTCAAACATAAGGTATTTGGTAATGCACTGCATATGGTAATGCATGTCCTCTTTCTGTAGTTTGAGAACTGACATTTCCTGTGAGGATAATATATATCCCACAATCCCTGGGTCTCTCAGTCTAGTGCTGGTGCAAGTAAAAGCTAAATAGTAATTAGGTCTGACACATACATAAACAGGCAGATCAAATACCAGAGAGATCCCCATGCTGGAAGAGATGTGTTTTCATCACATTAGCACTCCCACATTTGTGATGCAACACAGAGAAAATTGATAAGCATAAATTGGACACTGTGTGACCTGGAACAATAAGTTGCCTGTCCCTTTAGTGAATAGGGACAAGCTAGGTAGATTAATACATGGGTATAGGGGAATTGATCAGCCATGACCAGCTAAGGTAAGGTAAACAAATGACACAGGGAATATACCATAAATCCACTAATACCTAGTTTAAACAACATACATATTCAAAAGTATACAATGCCTTTAACGTGAGCAGATTCCTCAACAGCAAGGCTAACATCAGCATTTGATGGTGTTCTCTGGATGACAGTTGTTTAGAATTATGTTTATTATACAATGTACTTAGCAGCACTTCTCACTGCATAAAACAAAAAAAATTACCATACACCTCACTATCTGATTGTACAATCCCTGTTTCAGATTTACCAAATCTGTGTAATATAAGGGACTACCTAAACAATATGTTCAATGTCTACACTATACTGTCAAAATGGCCCTTGTACTTGTTGACAAATCTAAAAAAGACTACACAATTAGATGGAAACATGTGGAGCCAGCTTTACAATGACAGTTGGAGCAGGAGAGTTCAAATTAGTGCTGGATATTACCACCTACAAGTAGCAATGCCCCTGTATGTAATTGCACCTAAGATTAATAATTAACCAGCATAAACTGCTATACAGTTAGGGCCAGATTCAGGTACATCTGCGCATTATTGGCCCGGCGTAGCGCACCGCCTTTACGTTAGACTTGCGCAATGTAGCCGCGTAATCACCCTAATTGCGCATGCGTAACGTTATTTCAGAGACGTAAGGCGGAGTAATACAAATTGGGAAGGACGCGGGCGTGTTACATTGAAATGAGCTGTGACCCCATGCAAATAAAGGGCCGGCCGGCTCACGCATGCGCACTTGAAGGAGACCATGGTCAGCTCCGCTGTGCGCATGCTCACAACTCGGGAACGGCGCAATCAGTGAAATTGGAAATGGACTAAGGACTACGCGGACAGCATAAATAGACAGACACAAACGCACTTCCATTGGAAAATTACATCCCTTTGTCCCTTCCCATTTAACCAAGTGCTTTTGTTCCGTTGTTAGTTGCGTTGTGTTTTGTATTTGTCAGATTAGTGTACTGTGTGATCAAGTGTTTGTTAGTAGATCTTTGAAATTGTTTTTTGATAAGTGTTTGAGAGACTGTTTGTTTGATATATTTCTGTTCGTTTGTTTTCTTGCTTAATGTTTGCTGTTTGTTTTTGTGACTGTTTTTGCTGAGTGCTTGTGTGATTTTTTGGGTGTTAGTTTTCTATTTGTGTGTGTTCTTGCTTGATTGGTTGTGCTTGTTTTTGTGACTGATTTTTGTTGACTGGGAGTGTTTTTTTTCAGTATGACAGAGAGAAAGCGAAAACTAAATTTTACTTTGGGGGAAAAAATAATTCTTGCCCGGGCCATTAGCGATTATGGGCGTTTCCTCCACGGCCCGGAGGAGGGAGATTTTGGACCATCATCACTGAGCAGGTCAATTCAGCGGGGGAGGGGGAGATACGGACCCGGTCTGGCATTGATAAAAAGATTAATGACCTCCGGCGTCTGGTCAAACAGAAGCTGGCCAAAATGCTTGCCAATGCCAGGGGCACAGCAGGGGGCCCACCATGCCGTGTTAGGCTGACAGCGGAGGAGCGTGCGGTGGCCCTGACCTTTCATCGGCATGAAGTGGAGGGCCTGCCTGGCTTTGACTCAAGCCCGGAGCCCGTGGTGCCAGGTAAGTTTTTTTTTAATATCAGGTATGTAGCATGTGTGGGGGAGGGGGAGAAAGGGAATATGTGGCAAGTGTGTGGATCCTCCAACCTGTGAATGTTTTGTATCATCGACAGATGTGCAGGAGGGTGCAGGGCCATCTGGCCTGACCGCACCATCCCCAGGACAGCAGCCTAATGAGGCCCCCCCGACAAGGCCCGAGTCCGCGGAGGAGGTTGAAGAGGAGGAGGTTGAGGAGGAGGAGTTTCATGAGGAGGAGGAGTCCATGTCAGGCACTGGACTTTTGGTTTTTGAGGACTCTTCCTCTCTGGCTGGCAGCAGGCAGCCCTCCCTAAGGGGGAGCCCCCCCTCCTCCCCCAACATGGCTCCCCTCCCAAGGGCCTCCCCTTCTCCCCGGCCACAAGCATCAGCTGGAGGCAGGAAGTCGTCCCAGAAGACCAGGGGGGTGGCCGATCTCCTGCCCGCCACTCTGAGAAGGGACCAGTTCCTCCAGACCTGCCACCTGGGACAGGTCAGCCAGACATTGGTGCGGATGGAGGAGAGCCTGTCCTCCATCAAGGATACGCTAGGGAACCTGGACTGCCACTCCCGGGCTTTCACAAACTGCCTTAACGACCTGCAGACTACATCAGCAGGCGTTGGGCAGGATGTGAGGGCCCTTACCCAGGCTATCCAGGCCTACACGGCAACACTAGGGCAGAGATATGGGGCTGTTCCTCCTTCCCCGGTTTTCCCCCTCCCCATGAGTCTCCCCTGAGGAGCCGGGGCCATGGCCGGGGGCGCCCCAGGCGTGGCTCACGTCAAGGGCACTAATTTTTTTTTCCCTTTTTTTTTTTTTTGCTGGAAATTTTTTGATTTTGCTGGTCATTTATTTTTATTTTTTTGGGTTGTGAATGCTGTTTGAATGTGAGGGTGACATTCCTGCCAGAAAAGGGGTGTCACCCTCAATTTTGGTGGAGTAGGGTTCCCCAGGACCAGGGAGAAGTGATCCCCAGGTCCGTGTGAATGGTGTATGAATGTACAGTGACATAATTGGAGCCTTGGCGTGGCGTTGCTGCTCACAAGTCTTGCATGGTGGACTGGTGCCAATCCAATTTGATGAGGATGTGGGGTGTGTGTGCTAGGGGCCACAGTGGTGTGCATGCATGCATTCTCATTGTGCCATGATTAATGTGTGTGTTTAACGTGCAAAGATGCCCAATGTGAGCTGTCTCCTGGTTGCTCTTCCCTCAGAAGACGGGGGACCCTCGGTTAGGGGGGGATTGTCTGGTTCAGGGGTCAGGTCATCACGTAGGTCAATCTGCAGGCCCTTTCTTACTGCGAAGTTGGGCAGCATGCAACATGCACGGATGATCTGGCACACAAAGTTTAGGGAATACAAGAGGGTACCCCCAGACTTATCCAGGCATCGGAAACGTGACTTCAGGAGGCCAAAGGTGCGCTCCACCACTGCTCGTGTTTGGGCATGTGCTTGATTGTATCTTTCCTCTCCTGGGGTTTGGGGGTTCCGGATAGGAGTCAGGAGATGGGGTCCCAGTGGATATGCAGAGTCACCTGTAAGGGAAAAGACAGGAGGATGTTAGTCATGCATGTGCCCCTTGTGATGTGTGCATCATGGGGGGGTACAGTCATGCCTGCCACCCATGTCACTCACCAACCAGCCAGGTGTCCCCATACACGTTCTGATCGAATTCCATTCGGATGTGGCTTTGATTGTATATGTAGCTGTCATGGCTGGACCCTGGGTGTTTGGCACGGACGTGCCATATGAGGCCATGGGCATCGACTATCACCTGTACGTTGATGGAATGCCAATGCTTCCGATTGCGGTACATGTGCTCTGTCTCATGGGGGGGCTGGAGTGCCACATGTGTGCAATCAATGGCCCCCACGGTGCGTGGGAATCTGGCAATTCTGTAGAAATCTGTCATTGCCTTCAGCCACAGGTCCTCAGTGGTGGGTTTGATGATTTGGTTGGCCATGCGTCTTAAGATTGCTGGGACAACCTGGTGCACACATCTGCTCATGGAGGATTGTGACATCCCAGCCACCACTCCACTTGTACGCTGAAAAGAGCCACTGGCAAGGACATGGAGTGTTGCTATGACCTTGACCAGTGGCTGCACTGCATGTGAGTGTTGTGTTGGGCTGGTGATGTCCTCCTGCAGGGTTGTGGTTAATTCCAGGATGGCATGAGGGGTGAATCTGAAGATGCGATACACCTCAGAATCACTCATGCCAAACAGGTCTATGCGGGTGCGGTATATCCTCTCCCGTGCCATCCTCCGTGCCCTCCTCCTTCTTTGCTCATCTAAAGTCAGTAGTATAGCTATGCGCGACGATGCCCCTGGCATGTTGGCATACAGATTGTTGTGCAACACGTGTGACTGCTGAGCTCCTCACTAACAGTGTTGCTTTATCTAACATGTAGACTTTTTTTCTCTTTTTAGACCAGCTTTTATATGGTCTAATTTTAGACAGGACATTTTGCTGTTGCGCACACTGCGTAGCCTGCGCTGCCCCAACGTTCTTTTGTGGATCCCCGTAAGTCCCTCATTAGCATATTTGACTAGCAAATCAATGGTCTGTCTCGCGCAGTTTTGCGCGGACGGATGCACCTGTCTAACGAAATTACGCTGGACAAAAAAAAGTAGATTTTTTGCGTATCTCGTTTCGGGGATGCCGTGCATCGAAACGCACGCGCACATTTAGACTTACGCACGCGCATCTTCTGTTGCGCAGGCGTAATTGCTCTGTGAATCTGGGCCCCAATCTTTATTTTGTTTGAATATTGAGAAAACACTGTGTAGATCGTTAATTTTACAGCCATCATATTGCCGTAAATGTCTAAAATTTTAAAAAGCCTATTGATTCCCTTTGGAAAGCAATCTACACCCAGGGCTTAAAGAGTATAGATTATATAAGAATAAAACTCCTATGATATGAAACAATTCAGTGATTTCTACTCCCAAATTATATCCAAAGGTGTCATTTTTATGTGACTATACAAACAGAGGTACGTTAAAAACATTTTCAGCCTTTATAATTATCCATATGTTTTTTGGGGGGTTATAGTGTTCCTAACTGTTTTGTATAAAACACATGCTGAATTTATTTCTTTGCATTATCATTTCTTATATTCATTTTTTTCATTTATTTAGAGCAGAGTTCTATAGAACTGTGTAAAGGAATCATATATACAACTGTGAAATTAATTTACTTTTCTAAATTATACATTCATTTCCATATTGTAATTCAAATATTTTAAATGTATTTCTATTAATCTGAACAATCTTAAAGTTGTAATCTTACTTTGTGACGCATTTACTTACTTTGAATTGCAGGCAGCAAGGTACTATAAAAAAAAGGAGAAACTGAATTTAAACAGCAATGAAAATGCTGAAGTTGAATGAATAGAGATTTTTCAAGTAAACTTATATTATATAGTCAAAAATAACCATTGTTTGTATTATTATTACAATGCTAATGTTAAAGGGTCACTAAAGTAAAAAAAAAAATTGCTGAAATGACTGTTTACAGGGTATAGAGACATAAAAGTTAACTGATTCCTTTTCAAAATGATTAAAAATAGATAAAAATCAATCATATAATGTGCCTGCAGGTTAGTTTCACTTTTGAACTGGCTTCATGTTTCTGTAAAGTAGAAATGGACACACAGAACAAAAACAAAGAAATCCAGGGCAGTGTTTTGTTTTTAAAATGAATCTGATTGGTTCTGGGAAGTTTTAGACACACAGTAATGACAGCTTAGACCACCATGAGAAAGCTCCCAGTACTGTGGTTTTAAGGAAACAGACAAGCAGGAAGTGTGGAGCACAGAGCAGGATTCCAGCAACTTCAAACCAAGGGTAAAGGAAGCTATTTAGCTAAAAAAAAAAAATTCCTTTAGTGATCCTTTAAAGAATTAAAGTGTATGCTATTTCCATAAATTCCCCTTTAAATCTAGTATACACGGGTCAAATGTCTGTTGGCATTGGTCGTTCAAAAGAAATTGGACGGCATTTGGCCCGTGTCAATGGCAGCCGATCCGACAGAAGCTTCTGTCGAAGGGTCATGACCAAAAACGGCATGCTGACCAGCTCCCAGTCAGCGCTGTCAGCCTATGGCTGACAGCCCTGACTGGAGTGTTCTGGCAGGGACATCGTCCCCCTGTCAAAACACAATAGAACAGCAGGGGATATTGATGTACTAACATTGGACTGTTAGTACAGTGGCTCAGATCTGAGCTGTGAGTTTTTTTCCGTTCAACCCAGCAGGTGTGTTCTAGGCTTAAAACGGTTTCTAAGGCCTTAAGGTGTTTCACCTTAAAGTGGTTGTAAAGGCAGAAATCGTTTTTTTTTTATCTTAATGCATTCTAAGCATTAAGATAAAAAACTTCTGTGTGCTTACCTGAGGTCCATCTAGTTCCAGCGATGTTGCAGGCTGCCCAGGACTCCCTTCCTCATTGGCTGAGACAGCAGAGCAGGGATTATTCCTATGTACATAAAACCTACTCGCGCATTGACCATGTATTCACCTAATCTCCATTACTTCTATTCGTATCATTGGCTAGCATTTTCCCCATGGAGTGGTTGGATCACTTCTCAGTTCAAATTATGCTAGGAGACTTGTGGACTAGACCGCAGCCCTCATCTTGGCACCTAAATGCTTTTTTGCTCAATGACCCCATCATCTTTAAAGAAATAGAAACTTCTCTGAAACAATATTTTCAGGAATATCCCTCCTCCACCACATCTCCGAATATTACCTGGGAACCCCACAAGGCAACAATTTGGGATACATTTATACAAATAGCATCTAGAGTTAAATGGTCCCGGGAACAAACAATTGGGCAACTAGATGAGGAGCTCCAGCAACTCCTGCCAGAACAACACTTAAAGGAGTAGTAAAGGAAAACATTTTTTTTTGCTCAAATGACTGTTTACAGGGTATACAATATAATATAATATAATAATAGTTAACTAATTCCTTTTAAAAATGATTAAAAATAGATAAAAATCAATCATATAATGTGCCTGCAGTTTAGTTTCGTTTTTAGACTAGTTTCAGTGTGTTCTGTGTGTACAGAGGCACACAGAACAAAAGCAAACAAACAAAGGGCAGTGTTTGTTTTTAAAATGAATCTGATGATGGTTCTGAGGAGTTTTAGACACACAGTAATCACATCTTCTTGATCATGAACCACAATGAAAAGCTACCAATGAGTTTTTTCATAAGGAGCCAGACAAGCAGGAAGTGTGGAGTTCAGCAAGGGATTACAGCAACTTCTAAGCAAAAATGGACATGAAAGCAGGACTGCTATAAGGTAAAGCAAGCTATTTCATTTTTTTTTCCTTTACTGATCCTTTAAATCAGCACCTTGACCATAGACCCCAGATCGATGCTGCACGCACAGCCCTATATCTTAGTCTTACCACAAAAGCCCAGAAATATTTTCGCTGGTCCATACACTGGTATTATACTATAGGGGATAAACCTAACATATTATTGGTGAGAAAACTGACCCCATTTATGCCATTTACTCCAGCCATACAAAAATTATGCTTACGAAATGGCCAACTTCTGAATGGCAACCTGAAGCCCTCCCATATTTAGTAATCTTTTTTTCTAACCCCCTCCCTTTACACACTTTATCGTAAGAATTACCCTCCCGTATTCAAAAGATTAAGGGGGGACGATGGTCCAACAACCCCCCATCATGGTTCAATCGATTGTACTCAATCAAAATGAATGATTTAGTGTTATTCTCTCCTTTTAATATGCTATTCCACCTACGGATTTCTGTGCAAGGGGCGAGTTCCTTAGCTCTAAACTTGCATTGATAGACTGTCTACTCCCACGTACTGATTTTCCTCAGAGGGTTGGGAGACAACAAGAAGAGTAATTATGCATATTCATTGTTTATTGCCTTACCTTATTTCCTTCTTTATATGTTTTTTTCTTTATCCCAATGTGGATGACTATAAAGTATGTTCAGTGGCAGTGTGTACTCTAAGGCCTTGTACACACGAGGGAATAAATCCGCTGAACATGGTCCGAAGGACCATTTCAGCCTAAAAATCCGCTCGTGTGTAGGGGCAAACGGACCGTTCAAAGCATGCTTTGGAATTTTTCCGCCGGATAGCTGCCTGTCAGATATGTCCGCTGGTTAGTACGGCAAACCAGCGGACATATCTGCCCGCACATGCGTCGTATCCTGTGAATGGATCCGACGCATGCACGCGGAAGTGTTTACTTCCTGGTGCGGTGACGTAGTGGTGACGTGGCGGCGTCAACGTCACCGCCGCGTCACCGCGCTGTCCTCCGGCGGGTAATTTGATCCGATGGTGTGTACAGCCATCGGATCAAAGCAATCCGGCGGACAGATCCGATGGGAACGGTCCATCGGACCGTTCCCAACGGATATATTACCTTGTGTGTACAAGGCCTAAGGCCGCATACACACAAGGAGATTTATCAGATGAAAACGGTCTGACAGACCGATTTCATCAGATATGTCTCCAGGAGATTTTGGTCTGATGGTTGTACACATGATCAAACCAAAATCCCTGCGGATGGACAGCGCGGTGACGTGGCGGTGACATTGACGCTGCCACGTCACCAAACCAGGAAGTGAAATACTTCCACGCATGCGTCGAATCCATTCGGCGCATGCGGGGGATTTATGTCCGCTGGTTAGGCATACTAACCAGCGGACATGTCGGACAGACAGGTTTCCAGCAGACAAGTTTTAAAGCATGCTTTAAAACTAGTCTGCTGGAAAAACCTGTCTGCTAGCTCGTACGCACGATCAGATATGTCCGCTGAAACTGGTCTGCGGACCAGTTTCAGCAGACAAGTTTGATCGTGTGTACGCGGCCTTAAAGGTCGCAAAGATTTATACCCTGGTTTACAGCCAACAAATTTCAAAATTCTGAATAAAAGCCATTGAAAACTAAAAATGTTGCAACATACAGCCCATTTTGACATGCCTTAAAGCCCAGCTCCAGGAAACATAAAAATTAAAAAATTAAAAATTCTATAACAGTACAGTGTTTTCTCCCCTATGCTCCAGTGATCTAAGGTCCTGAAATCATTACGACCAATGCACGGTCTATTGTCCTGCACTGGACATGATGACGCCAGGGACAGCCTACCACCAGAGCATGGGGGGGGCGCCATCTGCCAGGGAAGCAAAGGGTCTGGTAAGTAAAAAGCGCTTCTCCTTCCCTCTAGGTTAAACAAGCAGTTAAAGTGGTTGTACACCCTGTACAACCACTTTTACCTACAGGTAAGCCTAGATTAAGGCTTACCTGTAGTTGCTGGAAATATCTCCTAAACCTCCACAATAGAGACATGCGCCGTAGACAATGGTGCATGCGCACTACATGCCGTTTCTAAAGGAGGTCATGTCGTGACTGCTGGCTGCCGCATGCATGCACGGGAGTGACGTCATCACGGCTCTGGGCAAACACAGCACCGGAGCTGCGATACCCAGAAGTAACTCCGAGATGACATGTTGCTGGCCGGTGCTTCGTCGGCCACTGCAGCGGGGTTTCGATCCCAGGTGAGTATTACATAATGACCTAGTATTATATGTTATTTTTTTTATTTTTTTCAAAAGTGGGTTTACAACCACCTTAACCCTTTAACACAGTGTGGGTGCACCTTAAATGTATGATTTATGAAGTTTGCATACTTATCAGTGACTGTTTTGAGACAAAGGCCCAACGAAGATTCACTTGCAGTTAGTTTTTTGATGAATGTCAGATTCACTCATTTAAAAATATGACCAAAATTGTTTAAAACAGCATGCAATGGCACAATTGTCAACCGACTATAACATCTGATTTATATAAACGTCAATTTATCCTCATTTTAATTACACATTCTTTACTCTAAAGAATAAGTAGTATATGAGTAAAGGTATTTCAATCATATGAATATTTCACAGCTAAAAGAGACTGCGACAGCTGGAATTGTTTCATTATTCAGGCTGGATCAATGGAAGCTATGGACAGTTTCATTCATAAAGTCACTGTGCTTCTCTCATATAAGAAGGGGATTGATCAGTGAAAACCTTGGGATTATTCATATAAAATAGGGTTGTGCCATTACATCATGTTTTTTCAGCTGTCTAGTACAGAGTAGGTATTTCAGTGGGGCGACCGTTCTAAAAGAATGACAAGTCTATAATTGTGAGATAATTAAAAACAGCAAAAAACACTGATAAATGTTTTCAAATTCATATATATGTAAATATATATATATATATATATATATATATATATATATATATATATTTAAACAAATATTTATTTCATTTATTTAATAAAGGACCTCTAATTACTGACCTAAAAATGATTTGTATGTAATGTTAATGATAGCTTCCATGAAATGCGCATATGTCTAAAAACGATCTGGGGAATCAAGATATTTTCAGATTATTATCCTATCTGGGGAGATACATGTACAGTTTTTTCAATGTCTGTGATTATTTTCTATAACTAAGAGAGTCCAGGGCAATAGATGTCTTACTTCTCACGTCTCCTTCCTCCATGATTGCCATAAACATGAATGCTCAGATGACCTGAGTATACTTATTTATGGAAACATCTTTCAGAAGGAAGCAACTACAGTAGATTGAGCCCACACGTTTGACCAGCTCCTTACGTCTATGTTGAATATCTTCACATTTTGTCTGCTTACAGTAAAGGAGTTTTATTTTCTTACTAACCATACACTGCTAGAATAATGCATAAAGTTGTGCTTCCTTGAAACTAGATTTTAACTTAAGGCTGCAGTTCCCATTTATCATCTAGGACAAAGTGTTGACACCCAAAACAAACTCCTAAATCTTTTCCAAAGGCCAGCCTGCTGTTTTCTGCAACAAAAGGCACAATTTCCCACTGAGCTGTGGAATAGAGAACAAAAAACAGTAAATTCAATGAAAAACGTTTAACTTTTACTGTATCCACAGGCATCACAAGACATCTTTACAATTTAAATGCAGTAGTTTGAATTTTTCTGAGCTAGAATTACCAAGATGTTGAGTGGTGGAGATCTTTTTTTCCTTCTTAAATATAGTTCCACAGGCAGACTAATTTTGAAAAATTCACATGTGCTAGGACAGCCTATTACATTAGGGTGTTCACCCAAAAATCAAACACACATGAACGCTACCTGCTGCCACATGGAGGAGGCTCTGACGGTGGGAGACAGTTGATTGAGAGCATATTATGCTACACTCTAAATATGAGTGTAGTGTGTTACTCTAGTTGAACCTAGCCTTTAATATAATGGGAGCATTTAAATTGACCACAGTTGCCACTCCTGGATAATGCTAATGCACATGGGTTGATTAGGGTGTGCCGAGGCACACCTATGCATACTGTACATACAATGATTACCACAAGTTCTTGCCAAATACTGTACTTCATACAGCTTTTAAGAAGCACTCCAAGTTCAATGAAATTTGGAGTCCTGCTTCAGGCTAGTGATGAGCAGATACATTTCCCTAAACTTAAAATTTTGTAGAATAATTTGTGGCAAATAAAAAGTGTGAAAAAAGTGTAAAAAGTGTGGTCTGGTATGGATTTGAAGGTGAAACCTTACGCAGAAAAAAACAGCGTGGAGGTCCCCCCAGAATCCATACCAGACCCTTTTCCAAGACTGCAGCACGGCCAGTCAGGAAAGGGGGTGGGGATGAGCAAGCACCCCCCCCTCCTGAGCCATACCAGGCCACATGGATTGGTGAGGGTTCCAAAGTACCCTCACACTAGTTGAGAACACATGCTAGGTGTATTCCAAAAGCTCATCTAGCAGAGCAGATCTCTTTGCTTTGTGGAATCTGATCTAGCATTCTCTCTTAACTGATTCTGACCTATTAATATAATTACAATAAGGGCTTCTACTGTCAGTACAGTCAAAGAAAGGGGAGGCTATTATCCTACATCTGTTCACATTTATTTGATTGGTTAAGTTTAAATCTTGCAGTATTAGAATCTTTAGCATCTGACACAAACTGATGCAAAAAGTTGTAGCACTGTAAGGGAGAAATTATTTAAGGCAGTGGTCTCCAAACTGCGGCTCGGGGGGTGGATGTGGCCCTTTGATTACCTTTATCTGGTGCTTGGGCCACTATTCCACGAACTGACACTATTAATGGAGGACCATTTCCCCTACTATTCTTCTTATTGATATCAACAATGGGGTATTAATTCTTCCCATTAGAACCAATGATGGGCCACTGATGCCGGAGCATTTTCTAAGTATTATCTAAGTAGGTAAGTATTTTTTTTTTCATTGTTGTTTTGGAGACAGTTGGAGTCTCTTTGAATGCAGGTAAAAAAAACTTTTTATGTTTTCACTTAATTTTCAGATACCCTAATAAGTCTACATTTTTTACAAGACGTTTGTACATTTCAGAACCTTGCATGTCTGACCTCATATGGAATCTGATCAGAACATTATTCAGTTAAGAAGGCAAGTTTTCCAAATTTAAGGCATGGCTCTAACACCAGCATTCACCTGCATTACCATTGCAAACACACGTAAAGCTATACGTTTCAGTCCATTCAAATTAAGATGAGGGTCACCATTATAGTCAGTACAGTATGGTCTATACCAAAAGGTCTCTGTAATTCAATTTGTTCTGTTACCTGTCTTTAACTAATACAGTGCACTGTGTTAGTTATTTACATTTTTCGAATAAAATTTTAGCATCACATCAATAGTTTGTTCTGAAATTACACTCAACCAGGATCACTTTCATTAGAAAATAATTCAGGTTTGCTGGACCAATAAAGGACTGGTAGGACTACTGTAAATCAAAACTTAGATTTAGGAGGTAACCTGACAGGCCTTCCACTTGACATTAGAGTAATGGGCTTTTCTACTGGCAGAAGGCCTAAGCAAACTCTGTCATGACAAATTAAGCCACCCAATCACTCCTACAGATTTACACTGTGTACCTTTGGAACATATGGCTAAAAATACTTCAGGATACCTCTTTATAGACAAGTCACTTATCACTAGGTTTTATTTATTTAACCAGCTTTGCAGCAATTTTTTTTATAAGCAACATGGCTCACTTTGGCCACACCTTAATTATACAGGTTTAACCAAGGAAAGATTGAATGTGTTTCAAGAGTTGAAGATTATATTTTAATTAACTTTTTCATGCGTTACTATTAAGAAATGTGCAGCGATAAAGGGTATATACAGAACATATGCCACGTAAAATGATATCACATTCTGGAGAATACTTTTGTGCTGAATTACCCATCATTTTCTTTTTATGTACTTTCACAGAATACATCCACAACTAAAGTAACAGTGTCAGGTTAAGCTAGCCCTTAGTGGACAAGTGGGTCAGCATGTATTATAATCAATACTATTGCATTTTACTTTTGGGCCAGAAGATTTACCTTTTGGTTCCGTGTTACATTTTCCAGGGTTTGCTGCTTTGGTGTAAAGATTACAGTTTACAGTCCAATATATCAAGCTGAAATTTAAACACAGAAAAGATTGACTAATTGCAGTAACTCATCACTTCTTGTAAGGCCCAGTCTGAATTTTCACAAAGTGAGCCTTAATACTGTCAGAGTCTGCTTTCATTTTAGATACTGTGAAAATACTTTATAATCCATTAAATTCATATTTTTCAGATAGATAGATAGATAGATAGATAGATAGATAGATAGATAGATAGATAGATAGATAGATAGATATGGGTTAAAGACAGGAAAAGTCAAGGTCATGGACCACTGGGCCCAAAGTTAACAACTAAAAAAGACACTATGGGTGAACCTCCAGGGGGTATGTCTGCTACCACAGTAACTACTATAGAGGCTCAAATAGTAGACGGCTCAGCAAGTGAGGATGAGCCCTCTCTGAAAGAAATACTCCTCGCTATAATTGCCTGCAAGGGGTCACTAGGTGATCTATCTGTACAGGTTAAAGAAATAAAGGAAGAATTAAAGACAATGAGCCAAGAGCTACAGAGAACAACACAAAGAGTAACGGCAGTAGAGGAGAGAGTGAGCCAAGTAGAAGATGAAGTGCACCCCTTGAAACAACACATACAAGCAATGAAGGAGCAAATTGGATGGCAAAGCGTCTGCTTTCATTTTAGATACTGTGGCCCAGATTCATAAAGCAATTACGCCTGTCTAACTGGTGTTAGACAGGAGTAATTTCAAATTTTGCGCGCCGTATCACTAGTTTGAATCCTCAAACCATGATACGGCGGCTTCGGGCTTCGATCCGAGAGGCTTACGTCTTCGTAAGCCTTCGGATCTACGCTGCGATATTTTTGCGGCCGCTGGGAGGAGTTTGCGTCGTTTTCATGCGTCGGGATATGCAAATGTGTTTTTACGGCGATCCACGAAGATACGAGCGGTCTTGGCAATCGCTTACGTCTGTTTTTTTTTACGTACTGTTAGACCAGCTTTTTGCTGGTCTAACGGTGCGTAGCCCCTGTTAAGTATGGCCGTCGTTCCCGCGTCGAATTTAAATATTTTTTTTTTTTTGCGTAACTCGTTCGGGAATAGAAATGTCCGTAAACGACGCTACTCAAACAACGAATGACGTAACGACGTGATTTCGCGCAATGCACGGCGGGAAATTTGCGAACGGAGCATGCGCAGTTCGATCTCCGCGGGAACGCGCCTATTTTAAATCCTTCACGCCCCCTACTCGTCTAGATGGATTGCGACGGGAGAAATACACTACGCCGCCGTCGTTTACTGGACAAAATCTACCTGGATTCCACGTAGAGCCAGGTAAAAAACGGCGGCGTAGTGTATTTCTGATACGCTACGAGAATCCAATTCTCTCTGAATCTGGGCCTGTGAAAATACTTTATAATCCATTAAATTCATATTTTTCAGATAGATAGATAGATAGATAGATAGATAGATAGATAGATAGATAGATAGATAGATAGATAGATAGATAGATAGATAGATAGATAGATAGATAGATAGATAGATAGATATGGGTTAAAGCACAGTAAGCCACCCCTGCCTTTTTTTAATTGCCGACCTGCACCATGCAGTAGAAATTGAGGTATGAGTGTAGTGTAACCACTACATGTTCATAGCAAATTTTTGCTTATTAGTGGGGACTCACATAGTACATATTCAATTTGCCCAACTGCGTAAAAGTGATCCCTCTCTGGCCAGTCCCTAATCTATCTTGCAGATTTTCAACCTCTTATTTGCTAAAATAGCATACTCTTCAGAATGTAGAAGTGGGAGGTTGGGAGGTGGTATTCCTGATGATATCACACTAGGCAGCATCAAAATATTGGCCAGCAGGGGCGGACTGACAACTCATGGGGCCCCCGGGCGATGGAAGATTATGGGGCCCCCAGGCTTACAGATGGCCACCAAGCCAGGTGGCAGTACAGAGGCGGGGCAGCTAAAATCTCGGGATTTTCACATCAAAAGCATGTAGGTTTTGGACATATCAGGGACAGATGTAAAAAAAACAATTTTTTTTACATACTGTCCCTGGTTTTAATGAGCCTGGCAACCCTGATGGGGCCCCCTAGTGGCATGGGGCCCTCGGGCAGTGCCCGAGTTCCTCAATGGTCAGTCCGCCCCTGTTGGCCAGTGTCAGCAGAGGATTAACATTTGGAAAAAATGCTAGACTTTTGAAAAGAAAAACATTTGCGCATTGGTTAGTGGAGTGGGTGGAAGAAATAAGAGGTTTTAAAATGGGTATTTAAACTTAAACAAATACAGTGAATAAAAGTAAAGGGCAATGTAATTATTTGCATAATATAATACTTTATCAGCACACTAGCTAACCAGAAAAAAAAAGCAAATAATGTGTTCTCCTGCAACATACTCTTTTACATACTTTAGGTCATCTATCTCTGCCTTGGAACTCTCTGCATTAAAGCTATATATAAAACTCTAGAGACTCTGAAACCAGAAGTTTCTATATATTATCCTATGTTAAAACTTTTAGTACAAATGGGCAGGGGAAAAACACAATGCATACACCGTATTTATCGGCGTATACCGCGCAACTTTTTTCCCCTTAAAATCAGGGGAAAATTGGCCACGCTCAGCTCGGCCCGCAGCCACACGAGAGGAGCCGAAAGAAGCCGAGACAAGCCGAGAGGAGCCGAATACACAGGAAATCCGGCTCCTCTCGGCTCGCGCCAAAATCCAAAAACGAACACCGGACATGCTCACCTGGATGGAGGCTGCAGACGGACGCGCTGGACGAAGACAAACACCTGGATGGAGGCCGCAGACGGACACCTCCAAAGCCGCAGATGGACCCCGCACAAGGAAGCATCAGATGGACACCCACAAGGCCGCAGACGGACGCCGGACAAGGCTGCCAATGGACGCAGGGCAATAATGTAAGTTTTCTTTTTTTTCCTTTTTTACCTTTCTAAGCTTGGGGTGCGCGTTATATGCTGGGGCGCGGTATACCCCGATAAATACGGTATGTAAAATCAAAAACATAAATATTATTAAAGTAATTAAAAAGTAAAAAATGCAGGCATCCAAAAATAAGAAGGTTTTCAGTAAGTGTAGACACATTATGGTATTTATCAAATCAGCTATTGATAATTGATCCATGGCAACCAACTGAAGTCTCCATTTAGTTCTCTTGTACTAATATGAATCTGATTAATGTTTATACTATAGACAACAAAAACTGTCCTTCCTTCAAGTTCATGAATGATGCTCAATGTGCATACTGGGAGAATAACAAATATTTCTGAAACAATTGTAAAAAACAAAGTCCTGTAGCCCTCAAGTCAAATTCAAAATAGAATCTACTGCAGCCCACCTGAAGGCAAGTTCTAAAAAAGAAACTGTTTAAATAATACTGATTTCACATGAGACTCAGGTGAAGCCAAAGGTTGGTTAAGTGTCACCAGCACAGAATCGGAAGCCAAGCCAACAAATGTTTGTGACTATAAAGATGGCCATAAGGTAAATGTCAAATAACATTATAATAAACCATACTGAAGTTTTTGTACCAACACTAAATGTAGTACAAACTTGAAATAAGATTTAATACGATTATATAAATCTTATTCAGTACTGACAAGCAACAGTATAAGTATAAGTTTTATTTATGTATGTATTTTTTAGTTAAATTTATTACACTTCTAACAGATTTAGATTTTGTTCATTTAGAGCAAAATGTGTACACACTATATTGCTCTACAAGACAAACCTTTTTCATTTGAAGATTTAAAGTTTTTTTTTCCCCTTAAACATAAACTTTAGCAAAAAAATCTGCCATTTAGAGCTTGGCAGATTTATACAGGTGATGATCAATTCTTTGTCATCCAGAATGAGTTAGTGTATTTAGCCCCACATGGTACCAGTGTTATATGTGCTATCAGCATTGTTTTCTGTCTTCACATTTTGTTCAGTACGATGATTGATAGTGACGTTAGCTGTTGACACTAATCTACTTTGGTAATAAAGTTTCAGTCCTTCCACATATTTTTTGATGGTACATGAAAAATCAAAGTGCTTTTGAAAAATTGTTGAATGAAAACTGTTTTCTTTTTTTTTAGACCTTTTTTAGCCACTCTGAAGATATCAAAACACTGCCAATCCACACCACTCATGGGACGTTTTAGGCTACGTGCAGGACTTATGTAGCTAGTTGATTCAAGATTAAAGAATCCCCCAATTTTCTTAACTTTTCCACTAATTTCTTAAGCTAGATGTACACCCCCCTTTAATAAGTTTTCATATGTAGCATGTTATCCTAAATAGTATATAATTTGCAACGAAGAGAGGTCTGACAAACAAATATTAGAGAGCAATGTGCATACATGTACATGCTTTGTTATATATATATATATATACACATATACATATATATATATATATATGTACCGTAAAAATAATTTTTGTGTCTTATTTTAAAGCGGAGGTTCACCCAAAAGTGAACCTCTGCTTTTCGGAACCCTCCCCCCCTCCGGTGTCACATTTGGCACCTTTCATGGGGGAGGGGGTGTAGATACCTGTATAATACAGGTATTTGCACCACTTCCGGGTATAGACTCCCGTGTCACCCCCCCCCCCCCCTATTGTGTTCTGGGAAACACACGGCTCACAGAACACGGCGGGGACCAGTGAGGACGGCGCAGCGTGACTCGCACATGTGCAGTAGTCGCAGCACTTCACTTCCCGATTCCCTCACCGAGGATGGTGGCGGGGGAAGCCGATGGCTGTGCAGTAGCTCGGCTTCAGCTGCCGACGTTGCGGGCGACTTGGACAGGTAAGTGCCCATTTTTTTAAAGTCAGCAGCTGCAGTATTTGTAGCTGCCGGCTTTTAAAAAAAAAAAAACAGTGAATTTCCGCTTAAAAAAAAAAAAAACATATGTAGTGCATAAAGAAAGAAAACTAACAAATATTATGTTGATTTTTTATGGTAAGAAGGGTGCAATAGTCTCGATAAGAATCCTAAAATTTAAAGTGGCTGCTTTCAACTATACTGTTTTGGAGACAAAGAATTGATCCCCATTAGCCTCAATATTTGACCTTTTTCACAGAAAGACAACACAGAAAGTGAAAAGTGAAAAGAAAAGTGACAGTACACAAATAAATACACAAAAATAAACTAACTTAAAGTAGTCCTAAAGTAAAGACATTTTTTACCCCAATCCATTCCCTGCATTTAGGTAAAAAAAAATCCTACTACTAGTTTCATCTCAACAAATACCCGAGCCCTATCTTGATCCAGCACTGTGCCAGTCTGCGGTAGCACTGCTTTCTCTTCCTCTCCCCACAAGTCTTACAGGTAATCAGCTGCTCTGTGCAATACCTTTGCACAGAGCAGGTAAATATGATAGTGTTTGTTATCATTTAAATTTTTTAAAGCGAATCTTCACAGCCACTTAAAATATACTTACCCTGCCCACATGTCTCCCTTCTAAATGAAAAAAGGTAGAGCTTTTTTTTAACCAAGTCAGTATGCAACCAAATTTTTCGTAAGCAGATCTATGATTAAAATTTACAGTTTCCGCCTTGGTAAAGATTTACCAGTAGCAAAGTTTGATTTTCGCAACTAAAACCACCCCAACTGGTGACCACCTTAAAATAAAACTAAACCCCTTATGCTTTACAGTCAGGAAATCTGCCACTATAGCCTCTGTTAGATCTGCAGCTGTAATAGTGATACATGTGAGATCAGTTAAATCAATGAGTTTAGTTCTACTTTCCAACACATGAGTAATACTGTTATATACAGTTTATATACACTCACTTGCCACTTTTTTAGGTACACATTGCTAGTATCGGGTTGGACCCCCTTTGCCTTTAGAACGGTCTTAATTCTTTGTGGCATAGATTCAACAAGGTGTTGGAAACATTCCTCAGAGGAATGACACAATTGCATCATGCAGTCACGGCAGATTGGTCGGCTGCACATCCATGATCCAAATCTCCCTTTCCTCAACATCCCAAAGGTGCTCTTTTAGATTGAGATCTGGTGACTGTGGAGGCCATTGGAATACAGTGAACTCATTGTCATGTTAAAGAGACCAGTGGTGAGATGATTTGAGATTTGTGACATGATGGATTATCCTGCTGGAAGGAGCCATCAGAAGATGGGTACAATGTAGTCATAAAGGGATGGACATGGTCAGCAACAATACTCAGGTAGGCTGTGGTGTTTAAATGCTCAATTGGTACTAAGGGGCCCAAAGTGCGCCAAGAAAATATGCCCCACACCATTACACCACCAGCTTGAACTGTTGATACAAGGCAGAATGAATCCATGCTTTCATTTTGTTTACGCCAAATTCTGACCCTACCATTTGAATGACCATATTTAGCAATATATATATAAGCCAGGAAGAAGAGAAAGTGTGGCTTGCAGCTAACCATAGGAACAAGTAAGATTATTACAACTACAATATTTTGTTATAAAGGATGCAGATTTTATATAGCACTGAATTTCCCTAACATTTCTTGCACACATAGACATTTCCTGCACACATAGACCAATTTTCAAACATTAGTGATAGCAGTCACTGTATTTAATGTATTGACTCTCTATCTATCCACTTGGGGACGATGCTTTTCTGTGCTTTAAGGCATTGTGGTGAAAGGTTTGAGAGGTTTGTGGTTCACCTCATACACCTATGGTAGAGTAATGAGATATAGGAACAGAAGAATTTTGAGCTGTTTCACACCTAACCAGCTGCCAAAAATTTGGACTAGGCCAACAGGATCAGCACATGTAAATTAAGTCCACATTGGAAGATTTTCACTTAGGAAACGCGTAGGCTGCTACCCCCCATCTTTTGCTGTGTTTTTTAGTGCTATTTTTTATCTGTGTTATAATAAAGACAACCATCAAGGTTCTTTTAGAGTGGGCTGTTCATTCAATTTCTCTACCACTTTTGATTTCTCCCATACACTTTTAAAGGGAGTTCCGCGGTTTTTCGAATTTGCTGCGAACACCCCAAATTCGGGCGAACGGGTGAACAGGCAATGTTGGAGTCAAACTCATCTTCGACTCGAACATATTAACCTTTAAAATAAGCACCTTTGATTTTTCATGTTCATGTCCCATAGACTTTAATGGGGCTCGAACAAATTTTTGGCCTGTTCAGGGGGTTTTCAGCTCATACCTATTCATTAATTATGGGGCACCATGACTGATAATATATTGAGGGACCACTATTCCAAAAAATAATCAGGATTTTGGCTGTCATGAGTGCTTAAAGCTAAACCAGCTGTTGCTATATTTTACATAAGGGACAAGTGTAACAAAAGCTGTAGTTTAGCTTTAAGCGGTTGTAAGAACAGTTTTTGTTTTATAGATTTAAACAATGTGAATAAAAAGTAAAATAAAGTAAGCACCCCAGGCAGTATTATAGTCTGTGGAAACGCTCATTGTCACTTTTGCTTGACAGCTTGGCTTGTATGCAAATTTTATGGAAAATGTTAATAAAGGCAATTCACATAAAATAATTATTGTACTGCATACTAACAATGCAAATTAGTTGCACACCATTATCAGAATACAATATATATATATTTTTATTTTATTTGCCTTAGTGGTCCTTTATTATACATTTAAAGCTGTTGTGAATAGTACTGAGCATCATGGATGCTACACTTTGTACCTTGGCAGTATTATAGTCTGTAACGACTTCTGTCACTTTTGCTGGAGAGCTTGGCCTGCATAGAAATATGATGACAAATATTAACCACTTGCCGACCGCAATATTTATATATACATTGTGGTTTGCAAGTGGTTTACAGGGATTATGGCTGCTGGTGGCAGGCTTTCTCATGAGCCACTGGAACGCTTTACTCCTGCTGCTCTCCAGTGTTTCTAAGGCTTAGCGTTTCTGCCGGTTCGCCCGAGAAACAATCTGATGGTGCGTTTGCCTGCTCCCATAGGCGTTTAAATATACGCTTGATCGCCTCTATGGCCTTGGAGGACTGGCCTATGGCCTTGGAGGACCTCACATCTGGCCCAGGCTAAAAATCTTTTGGGGGTTTTTTTTAAGCAAAATTAATCTTTTGCTTTTAAAGGTAAAGAATAGATTTGGGGTCATTTTGACCCCAGATTGGTCCATAAAGAGAATCTATAATCCTAATATCTATTACAAGGGAAGTTTACATTCCGTGTAATAGGCATAAAAGTGATGAAAAAATCGATTTTTTATTTTTTTTAAGTGCCCCTATCCCTCCATGCTCTTGCGCAGAAGTGAACGCACACTTAAGTCGCAAACGCATATGTAAACGTTCATACATTTTTATTGTTATTATACAGGATTTATATATCACTAACAGTTTGCGCAGTGCTTTACAATGTAGGGAGACATGACACCAACAGTACAATTCAAAACAAGAGGGTTAGAGGTGCCATGCTCCTGCAAGCTTACAACATAAGAGGGAGGGGCTGGTGAAACAAAAGGTAGGGACTGTCAGAGATGAGCTGATGAGGGGAGAAGAATATTTGGTTGTTAGCTGGAGGCAGGATAGGCCACCCTGAAGAGATACGTTTTTAGGGATCGCCTTAAAGTTGACAGAGTAGGAGATAGCCGGACTGATTGGGGTAGTGAGTTCCAGGGGATGGGAGAGGCATGGAAGGAGAAGACAAGGGAGTTAGAGATCATAAGGTCGTGAGAGGAGCGGATTGGAAGGTTTGGGTGATATTTGGACATAAGATTGGTGATGTAGCTCGGGGTAAATTTGTGAATAACTTTGTATGTTATTGTTAGTGTTTTGAACAGTTGGTAAGGTGGATGAGTCTGGCAGCAACATTCATGATAGACTGAAGAGAGGATAGCTTGTGCAGAGGTAGGCCAGTGAGGAGGGAGTTACAATAGTCAAGGCGAGAGATAACACGGGAGTGAATAAGTTGCTTAGTGGTCTCGACGGTTAGAAAGGGGAGTATTTTGGAGATGTTTCAGAGGTCTGGACGATTTGAACAGTGATTGAATTTGGGGCTGAAAGGACAGGTCAGAGTCTAGGATTAAATGTAGTACCTTGGCATGAGGTGAGGGACTGATGGTTGTATTATTAATCTTGATGGAGAAAATTGGCCTGGGCAGG
The DNA here is from genome assembly GCA_029574335.1 of Rana kukunoris. NCBI lineage: Eukaryota > Metazoa > Chordata > Amphibia > Anura > Ranidae > Rana > Rana kukunoris. The sequence goes on along the minus strand of CM056049.1, from coordinate 235,294,341 downwards.
ACGGGGGTAAAAGTGGGCAAGTGCTAAAAGTGTATTTTTTCTCAAAAAAATGCGTTTACAAAACCACTGCGCAAATATTGTGTGACATACAAAATTGCAACGATCGCCATTTTATTCCCTATGGTCGCTGATAATTTTTTTTTTTTATATAATGTTTGGGGGTTATAAGTAATTTTCTAGCAAAAACTATGAAATTGAACATGTAAACAAAAAGTGCCAAAAAAGACCTTGGCCCAGATTCACAGAGCAATTACTCCTGTCTAACTGGTGTTAGACAGGAGTAATTTCAAATTTCGCGCGCCGTATCACTAGTTTGAATCCTCAAACCATGATACGGCGGCTTCGGCCTTCGATCCGAGAGGCTTACGTCTTCGTAAGCCTTCGGATCTACGCTGCGATATTTTTGCGGCCGCTGGGAGGAGTCCGCGTCGTTTTCAGCGTCGGGATATGCAAATGACTTTTTACGGCGATCCACAAAGATACGAGTGGTCTTCGTAATCGCTTACGTCATTTTTTTGCTACGTACTGTTAGACCAGCTATGTGCTGGTCTAACGGTGCGTAGCCCATGTTAAGTATGGCCGTCGTTCCCGCGTCAATTTTTTTTTTTTTTTTTTTACGTAACTCGCTCGGGAATAGGAATGTCCGTAAACGACGCTACTCAAACAACGAATGACGTAACGACGTGATTTCGCGCAATGCACGGCGGGAAATTTCTGAACGGAGCATGCACAGTTCGATCGCCGCGGGAACGCGCCTATTTTAAATGCTTCACGTCCCCTACTCGCGTAGATGGCTTGCGCCGGGAGAAATACACTACGCCGCCGTAGTTTACTGGACAAAATCTACCGGGATTCCATGTAGAGCCAGGTAAAATACGGCGGCGTAGTGTATTTCTGATACTCTACGCGAATCTAATTGTATGTGAATCTGGGCCCTTGTCCGCAAGTGGTCAATAAAGGCATAGGTATTGTACTGAATACTATGGTTACAAATAGTTACAAATTAACTGCATACCATTATCAAGATACAGGATATTTTTGCGCGGTCTTTTATCAAACAGTTGCTGTGAATTTTACTGAGCTTCATGGATGCTATACTTTGTATTTGTCTTCATGGTAATAACCAATTTAGGAAAAATTAAAATAGCATCTGTAGCCATTCAGGAGCATAAATATAATAAAATCCATTATGTTTCATGTCACTATATTCAGAATACAATGAATGCTTACAGTATGTTACAATTCTTCACATAATACATGTGTATACTACTGGAACATCTTCAGTCTGGCATCATGGCACACTAGTTAAATGTAATGTTCTAGTCAGGAATGACTGCGTCTAAGCTTCAGTGGATACTGTTACAAGACCAGCCATGAACTGTAAATCAGGACACCAGTGAAATGCATATGCTACAGGCTGAGCTTATAATGCAAGCAGCTAAGCACTGACTCAATGATCTTTAATGACGAGAAATTATCTCACAAAATGTATGGTTATTAATTTTGCTTGCTTGAGCACAATAATGAAGTTTACAGGAGGACACGTGCACTGCTTAAAGTAACTTAATATTGTGCAATTGGGGATACTGCCATACTCTTACCATTCTGTCCCAAGAGACAAGCATTTACATTCTCATTTATTGTATTCCGCTACTCTCAGCAGGAATGACATTAAAACCTTGGTTGCCTTAAAGTGCAGCTGCCCTTATTTGCAGGGAGAGGTGCATTTGAGAACTAGAGAGTGAATTTTGCCAGTGTACCTATTCTTTGCATATTGTTCTCAAAACGCATTCTTTATTTAGGGTTTGATTGTAATGCAGTTTAGGTTTGCACAAGAAAGACTTTTTAACCACTTAAGCCCCGGACCAATATGCTGCTAAATGCCCAGAGGCGTTTTTACAATTCGCCACTGCGTTGCTTTAACAGACAATTGCGCGGTAGTGCGACGTGGCTCCCAAACAAAATTTGCGTCCTTTTCTTCCCACAAATAGAGCTTTCTTTTGGTGGTATTTGATCACCTCTGCGATTTTTATTTTTTGCGCTATATACAAAAATAGAGCGACATTTTTGAAAAAAAATCAATATTGTTATAAGAAAAATTGAATAAACTAAATTTTAGTCAAACATTTAGGGCAATATGTATTCAGCCACATGTCTTTGGTAAAAAAAAAAAAATCGCAATAAAAAAAAAATAGCTACCTAGCGGGAACAGCGACACTAATACAGCGATCAGAAAAATGATCGCTTAGTGACGCTGGCAAGTAGGGAGTGAAAGGGTTAACTAGGGCAGTGATCAAGGGGTTAAAACTTTATTGGGGGGGTTCGTGGCTACCCTGGACCTAACACTAACTGCCTGCACACTAACTGTCACACTGACACTAAATGCAGTGATATATGATCACTGCAATCAGTGACAGTGTGACAGGGGTGGGGGGGGGGCAGATCGGAAGGGGTTAATGTACCTATGTGTGCTGGTGTCAGTGTAGTGTTTGTGCGACTTACTGTTGATGTCTTCTCTCATCTCGGCGGTTTGAAAAAAACGCCGAGATGAGCGCTGCATCACTTCCTCTGCTAGTGTTTACATTACACTGGAAGAGGAAGTGACACGTGGGGCACGCCGTGATTCGCTGGGAGCGATCACGAGGGGGCGGACTGAAACGAACAGCCGCCCCCTCTGCACCGATCGCTCCCAGAGGTAAGAGGACCGCCGCACGCAGCGGAGGGGGTCCCGATGGGACCCCCGAACTGCTACCAGGCAAGGACGTATATATACGCCCTTCTGCCTGTACGAGCCATGTTGTGGACGTAAATGTGCGTGCGGCGGGCGTTAAGGGGTTAAGCATCTTATTTCTTATATGAGAAAGGTGATTTTATAAAAAAAAAAATCATATTATGTGTTGCAGTACAGTGCATTGTCAAGGCAAAATAAAAATAAAACATTTATTTAACAATCCAAAATGAAATACATGAAGTTCATTGTTAGGGTTTACATACAGTATACGAGAAGGAAGCCCTATCACTTGCCGACCGCCGCATGTACAGTATATATACATCGGCAGAATGGCACGGCTGCACAGCGCAACGTACCTCTACAGGGCCGGTACTACCACTAGCCAAACACCTTATTACCTCGGGGGATGGAGCTTCTTGTCATGACGTCATCCACGTCCTTTCCATTGCTGCTCGCGCCTGTGATCCGCTTTTTACGTATTAGACAGCCTGTCTAATATGTAAAAGGCTGTCTAATATGTAAAAAGCAAATCACAGCCGCGAGCAGCAATGGAAAGGACGCAGGTGACGTCATGGCAAGAAGCTCCTCCCCCGAGGCAATTGTTTGGCGGAATCCCTGTTTAATGGACTTGGCTCTGCTGGGATATCTGTCTACTTTTAAATATTTTAGCTTTGGAATAAAATCAGTCTGCACTGAGATTGTTCCGCCTTTTTATTTTTGACCTGCATGATCAGATACCTGCATATCGCGCTGTTGGATTCCTTTTTCATTCTCTTTCCCATGGTGGGAGCAAGCTGATCTGACCACTTGTTATGCAAATGTTCCATCTTATCTGGTAAGGAAGCATTTCTCTTGTTGGTGGAGGAACTGTCACTTTTGTTTGAAGATTTGCTGTATATCACAGGGTGTCATCAGTTTTTTTTTTACACATGGGGCCAGATTCAGAAAATACTAAGAGTAGCCGGCGTATCTTTTTTTGCTATTCAGAAAAGAAGATACGCCAGCTTTCTTCTAAGATACAAGCGGCGTAATTCGCTTACATCGTCGTATCTTAGTTGCATATTTACGCTGGCCGCTAGGTGGCACTTCGGTAGATTTCCGCGTCAAATATGCAAATTAGGTAGATACGCCGATTCAGAAACGTAGTTGCGCCCGACGTATCTTTTTGTGTCGTTTACATAAGGTGTCGGACCGGCGTAAGGTTACCCCTGCTATATGAGGCGCAGCCAATGTTAAGTATGGACGTCGGGACAGCGTCGTATTGTACGTCGTTTACGTCGTTTGCGTAAGTCGATTCAGAAAGGGGCTGGGCATAAGTTGCGTTCGCGTCATTTACATTGACAAAAAGCGATGTGATTTGGCGCATGCGCACTGGGAACGTCCACGGACGGCGCATGCGCCGTCCAAAAAAAAGTCAATTACGTGGGTCATGATTCATTTACATGAATCACGCCCACAACATCAAAGGGCAAGTTCTTTCTGAATATAGAATTTGCGCGCAAAGTTACAGCGGCGCAACGTATCAGGGATACGTTACGCCAGCAGAAAGATACGATGATCTTTCTGAATCTGGCCCATGGACTTTACATTTGCACTGCACTTTTATTTTTGACATGAATTAAGAAAGCCTGGATTCTTATATTGTATGATTCTTTGCTTGCAACTATTCAGGGGGCGACAATTGATTATCACTGCTAAAACTGTATTGTGTTACACTAGGGCAAGAATGGTGTTATATAGAAGAGCCAAATGTATGTAGACTTGAAAATTAAAACAGCAGCAATCTAAGGCCTCGTACACACGATCAAATCTGTCTGCTGGAAACGGTCTGCTAGACCGTTTCAGCAGACAGATTCGATCGTGTGTACGGGCGAGCCGACGGATTTGGCCACCCGACAGATTGGAAAGCATGCTTACCAATCCGTCGGCTGGGAACCCGTCCGCCCGACATGTCTGCTGGTTAGTACGCTAACCAGCAGACATGTCTTCTCGCACACGTGCCGAATGGTTTCGACGCATGCGCGGAAGTGTTTTACTTCCAGGTGCGGTGACGTGGCGGCGTCAACGTCTCCCGCCACGTCACCGCGCCGTCTGGTGGCGGGGATTTTGGTTTGATCGTGTGTACACGAGCAAACCAATATGTCCCCAGCAGACAGATTTGTTCAAATCGGTCGGCCCGACCGATTTGAACAAATCTGTCTGCTCGTGTGTATGGGGCCTAACTGAAACTCACTTATAAGTAGTGTTGCAATTTTTCTGGAAGAAAATACAGGCCTTACAGGCTCTTTCCCATTAATAACATTAGCAACAAGCCTATATTAATTATCTATCTATCTCTTCGTCTTCATTTTGCATATACAGTGTATATATATATATATATATATATATATATATTTAACATAATATATATGAATATGTTATATTTTCATTTATTTTCATTGGACTGGACATATTATAATGTTGGTCTCTAAAAAAGTCCAGGTTTAGACTGCATCCAAGCAGACATACAGTACCTTTACAAATTATATACATATGTCTGCGTCTAAAAGCCAAAAAGAACACATTTGTCTGATACTCACTTCTTTTGACTTTTATTATGGTCTGCAGTATTTGCTTTGACCTCATAAAGCTGATTCTGCAGCATTTATTTTGTTAAAGATCCAAGTTTTTATCTGCATCTGTACCCTGATTGGGTAACGATAGTTTCAGTACAAACAGCTTATGGCTCCGTTATTTACTTTCATCTAAATTGCTCTAATCAGAGAAAAACCTGATGATTTTCAAAGATGTTGAAGTAACAGAACATAGACGTACATCTAAAGCTAAATGGGTTTGTAACAATCTGGCCTAAACACAAGTTATTTTTGGTTTAACAAGCAACAATTGCTTCCTATACCTGAGTGCTGAACAGGAAACCAAGGTCACACTGCTTTTCCATTCAAAACAATCTGGATTGCATCTCCATAAAACCATTGCCACAGTCTGACAGCTGTTGGGAAAGCAGCACTTCATTATGGAGTTATGCAATCATCAGCCATGTGATGCGAGTCTGTAAGAAAGTTTGTATATAGTACATAGCACATTGTACAATAATTAGCGACATGGCTGGTCCCATGCCACAGTGCATTGCTATGAACGCTTGCACACATCTATATTTCAGCTGCCAGTTTGTTTGTCTAAATAGCGAATGACGAAGGGATTTGTGTGTTCTTCAATTGTTAGTGTTCCAGTAAATAAAGCATGAGAAACACTGCTGTCTGGGGGATTCGGGGTAGCGTAGGTGAAATTCCATGTTATTGCTGCTTGGCTGAAAACAAATAATCATTTTTATATAAACACTAAAACAACCAGGCATATAAATATTCAAATACAATCAGCCCCACAATGAACACCCTCAAGATTTGATCTGATTCCAGATGACCAGTCAACCGTAATTCTACACAATCTCTTTATTAGACGACATAAGTCATTGAAGGCTTGTCTGAATGTTAGGTCTGTCAAGAAGTGTTAGTGGCACCCATAGCAACCAAAACTAGTAGTTGCAACTCCGATTATTACTACAAGTATTAAAATATCTACTAGTACTAGCACTAAAAAACAGGCCCATCAGTGCAATATAGAAGGCTCTGTATTGCAATCTTTATTTATTGAGTCTTTATTTAGTCTTTCCAATGCAGTCTTAGTCCTTATGGGAGGCTCTCCAGTGCAGTATCTGGCCTAATAAGAGGCTCTCCAGTCTCTGTTTATTTGGGAGGCTCCTCGGGACCATCCCTGTCCATATAGAAGGCTCTCCAGTGCAGTGTTTGCCTATATGGAACGCTTTCAGGACCATTTCTGTCCAAATACAGTAGGAGACTCTCCAGTGCAATCTCCGGTCTTATATGAAGCTCTCCAGTACAGTCTCTGGACTTAAATGCACAGGTATACCTGGACACACCCTAATCACCCCAAGTGCATTATCGCTGATGGGTAGATGGGAAATGTCTCCCACTGACCAGTTTTGTCATTGATGAAGTGCTACCGTTTCTCTCTTTCACTGTACCAGCTCTGCCATAAGAGTGTGAGTGTATATAAATATATATATATACACACACACACACGCGTGTGTGTTTTAGCTTTGGGTGCACACCCTAATACAATAGGCTGCACACACCTATGCTTAAATTGACTTTGTCTATATATGGGAGGCTCTTCAGGACCATCCTTGTCCATAAAGGAGGCTCTCCAGTGCAGTCTATTTGGAAGGTTCTTTGGACCAGCTTCATCCAGTGCATTCTCTGTTGATATGGGGCGATCCAGGGCATGCTGTGTCTATATAGGAGGCTCGCCAGAGCAATCCATGCCCATATAGAATGCTCTTTAGAACAGTCTCTAATTACTGTATTTATTGGCGTATAACACTCACTTTTTTACCCTGAAAATAGAGGGTTAACTGTGCCTGTGTGTTATATGCAGGGGGCTGTGGTAAGTTTTTTTTCCTGAAACTTCCCTCTAAGGCTGCGTACACACGATCAAATCTATCTGCTGGAAACGGTCTGCCAGACCGTTTCAGCAGACAGATTCGATCGTGTGTACGGGCGGACAGACAGATTTTGCCAGCAGACAGATTTTAAAGCATGCTTTATAATCTGTCTGCTGGGAATCCGTCCGTCCGACATGTCTGCTGGTTAGTACGCTAACCAGCAGACATATCTGCCCGCACATGCGTCGAATGGATTCGACGCATGCGCGGAAGTGTTTTACATCCTGGTGCGGTGACGTGGCGGCGTCAACGTCATCGCCACGTCACCGCGCTGTCTGCCTGCGGGGATTTTGGTTTGATCATGTGTATAGCAATCAAACCAAAACAGCCCAGCAGACAAATATGATCAAATCGGTCTGTCAGACCGATTTGAACAGATTTATTTGGCCGTGTGTACGCGGCCTTAAAGTTAGGGTGTGTGTTATACGCCTGTGTGAGTGTTATACACCTGTGCGTGTTATACGCCAATAAATGCGGTATATAGGAGGCTCTTCAGTACAGCCTTTGTCCATACCGGACAAGCAGGTTCTCCAGGACATTCTCTATCAGTACAGGAGGCTCTCTTGAGAAGTCTGTATCCTTATGGGTGCCCCTTTGTCTAGAAAGGAGGTTCTCCAGTGGGATCTCTGTCCATAAGGTAGGTTATCCAAGACAGTTTATAGTTATATATTGGGGAGACTCTCTAGGGTGATTTCTGTCCTCAAAGGAGGCTCTTCAGGGTGGCATTTTTCCATATGGGAAACTCTTCAGGGCTCTCTCTATAAGAGACAGTATTTGTCTATACTTGAGGCTCTCCAATGTTGTTTTTGTCCACATAGGAGGCTGTATTGGACAACCTTTTTCTATCCACAAAGAATGCTCTTCAGGATGGCATTTTTTAAATTGGATACTCTTCATGGCAGTATCGGTCCAATTGCAAGCCTCATTTTGGGAAATATTTGTATATAGTAGAGGATCTCTAATGTGGTCTCTGTCCATATAGGAGCTGATCTTGGACATCCTCAAGGTTCTCAAGGGCACACTACCTGGAGAAGAAAAATAGTGTAGCCAAAAATGGTCTCAAAGCATTATGCCAGAGGAGTTAACATGGAAATATAAGACCCCTTTCACACTGAGACGCTTTGCAGGTGCTATAATGCTAAAAATAGCGCCTGCAAAGCGCCCTGAGGGCTTTCACACAGGAGCGGTGTGCTGGCAGGATGTAAAATAATGTCCTGCAAGTAGCGGTGAAGGAGCGATGTGTATACCACTCCTTCACCTTTCCTGCCCATTGCCGCTTTGTGTGTGGTTGTAACCCTTTTTTGGCCAATATTGGCGGTTAAAAGCGCCCCGCTAGTGGCCGAATACCTCCGAAAAAAATGACGGCGGAAAATAGCAGCGCTTTATCGCCACCACCTCCCACGCCCCAGTGTGAAGGGGGCCTTATTAGAGAAAAAAGATAAAGCTTAGCAAGGTTTTTACAGTTGATATATAAAAAGTATATTCGATGGATAAAACTAAAATGATCTAAGTCTATTACATGTACATTCAAAGTTATGTCTTTATGTTTTCATTTTTTCTTGAATTGCTTATCTCTAGCCAAAAGCCTCAGCAGCCACTGGAGAAGTCTGGTTGGCCCCTACCTCTTCCATACATGTATATTGCTATCTCCATTCCTTCAAATGGAGAGCCATATAATATGTGTCCCGGGATTGGAAAAATACAATAGGAAAGATCTTGGAGGAATGAGAACAGACAGTAAAGGATTTGGGGGAATAGCTGGAATGGGAAGGAGGAGCATTTAAATGATAGCTGTAATATAAATACAGTTATCCTTTAAATGCTTTCAATGTTCCCAAAGTAGAGACTAATCTTCTCTTCCTCTCTGACACCTGTGGTCTGACAAGTAAGAAAAAAATCTTCCTCGTGAGAACACAGACAGCAAAAAAATCCCACATAGCAGAAATGGGTAACACACTAGTGGTTACAGATCTCAAATATATATCTTAGTTATAATAACAACATAGCTTGTGCAACAAAGAACTTAAAACCACAGTTGTGGTCCCTGTGACACTATAGTCCCATTTCTCAAGATAACATACCGAATAGGTTTTATATCTTCTGCTGTACACTTTATACTGTTAGTATAACTAAGATCTCAGTGAGGATTTAAAATCTGTAAACCTCTGGTGTGCTGACCATTCTGCTACACTGAATTTTTACAGTATCACAGATAGCCTTGTACCCTGCTCAAGGCATGAAAGGTGAAGGCGTGGGATGCATTTCTGTTCAGCAATAAAATCCAAAACAGAGCTTCTAAACCTTCCTAAGTCTTCTAATATATATATTTTTTTTTATTGCTGCCAGTGTTCTCCTTCTGGAGATTTCCCATCCTTCCTACGAAAAGTTTTTGACTGTCATTGAACTTTAAAGTGCACTTTTTCTTCAATTAACCTTAGATAAAGACCACTTAACTATAGAGGTTAAAGTGGTTGTAAGGCGGCGTACACACGACCGAGGTTCTCGCTGGAAACCAGCGAGAACCTCGCTGGAAGCCGCATTCCAGCGAGGACCTCGGCCGTGTGTACGCTTTTGGCTCGCCCAGCCCGTCGGGAATCCCGTCGAGCGAAAAGAGAGCACGCTCTCTTTTTGCTCGACGGCCCGCCTGGATGAATGGCTGGTTGCCATTCCCGACGGGCGGGTCGCCGATTTCGACGGCGGGCAAAGAACCTCGACGGGCGGAACGATGTGTTCTGCCCGTCGAGGTTCTCTGCCGTGTGTACGCGGCCTGAACCTCAGACATTAAAAATGAACAAAGCACATTCTTCTATAGTGTGTACTAGCCTGAATCCAAAACACTGTATGTGTGGTTCCTCTCTGATCTCTCCTCTCTCTCAGCTATCTGCTATCTGTACGAGTCACTGATAAAACTCTAAGGCCGCGTACACACGATCAAATCTATCTGCTGGAAACGGTCGGCCCGACCGTCCCAGCAGACGAATTCGACCGTGTGTACGGGCGAGCCGACGGATTTGGCCACCCGACAGATTTCAAAGTATGCTTTGAAATCTGTCGGCTGGGAACCCGTCCGCTAACCAGCAGACATATCTTCTCGCACAAGCGCCGAATGGTTTCGACGCATGCACGGAAGTGCTGGCGGCGGGGATTTTGGTTTGATCGTGTGTACAGCAGACGGTTTTCTTGGTAAGAAGACTACTAGCAGAGCGGCAGTTCTTTTGAAATGAGTGTCTGTACACTCGGCCGGCAAGAGAATCTTGGCAAGAATCCCATCAAGAATTAAAAAAAAAAAATCCTGACGAGATTCTGGGCCGTGTGTACACAGCTTCAGCTAATACAACAGCCTCCCAGGAGACAACCCACCTCCCCATCCCCTGCAGCACACAGCAGGTGACTTATAGCCTCCATTCAGCTTTCAGAATACAGACAGCTCTGTGCTCTAGCTCTGCAGTGTGTGTGACCTCAGATCCCTGCCCCCTGCTTTCTACTGAGAAAAACTCTTTGATCTGTGTGTTTTAGCAGGCTCTACAGGAGAAATGCAGCAGATAAACAGATACAACTCGTGTAGAAGAATTTGTTGTATCTCTGTGTATACACTGGGTATATATAAGGGTTTACAATTACTTTAAAGTGGTATTAAAGTGTTGCAACCCCAGGACCCTGCATTCACAATATCTGGTCTCCCACAGTACACAGAACATGCAAATGCAATTATTTTAGAAAATATAAAGTGCTAAATACCTTTTCTCATCAGCAGTTAGAGCAGTCTTGTGATTTCTCTCAGTGTCTCGTTAAAGCTTGTAGGAGGAGTTTTTATTCTCCCCTGAGTGTCCTATAAGGCTGCAGGACCCCTGACTCCCTGTCTGGACACTGCTGGTTGGCCCTGTGCTGATCACATCCACTCTCTCAAGAAAAAAAAAAAAACTCTCTAGCAATACACACCAAAACTGAGCATGTGCAGAGTGCCCCCAAGGCTCTGTTCTATAAGCAGATAGATCAGGGACTGTGGAAGAGGAGGGGGATCAAACAGCCTTTTTACACAATGTAGAAAATTAACCCTTTAAGTTCCACAGTGAGTATAACAAGCATGCTTTACTGCATATACACACTGATTTTACTCTTGTGGGTTTAATAACACTTTGAAACCTAATACTAACTTTTTTTTAAATGCCCCCTCCCCACCTATCCTACATACCCCATTTAAAAATAGATCTGTGTACTTACTTTTAATCTGCTCCCATGATGCTGCAGCTCTGGTTCCCTGTGTAAGGAAATGTTTGACAATGGTTATGATTTTCCACAGCCATGCTGTCATCCATTGGCTCTTATGACCCAGCCATTGTCAGCGCTCCCTCCTCTCCCCTGCAGCAGGCCGCTAACTGACACAGGACAGCTGGAGCCGCAGGTTCACGTAACTGGACAAGAATGGATTGAAAATAGGTGAGCACACTGAACTTTTCTATACAGGGTAGGTAGGAGAAGAGAGGAGGGAACATTACAGCTTTGGAAAACTTCTTTATTTTAAAAATTAATCAAAATGAGTTTATGGGTTTTGGTCTGCCATTCCTAGATAAAGAGGATGGTGTTGTACGAGCCTAGTGTGGTTTTCCAGCCACAGCTATAACACATTTGCTTGAACACATTTCTTGGATAAACTGTTTTAGAAATAATGTAATCATCCTCATCTGATGAAGCCTGTCACTCAGTTAAATTATTATGGGGTCCATCTTTACACCAGATTGCGCTTTCTATCATTCTACTTAGACTACAGTTTTCCATTATTTAATCTTGATGATCGGATTAACAACAGCTCCATGTCTTGCCAGATCGACTTTAGGGCAAAGGGAATAACTGAACTGTAGCCATCTCGCTGAGTAGTTGGTTATGAGTGTACTGACATGTAAAATGTTAATCGCTCCCTTGAGTGTGGTGAAAGAAAGATTTACTGTGCTAGGCTGGACCACTTGCTAAGAGCTGCTGTATTTAAGACTGCGCTGTTGCTAGGGGATGAAAAACATAGTGACACTAAGAAATGTCTGTTAATTGCCACACCCCCTTAAACGTATTTAACACAAAGATTTAAAAAGTATGTAATGTGAGTTTCCAAGCTGCGTCCAACACTTAGGAGTAGGAAAGTTAAATCTAAACTCTGCAGAGCCAACATGAACAAGCTGCTAAATAGTGAAAAGCTGTAATGTTCTTACAGTACATTAAAATTATTATTTTTTTTTGTTTAAAAATACATGTTATATAAATAATAAAATTTTCGGCAGACTTGTGGAATAAAGAAAAGGATCTATTACAACATCTGCAAAAAAAATGCTTAGTGAAAGGATTAACTATATGGTTGGTGAACGAATCATGAAAATTTGTGATATCAACCAAAGTAAACTTTTAAGCCGTGTACACGCGATCGGTTTGTCCGATGAAAACAGTCCGATGAAAACAATCCGATCGTGTGTGGGCCCCATCGGTTTGATTTCTATCGGTGTTTTAAATTTTTCCTATGGATAAAAAACCGATGGATAAATCCTATCGTCTGTATGGAACTCCATCAGTCAAAAATCCATGCATGCTCAGAATCAAGTCGACGCATGCTTGGAAGCATTGAACTTCATTTTTTTTGGCTCGTCGTAGTGTTGTACGTCACGCGTTTGGACACAATCAAATTTTTGACCAATGGTGTGTAGGCAAGACTGATGAAAGTCAGCTAATCCATCGGATTAGATTCCATCAGATATCCGATCGTGTGTATGAGGCGTTAGCATCCTGAAGATGTAGTTGACCTTTCATACAAGCCACACATCATGTCCACAGTTGCCAACATTTCTCCAACATTTTTAGGGACACTTTTTTTTGTGTGTCCAGAAAGGCGGAGCTTTACTCTAAATAAGGGCAGGATATTTGTTTGTGGGCATGTTTTAATATAAAAATGGGGGGTGAGTATGGTTTAAATAACACTAAATAGTGGGCATTGCTTAACCACTTAAGGACCGCCTACTGCACATTTACGTCGGCAGAATGGCACGGCTGGGCACATCAACGTTAATATACGTTGATTTTAGTACCCAGCCGTGGGTCACGGGCGCGCGCCCGCGACCCGGTCCGAAGCTCCGGGACCGGGACCGCGGGATTCGCGGACCTGATCGCCGCTGGAGTGCGGCGATCCGTCCCTGGAGCGGAAGAACGGGGAGAGCCGTGTGTACACACGGCTTCCCCGTGCTTCTCTGTGGCCGCAGCATCGATCGCGTCATCCCTGTTATAGGGGGACGCGATCGATGACGTCACACCTACAGCCACACCCCCCTACAGTTGTAAACAAACACATTAGGTCACACATCCCCTACAGCGCCACCTGTGGTTAACTCCCAAACTGCAGCTGTCATTTCCACAGTAAACAATGTAATTTAAATGCATTTTTTGCTATGAAAATGACAATTGTCCCAAAAATGTGTCAAAATTGTCCAAAGTGTCCGCCATATTGTCGCAGTCACGAAAAAAATCGCTGATCGCCGCTATTAGTAGTAAAAAAAAAATAATTAATAAAAATGCAATAAAACTATCCCTTATTTTGTAAACGCTATAAATTTTGCGAAAACCGACCGATAAACGCCTTTTGCGATTTTTTTTACCAAAAATACATAGAAGAATACGTATCGGCCTAAACTGAGGAAAAAAAATGTTTTTTTTATATATTTTTGGGGGATATTTATTATAGCAAAAAGTAAAAAATATTGCATTTTTTTTAAAATTGTCGCTCTATTTTTGTTAATAGCGCAAAAAATAAAAACCGCAGAGGTGATCAAATACCACCAAAAGAAAGCTCTATTTGTGGGAAAAAAAGGACGCCAATTTTGTTTGGGAGCCACGTCGCACGACCGCGCAATTGTCAGTTAAAACGAAGCAGTGCCGAATCGCAAAAAAGGGGCAAGGTCCTTTACCTGCATTTTGGTCCGGGTCTTAAGTGGTTAACCTCTTTCCGACCAGCCGCCGCAGTTATACGGCGGCAGGTCGGCTCTCCTGCGCGAGAGCCCGTCATGCTACGTCGGGACTTTCGCGGCCACTAGGGGGCGCGTGCGCACCGCCGGCGGCCCCCGCGCGCGCCCCCTGCTCGCCCCCGAGTCCCGCGCGCGTGCCCGGCGGGCGCGATCGCCGCCGGGCACGCGCGCTCGTTCGTTACAGAGCGGGGAACGAGAGCTGTGCGTGTAAACACACAGCTCTCGTTCCTGTCAGCGGGGGAAACGCTGATCTTCCGTTCATACAATGTATGAACAGAAGATCAGTGATTCCCCCTAGTGAGTCCACCCCCCCACACAGTAAGAACACAAATAGGAACACACTTAACCCCTTCCCTGCCCCCTAGTGTTAACCCCTTCACTGCCAATGGCATTTTTATAGTAATCCAATGCATTTTTATAGCATTGATCGCTATAAAAATGCCAATGGTCCCAAAAATGTGTCAAAAGTGTCCGATGTGTCCGCCATAATATCGCAGTACCGAAAAAAAACGCTGATCGCCGCCATTACTAGTAAAAAAAAAATATTAATAAAAATGCCATAAAACTACCCCCTTTTTTGTAAACGCTATAAATTTTGCGCAAACCAATCAAAAAACGCTAATTGCGATTTTTTTTTACGAAAAATATGTAGAAGAATACGTATCGGCCTAAACTGAGGGAAAAAAATTTTTTTTTATATCTTTTTTGGGGATTTTTATTATAGCAAAATGTAAAAAATATTGCATTTTTTTCAAAATAGTCGCTCTATTTTTGTTTATAGCGCAAAAAATAAAAACCGCAGAGATGATTAAATACCACCAAAAGAAAGCTCTATTTGTGGGGAAAAAAGGATGCCAATTTTGTTTGGGAGCCACGTCGCACGACCGCGCAATTGTCAGTTAAAGCGACGCAGTGCCGAATCACAAAAAGTGCTCTGGTCTTTGGACAGCAATATGGTCCGGGGCTAAAGTGGTTAAAGGAGGTGTGGTTAAATAGAGTCAGAGAAAACTTACAGAATGTGACAGTAGCAGCTCCTTGTTGTCTTTTCTACTGTTACCTACCTTATTTGTGAGAAAGACCTGTGCAAGCTGGTTCAACTCCTGTGTTGCTGCTCTCCTTTAGTTTCTCCATTCAACTCCCGTGTCTCTGCTCCCCTTTACTTTCTCCATTTAATTCCTGTGTTTCTGCTCTCCTTTACTCTCTCCATTTAATTCCTGTGTCTCTGCTCTCCTTTACCTTCTCCATTTAATTCCTGTGTCTCTGCTCTCCTTTACTTCATTTAATTCCTGTGTCTCTGCTTTCCTTTACTTTCTCCATTCAACTCCCATGTCTCTGCACTCCTTTACTTTCTCCATTCAACACCTGTGTCTCTGCTCTCCTTCACTTTCTTTGTTCAACTCCTGTGTCTCTGCTCTCCTTTACTTTCTCTGTTCAACTCCTGTGTCTCTGCTCTCCTTTACATTCTCCATTTAATTCCTGTGTCTGTGCTTTCCTTTACGTTCTTCATTCAACTCCTGTGCCTGTGCTCTCCTTTACATTCTACATTCAACTCCTGTGTCTCTGCTCTCCTTTACATTCTTTATTCAACTCCTGTGTCTTTGCTTTCCTTTACATTCTTCATTCAACTCCTGTGTCTCTGCTCTCCTTTACATTCTTCATTCAACTCCTGTGTCTGTGCTTTCCTTTACGTTCTTCATTCAACTCCTGTGTCTCTGCTCTCCTTTACATTCTTCAATCAACTCCTGTGTCTTTGCTTTCCTTTACGTTCTTCATTCAACTCCTGTGTCTCTGCTTTCCTTTAAGTTCTTCATTTAACTCCTGTGTCTCTGCCCTCTTTTACATTCTTCATTCAACTCCTGTGTCTCTGCTCTCCTTTACATTCTTCATTCAACTCCTGTGTCTCTGCTCTCCTTTACATTCTTCATTCAACTCCTGTGTCTCCGCTCTCCTTTACATTCTTCATTCAACTCCTGTGTCTCTGCTCTCCTTTACTTTCTTCATTCAACTCCTGTGTCTCCGCTCTACTTTACATTCTTCATTCAACTCCTGTGTCTCCGCTCTCCTTTACATTCTTCATTCAACTCCTGTGTCTCTGCTTTCCTTTACGTTCTTCATTCAACTCCTGTGTCTCTGCTCTCCTTTACATTCTTCATTCAACTCCTGTGTCTCTGCTTTTCTTTACGTTCTTCATTCAACTTCTGTGTCTGTGCTCTCCTTTACTTTCTTCATTCAACTCCTGTGTCACTGCTCTCCTTTACTTTCTCCATTCAACTCCTGTGTCTGTGCTCTCCTTTACTTTCTTCATTCAACTCCTGTGTTGCTGCTCTCCTTTACTTTCTCCATTCAACTCCTGTGTCTCTGCTCTCCTTTACTTTCTCCATTCAACTCCTGTGTCTCTGCTCTCTTTTACTTTCTCCATGCAACTCTTGTGTCTCTGCACTCCTTTACTTTCTCCGTTCAACTTCTGTGTCTCTGCTCTCCTTTACTTTCTCCGTTCCACTTCTGTGTCTCTGCTCTCCTTTACATTCTCCATTTAATTCCTGTGTCTCTGCTCTCCTTTACTTTCTCCGTTCCACTTCTGTGTCTCTGCTCTCCTTTACTTTCTCCATTCAACTCCCATGTCTCTGCACTCCTTTACTTTCTCCATTCAACTCCTGTGTCTTGCTCTCCTTTACATTCTTCATTCAACTCCTGTGTCTGTGCTTTCCTTTACGTTCTTCATTCAACTCCTGTGTCTCTGCTCTCCTTTACATTCTTCATTCAACTCCTGTGTCTCCGCTCTCCTTTACATTCTTCATTCAACTCCTGTGTCTCTGCTCTCCTTTACTTTCTCCATTCAACTCCTGTGTCTGTGTCTCCGCTCTCCTTTACATTCTTCATTCAACTCCTGTGTCTCTGCTTTCCTTTACGTTCTTCATTCAACTCCTGTGTCTCTGCTCTCCTTTACATTCTTCATTCAACTCCTGTGTCTCTGCTTTCCTTTACGTTCTTCATTCAACTTCTGTGTCTGTGCTCTCCTTTACTTTCTTCATTCAACTCCTGTGTCACTGCTCTCCTTTACTTTCTCCATTCAACTCCTGTGTCTGTGCTCTCCTTTACTTTCTTCATTCAACTCCTGTGTTGCTGCTCTCCTTTACTTTCTCCATTCAACTCCTGTGTCTCTGCTCTCCTTTACTTTCTCCATTCAACTCCTGTGTCTCTGCTCTCTTTTACTTTCTCCATGCAACTCTTGTGTCTCTGCACTCCTTTACTTTCTCCGTTCAACTTCTGTGTCTCTGCTCTCCTTTACTTTCTCCGTTCCACTTCTGTGTCTCTGCTCTCCTTTACATTCTCCATTTAATTCCTGTGTCTCTGCTCTCCTTTACTTTCTCCGTTCCACTTCTGTGTCTCTGCTCTCCTTTACTTTCTCCATTCAACTCCCATGTCTCTGCACTCCTTTACTTTCTCCATTCAACTCCTGTGTCTTGCTCTCCTTTACATTCTTCATTCAACTCCTGTGTCTGTGCTTTCCTTTACGTTCTTCATTCAACTCCTGTGTCTCTGCTCTCCTTTACATTCTTCATTCAACTCCTGTGTCTCCGCTCTCCTTTACATTCTTCATTCAACTCCTGTGTCTCTGCTCTCCTTTACTTTCTCCATTCAACTCCTGTGTCTGTGCTTTCCTTTACGTTCTTCATTCAACTCCTGTGTCTCTGCTCTCCTTTACATTCTTCATTCAACTCCTGTGTCTCTGCTTTCCTTTACGTTCTTCATTCAACTTCTGTGTCTGTGCTCTCCTTTACTTTCTTCATTCAACTCCTGTGTCACTGCTCTCCTTTACTTTCTCCATTCAACTCCTGTGTCTGTGCTCTCCTTTACATTCTTCATTCAACTCCTGTGTCTGTGCTCTCCTTTACATTCTTCATTCAACTCCTGTGTCTGTGCTCTCCTTTACATTCTTCATTCAACTCCTGTGTCTGTGCTCTCCTTTACATTCTTCATTCAACTCCTGTGTCTCTGCCCTCCTTTACATTCTTCATTCAACTCCTGTGTCTGTGCTCTCCTTTACATTCTTCGTTCAACTCCTGTGTCTGTGCTCTCCTTTACTTTCTTCATTCAATTCCTGTGTCTGTGCTCTCCTTTACGTTCTTCGTTCAACTCCTGTGTCTCTGCTCTCCTTTACTTTCTCCATTCAACTTCTGTGTCTCCGCTCTCCTTTACTTTCTGTATTCAACTTCTGTGTTTCTGCTCTCCTTTACTTTCTTATTCAATTCCTATTTGCTCTCCTTCACATTCTCCATTCTCCATTCGCAGTTATACGGCGGCAGGTCGGCTCTCCTGCGCGAGAGCCCGTCATGCTACGTCGGGACTTTCGCGGCCACTAGGGGGCGCGTGCGCACCGCCGGCGGCCCCCGCGCGCGCGCCCCCTGCTCGCCCCCGAGTCCCGCGCGCGTGCCCGGCGGGCGCGATCGCCGCCGGGCACGCGCGCTCGTTCGTTACAGAGCGGGGAACGAGAGCTGTGCGTGTAAACACACAGCTCTCGTTCCTGTCAGCGGGGGAAACGCTGATCTTCCGTTCATACAATGTATGAACAGAAGATCAGTGATTCCCCCTAGTGAGTCCACCCCCCCACACAGTAAGAACACAAATAGGAACACACTTAACCCCGTCCCTGCCCCCTAGTGTTAACCCCTTCACTGCCAATGGCATTTTTATAGTAATCCAATGCATTTTTATAGCATTGATCGCTATAAAAATGCCAATGGTCCCAAAAATGTGTCAAAAGTGTCCGATGTGTCCGCCATAATATCGCAGTACCGAAAAAAAACGCTGATCGCCGCCATTCAACTCCTGTGTCTCTGCTCTCCTTTACTTTCTTCATTCAACTCCTGTGTCTCCGCTCTACTTTACATTCTTCATTCAACTCCTGTGTCTCCGCTCTCCTTTACATTCTTCATTCAACTCCTGTGTCTGTGCTCTCCTTTACATTCTTCATTCAACTCCTGTGTCTCTGCCCTCCTTTACATTCTTCATTCAACTCCTGTGTCTGTGCTCTCCTTTACATTCTTCGTTCAACTCCTGTGTCTGTGCTCTCCTTTACTTTCTTCATTCAATTCCTGTGTCTGTGCTCTCCTTTACGTTCTTCGTTCAACTCCTGTGTCTCTGCTCTCCTTTACTTTCTCCATTCAACTTCTGTGTCTCCGCTCTCCTTTACTTTCTGTATTCAACTTCTGTGTTTCTGCTCTCCTTTACTTTCTTATTCAATTCCTATTTGCTCTCCTTCACATTCTCCATTCTTGTGTCTCTGCTTTCCTTTAGCTTTTGTACATGGGTCAGAAGGGCACAATACAGGGGGTCCGGATGGCACAACATAGAAGAGCCAGGGTGGCACAGTGCAAAGGGGTAAGGAGGGCACAGTACAGAGGTATCAGGAGGACACAGTACTGGGGGGTCAGGAGGGCACATAAGTCATTTTCTGATGCTGGCTGTCCTCACTTGTCAATTACAAATGATGTCACACAGAAATATCTTGGATGTATGGGAGTAGAGACCAGTGCAATACACTCAGGCATATTGCATTTCTGCGCCGTTCAACACTTTAGGTTAAGGCAAGCCATACATTAAGCAATACAAATTGCTTGATTCACCCATCAACGCAGTCAGAATCTTTTCCATGGAGCTATTGTATTCTGACAGTGGGAAATGTCCCTGCTGTCAGGATACAATGATTACTGCTTGTGGCTATAGCCGCTGGCAGTGATCGAATGAAGATAAAAATGACAGGCTGGTTGTTCTGAAGTTTATCGATGGATTGACTGCAGTACAACCAGCCTGTGCATACACAGATTAAAATCTGCACAGGTCCTGCAGAACTGGCTGAATTGCAATCCATTTATGGCTGGCTTAGGGGTCAACAATGCAGGAAAGTGAAAGCAATCTACCCATAACCTGTCTGAGATTGATGGGTGAATGAGGATCAGTGGCTTACAGACTGCTAATAACAAAGTCTTGATACAGAGGCCACACTTGATGAACCCAATGTCTTAGGTATTCAGTACTACATCAGAAAGGAGATAACTTCTTCTCATTTGTCAGTGGCTAACAGCACTTCTTTCCCAAGCTAAAGTAACTCAGCAGACCTAGCTTAGCATAGAGATAGCTACAATCACATCACTGATGAAATTCTCCCAGCTTACCTCTCTCTGCACACACTCCACAGAACAGCTTACACCAGGTGCTCTTTCAGGTAGGTGGGGGCCACCCCCATCCCACCCACACATGCAGCCAAGAAAATGCTGCAACCCTGCATCCTGAGAGCCAAAAATGGTAGGGGGATGGGATTTTAGTCCCAGTTGTTTATAATGTATTGGTAGGAATTGCAGCAGTTTTATTCTGCCTGTTGATCTAACACTTTTCTAACAGTATAACGCCAGTAATAGTAACGTTTATAAGACCGCAGGTAAATATCCAGCGTTACATGTAGTAAAGTGAAATGTGGAAAAAACACTAAACAGTATACACCCAACTGGGTGTGATACAAATTATAATCAGTTCACACGTGAAATGATAATCAAGTCACACAAAAAATCCAATATAATAAAAGTGTACATCATAAATGGATGTACATAACACAGTTGAGATGTCATAAGATTAAATGGACCATTCCAGCGACAATTCTTCAAGCCAAGGGTATGGATAAAATAGGCTTACCAGAACTGTTGGACCCGGTAATGGATCGATCGAGTATGCGGTATCACAATCGGCTAGTGGACCAAACTGTAAGCAGAAATCCTGAAGAGTGTGACGTACGCCTCACTGGTATCCGGATGGTGTCAACCAGAGGAAATAAACAATGGGCCCAATATTCCTCAGCTGAAGGTTGATACAGTGCTAATATCCCAACCATATGAGTGGCTAGGACATCGATAGGAATCCACAAGACATCTCGGTTCTGGTGAATAAGAAAACTGGAGAGATTTAAAAAGCTTTCATCCACAAAACATGAAAAGAAAGAAAAAATAGGGGCTCCGATTGTGCAGGTCAAAAGGGTAGGTTTTCATTAATAAAAACCGACATACAGGATAAAAGTGATCACAGTTCAATTAAAAAAGGGGGGGGGAATGTGGAGCTGTGTACTTCTACTTCTACTGGGGCATCTACCTGCTCCCCCATATTGCACTTATATATATAGAAAAGATACAAAGCCAAAATCAATGGCCAACCAATCAGTCACGATTTCTTTGATGAGACCCATGATTGGACACAAGCCAGTCACGATGGACTGGACTTGTGTTCCCAACCCATAAACCAATCATTTCTGCAGATGTAAAGTCCTTCCGGGCTTAGCAATGACTCATGTGCTTCACCCGGAAGAAAAAGCACATGGCAAACCACCTATCAAAAAGAAATTAAATAAAAATAAAAACAAAAATTAGAACAGGACTAGAGCAAACAAAATAATATGATGCATATATAACTACCCCCCCAAAAAATTATTACACTACGCTGAATTAATGAAAGAATTAATGTCCCACTCGACGTTCATACCAAACGGAGAGTAGGTCCAGAGATTCTCCTCTCCAATGAGGGACAAACTGATCTATTTCCAAAAATTGTGTCCCACTGAGGTCACGATGATGATATTGTAAACAGTGACGTGGGACACTATGATTGGTTATTCCCTTTTTTAATATTGGCTATCTGTTCGTTGACCCAAATAGAAAAGGTCCTGATTGTATGTCGTATGTATTGCTTTTTGCAGCCGCAGGTCAACAATGTATTGAGTGGCGCATGTTGTAAAGCGCTTCATCGGGTAGATACGCAAGGTGACAGATGACTGAAAAGTGTCACTCCTGTGCCTACCACTGATGTTATGCAAACAAACATTGCACTTACGGCATGGGAATTATCCCTTGCACTTCTGAAAGAAAGAGATCTTTTTAGGTGGGTCCATCACATTTGGGGCAATTTGACCCTGAATCGATCATGCCCCTCTAGAAATCACACCAGCCCTTTCAGGTAGTACAGCTCCCAAAAATCTGTCATCCTGGACTACTCCCCAATGTTTTTTAAGGAGCTCTTTAACTTGTCTAGATTGTACTGAACAAGTAGAGAAGAAGAACTACCTGAATTTAGTATCCATTGCCTTTTTAGGCTGAACTTGTAACAGTGCGTTCCAAACAATCAGTGAGTGAGTAAGACTGTTTAAGTTAAACTGTGGAGTCTTCATGCTGGCATTTACCTGCATGACTGGAAAGAGGCCAACACTTTTGGAATCTCCCTCACTCTTCAGAAGGCAGGCTGGGCAATGGGCATGATCTCAGAGGCCGGCCAGCCACACCCCCTCCATGTGTCCCAGCCAATAAAACATTGCAAGCCTTGCAGGCCCCGCCTCCTGGGTGGTGTTTAGTTGAAGTGACTTTTAATGAGAGTGACTGATCTGAGCTGCTGGGGGAGGAGGTAGGAGGAGGGATAGACTGGCAACCAATGTTCTTCTCTGTCACCTGTCACCCTGCCCAGTAGAACCTGAGCTCTGAACTCACTCATTAACATGGCTGTCTGTGACAGAGCTGGATTTTTGGGATTCTGCCCGGGACAGGCTCAGACCGGGACATCAGTCTGATTTCATGTCCTGGACAATTTGTGACTGTTGGCAAGTATGCTTGTCATATGATAAGATATGTCTATACTATTGTTTAATCTGTTTGCTTTTAGGATGTGCATTTTTGTTACAACAGGCAAAATATCTATACTGCTAAAACTGTTATTCCCATTAACATTAACAATGAGAACCCCCCTCAGACACTGCTATATTCTATATTGTAGATATAAGGGGATTCATCTGAACCTGTCTCAAACCTGATCAACTCAAACTGAGTACATAATGACAAAATAGGCTAGCAGTCAAACCACACTGCAAACCGATGATTAAAGCATATCAACATCCAGTCAAAATACAATTTTAAAAACGTAAGCATCCATGTAGTTTACACTGACAACTTCACCAGCCTTTTCTTTCCTTTGTAATGAGCCCCTTCTTCCTTAGACAGTGCAGTGATTTCCTAGTTATCCCACTTTGTCTGGGGCTGCCATGTTGGCTGACATTTTTTTGTACTCTTCCTTCCAAGATCAGAGGTCCATTGCGTGCCATGAACAATCATGTACCCGCACCTTAAGCGGTTTCATATCAGAAGTTCATGCATACAAAGCAAACAGTACAGGAACTTCATTGGAGTAATTGTGGAAGTAATCGAGGAACTCCTCATTTTGGCAAAACGCTAATGCTAATAACAAGTCATTCAAGGTGCAAGACACATGTCGTAGGACAAAGCAATAAAAGGCAAGACACTGGAAGAATTTACTCCCCTGGCATCCCTTTATTAGAGTCTGTACACCCAGGAGATGGGAAGAATCAGCTGATCACATGATCACTGTGATTGGCAGTCACAGTGGTCACATGATCAGGGGCCAGTTCCATTGACTCTCAATTATTAGAATAGACTGAAAGCTGTTTTTGACAGCTCAGTCACTGGGTAGGGAGCATGAGTGGGCGTGCTTTTAGCACAGAAAGCTTTGCTGCCCATGGATGCATTTGTGCAGTGTGTGTAAAGTCTACCCTCTTTGCTGGCTTTAATGCTTTCTTGACTTTTTGTTCTGACATACTTGTTCTGGGTCTGCAAACAATGGAAGTTGCAAGCAGCCAGATAATTAGCATTTGCAGAAAGAAGCCGACAATGGCAGCTCCCATATTTCTTTGATGACAAGTGTACTTTAAAAGCTGAAATGGAGATTTGCTTATATCTTTATCTGCTTATATCTCTGGGCTCTTCTCACCAGTGTGACATGCAATTTTTACTGAAGACTGCCTCTTCAGTGTATATATTTTTCATCTTAGGATCAGTTTGAACTGCCCAGGTTTGTGACAGGTTTATGTTGAAATTCCCACAATGTAAAATGTCAATAATACAGGTAACAAGACAAGAAAATTCTACAAAGTCAATTCCTCCACCATACAGGTTCTCCCCAAGCGGTATGTGTACCCCAGGGGGGATTTCTGACAGGTTCAGAGGGTACTCCTGGCTGTTTAAATAAATTCATAATAAAATGTTAGAGGAAGAGATTTATACAGGAATCACAAAATACCTCAAATAAGGCTAAACACACCAGGGAGTGCTTGGCAAATACTGGAGTATGTAGTAAAGAGAAGAACCCCTGCTCTCTCCTCTAAAACAATATCAAAATCAGCATTACATTTGTCAGAAATGTATTTTACTATGTGCTACACTCTGCCACAGTTATTGTAAATGTTGCTCTTTAACCTATTTCTAAAAAAAAAACCACAATCTTTAAAGTAATATTAAGCCCTCTCTTTTTTTTAAATCATAGCAGGGAAGGTCCAGACTTACATATTTTGGATATACATTTTCCCTAAAAATCGACATATCCCCTCCTTCCTGCTTCCAGGTGTCACCTTTAGCTGGCTGGATACCAAGAAGAAACCTGTGCATGCATGCTCCCATCAGGTTTCTGTGCCGAGCTGTGTACATCCATAGACACCCACAGCACCCGGAAAGCTACACCCCTGCTCCCTCAAGTTTAACTTATGGCAACAGAAAACTAATGCTCCCCTGACCTCAGTGTCTCCACAATAACAAAGAAGTTCAGGAAACAATTCTGCTTGATCCCTGAGGTGGCAGCAGCGACAAGGACAGTAAGTATGTGTTAGGGGATGTGGGGGGTCACACATGTACTGGGGTATTTTTTTACCTTAATGCTGTGAATGTATTAAAGTAAAAAACACCTAGGCTCCATGAATTAATTCTCAACATGTCCCAATATACAGTGACAATATAATAAAAAAAAAACTTCCACATTTTAATATTAAGAAGAAGTCCTTGAGCTCTAGATTAGATGCTAGGCTAAGAGGTGTAATATGAAGGAATTTTGTGTAGAGCCAAAGAAGCCGCTGATGTTTGGGTCTTCTTATTCTGGATGCCAATGACCTACCCAGCAATGCTACACCCTCTGACACACCAGGGTTAGATGAGGAGGATTTGTCTAGGAAAATATTTCCAATCGGCAAAAAATACAGAGCAACAATAACAGTAAGCTGGAACATTTGATAAATTGTTACAACACCATAAATAATTGGAGTTTCAAATGTGTGCCCCTGAACCCTAAAACCAGAGAGGTCCTAACTAAGGGATGGTATTGGTAACTAAAGATTCATCAGTCTATAAGGTAAAATGGGAGGTACTAGTGACAGTCTCTTGTGTTTGAAGACATTGGGCCAGATTCAGGTAGGAGAGCGGATCTTTACTTTGGAGTAACGTTTGTCATTTACGTTACTCCGCCGAAACTTTCGGAGCAAGTACTGTTATTCACATAGCACTTGCTCCTAAAGTTGTGGCGGCGTAGCGAAAATGAGCCGGCGGAATTCAAATTGGGCGGGTAGGGGGCGTGTATTATTTAAACTAGGCGCGGTCCTGCGGCGAACGTACTGCGCATGCGTCGACTGTCAGTGCGCATGATACAAATTCTGTCAGTGAACGTCAATGACGTCAATCCCCATTCACGGACGTTTTACGCAAACGATGCTAAACTTTTTAAATTCGACACGATGACGACGGCCATACTTAACATAGGATACTCCACCTAGGGGGCATGTTTTTCTTTACGGCGCGTATCGCTTACGGAAACGTCGGAAAGTCACTGCGTCGGGCCCGCGTACGATCGTGAATTTCCGTCTCTCGCTGATTTATATATTCTTGGCGTAAATCAGCGGGAACGCCCCGAGCGCCCATTTTAAAATTGCACTTCCGATACGACGGCGAAATACAATTACGCCGCTCGTATCTGAACTCAATCCCGGCGTATCTTGTTTTCTGACTACAGAAAACAGATAAGCCGCCTCAAAGTGTGAGTTATGCTGGCGAATCACTGATACTCCAGCGTAACTCTACCTGAATATGGCCCTATGGTGATAAGAAGGAGATCTGTTGAAGATATTAGGGGTATATGTGGATTTATAAAATGAATGTGTATATTCAGGTGTAAAGTGTGGAATATTAAGTCAGTCTAAATGTATTAAGGTTGAAAGAGACTGTGTATGTACTTGATGGAAAGGTATGTAATATTGTACTCTCTGCCTCCTATTGTATAAATAAAGAATTTGAAAGAAAATTTTCTTGTGTTGGTACGTTCAGATTTGAGTGAAACCCAGAATAAAAAGTGTAATGCCACATACACACGTCCATTTTTTGCGATGTGAAGAATATATTTTTTTTAATGTCATTATAAACGATCATGTGTGGGCCTCAGAGCATTTTTTGCGATGTTAAAAATGGCCATTAACACGTGATGAGGACGTGACGCGTGTAGGAGGGAGGGGCTGCAGGAATGCTCCGTGGTTGTGTGCGGTGTAGCGAAGCTCTGTGAGACTCACGGCGGACCGACCCGGCGTGAGAGGCTGGGCTGGATCCGGACCGCGAGGAGGAACCCACCCGGAATCCCCGCGACCCGCGACCCGCCTGGATGAGGATCTGGCACCGCAACAAGCCCCCTATGCTTGGAGTCCGCGGGGCGTAGAGGCGGCGAAGGTGCACGCAGCCCCCGGTGGAGCCAGCGAGACATGCTTCACAGCATGCTTCACAGCATCGAAGGATTGGGTGAGGCGCTCTGAGGAGCCGAGATCTGACAGGGTCCGGTGGGCCCCCCCCCTGCAACCACCCCCCCCCCCCCCAAGTGGAGAAATTACTGTATGCGGCAGTGCAGAGTAAAACACTCGTAAAGCTAAAAGGGGTTAAAGACAGTGACTAAATTGCATAATAGTACATGTTTAACCTCTGATGAATGTGACTGACCAAGTAAGGCAGGGAATGAACATTGGTGAATTTTATTAACTCTAAATCTGATGGTATTGCATCCCTGGGTCAGTTATGATGTCCCTGCTACACTAAGGCTGTCGCCTCCGTAACCTTGAGTTTGAAAACCACTGATACCTTGATGCTTATGCAATCCTGAGTCTAGGGCTACTACAACTGTGACTTTGAAGTTGGTGCAGGGCTGTGCAATCTGAGTCTGATGTCCTTGCAACCTTAAGGTAGATGTCTTTATAACCTGGAGTCGGAGGATTTTGCGATTCAGAGTCTGATGTCTTTGCAATTTTGACTTTGCGATTCAATGCGACTCAGTGTCTGATGTCTTTGCAATTCTGAGTTGGATACCTCGCAGCCTTGAGTCGGGTGTCTCAGTCAACTATCTTGATTGGGGACACTAGGGGGGGGTAAAAAGTGAGTAAAAAGCAGAAAGACAGAAAGACAGAAAATCGCACCTCCATGTGCCCTATTAAAGGACTAGATAGTGCGACCTTAGGCCACATACAGGGGTAACACAATAGAGAGGTAACAGGACTTAAGGGATCAGCCCTAAAACTAAAAGAAAAAGTATCTAAGTGCCCGAGGGATGGGGATGTGGAGGCCTATCTGGTAAAAAAAATAAATAATAACCTATTCCCTAGCAACAGAGCCCTATGGATGAGATATAAAAGGTTGTGGGCCAGGGGCAAGTAGGTGAATTAAAAATATCAGAAAATGTGAAAGCCCCATATTAAGGGGGGATATAAAATAAATAAATAGGGGAAGGTATACAACCCCACATCAGTAAGCAACTGATTAACAGAATTAAAGAGCCGATAGCGCCAGTACTTATATCAGCAAGAACCCTCCAGAATCCGAGAAGAACCAGTAAAGTGATCGGGTACCACCCTTCTTTCTCTCAAAACGGCAAACTGGGGAAAAGAATTAGACCAAACAATAAAATTAAAATGAGTAGGTCAACAAGAGGTGCCGCCTCAAAACCTCCTAAAAGTAATGCCGGTACAAGCTCGATACAGCAGTATATGAATCTACCGCTAAAAGCCCAGGCACTGCAAAGAAAACGGACAAGAAAAGAATAGGAGAAGCCATGGCGAATCAGTCTAAAGGTGAGACGACTCTTGAAGGGGAACTCGAGCAAAGTAGGCTGGAAGACCTGGGCCAGGATACACAACCACCATCAAAAGCAGAGATGAACGTGATGCTCTTGAGGATGGAAAATTAAAAAAAAAACAGAAATCAACAGTTTAAGAACAGAACTGGGTGGGCTATTTGAAAGAGTGGAGGGGACAGAAAAAAGAATAGTAGAACAAGACCAAGAACTGGTTAAATTAAAATCACAAGTACAAGCGATGACAGAGAGTCAAAAAACCCTGGCATACAGACTGGAAGACCAGGAAAATCGTAACAGGCGACAGAACATTAGAATACGTGCAATAGAGGAAGTACAGGGGGAGGACTTAAGAGAGATCATAAATACGCTCTTTAAACCCCTGTTGGGAAAATCTTCAGAAGACAAGCACATTAAAATTGAGAGGGTCCCCCGGATAGGGAACCCCAAACAGGCAGAGAAAAGGGGACTACGAGGATAAGGCTGCAATCTGGGGAAGGTTGAGGGGGTCATCCCCCATTAAATATAAAGAAAAGGAGATTCAAATCTTCTCGGACTTATCAAGAGAAACCCTAGAAAGGAGAAGACATCTGAGACCCCTTCGAGACCGGCTGCGTACGGAGAACATCAAGTACCAATGGGGATTCCCGGCTTGCCTTATCGGGTTTAAGGGGGGGACATCCGCCCGATTAAGATTCCCGGAAGAACTAGAGAGGTTCTGCCAAAAAATGGATATCACAGCGCCTGATCTTCCAGACTGGGTAGTTTAAAGGATGAACAGGACTGGGGGGGTGGGGTGGGGGAGGGGAAGACTATGAAAGAAGGGAGACAAGACAGCCATGGAGCAATCCCTAGGCTCAACCTCAGGGAGAGGAGCCGATGGTAAGGGAGTGGAGGAGACCAAGAACGGCTTCCAGGCCTCTAATAGGCCAATGGGGGAGAGGGGGGAGGAGGGAGGGGGGGTGAGGGAGGAGGGGTTGGGAAAGGAAGGTATGGGAGGGGGGGGGAGAGGTGGGGGAGGGGGGAACATCTCGTTGATTCCACATCGATCCATTTTTCACGCCCAAGCAAGACCCCAAGAGAAGGAGGACGGGTACAGACAAGTAAGCAAAAATGTAACAAGTATAGATGACAGAAATTAAATTATTATCATACAACGTTAAGGGGTTAAACTCTCCTGCAAAGAGACATAAAATTCTTATGGAACTACAACTTTATAAAGCGGACATAGTCTTTTTGCAGGAGACTCACCTAACGTTGGAATCCAATATAAGACTGTCTTCTCGCTATCACCCTATATGGTACTACGGGGATACAATTACAAAACGGGCCAGAGGAGTCGCAATCGGCATTCGAGGATCTATACGTTTTGAGTTGGGAGATAGATTAACGGACCCCGAAGGTAGATTCCTTTTTTTAAAAGGAAAACTAAGAGGGGAGGAATACACGCTAGCAAATATATATGCTCCTAATGATAACTCTGCAAACTACATGACTAAAGCCTTGATAAAACTTGAAAAATTTAAGACTGGGCACCTGATAATAATGGGAGATCTTAACTTCTGCATGGACCCTGCACTGGATAGTACGTCCCGTGCACAAGGGATGAGAAATGATTAGTTGAAATTAGTAAAACAAAGATTACATCAGGCCCAGTTGGTAGACATATGGCGTTTGCAACATCCCAAAAAATTTGACTATACATTTTATTCCTCGGTGCACGGGACGTACTCTAGGATTGATTATGCCCTCGTGGACCATAGACTCCTGGAAAGGGTAGTTGAGGCCGGTATTGAAGTTATGACAATCTCCGACCATACACCTATAACTATGAAGCTTAATGTATCAGACCAGAAAACAAACCCCCCAGAGTGGAGATTAGATGAGAGCCTACTGGGCGATGAAGAAATAGTAAAAAGAGTTTAGGGAGAACTAGAAAGATACTTCCGAGAAAACGATACGGAAGAGATCTCTAGGGCATCACTGTGGGAAGCCCATAAAGCCTATATAAGAGGAATATTCATTATGGAGGGGGCCAGGAAAAAGAAAGAAAAAACAAAGGAGTTAAAGGAATTAGTGAAAGAAATCTCATTACTGGAACAAGAACATAAAAATAAAAGACAAAAAATAGAAACATGGCACAAAGTAAAATTGAAAAAGGATGAGTATAGAGCGCTTACAGAACAAGAGATTAAGAAAGAACTAAATATTATCGAAAGAGAGAGATATATCTGGGGAGACAAACCCGGTAAATCCCTGGCCAGAATGGTAAAGAAAAAAAAAGCCAGGAACTATATAGAAAAAATAAGGAAAAATAATGGGGACCTAGTATATAAAACCAGTGACATTACAGAAGAGTTCAGAAGCTATTATGAGGGCCTATATAATGTAAAACAAAAAAACTGGAAACCGGGTGAGAAAGAAGCTAAAATGGAGGAGGTATTGAGAAAAGGTAAACTTCCCAGAATAGATAACGAGGTAGCTGAAAACCTAGACCAGCCCATAACTGAGGAGGAAATAAGGAAAATCTTAAAAAACTCCACCAAAGGGAAAAGCCCCGGCCCTGATGGCTTCACGACTAGGTACATACAAAAGTTTGGAACTATATTAATACCACGACTCTGCCAGTATTACAATGGATTAGGGAGTGAGTTGAGTAGAGAGGCTGCCATGGCAAATATCACGGTCATAGAAAAAGAGGGGAAAGACAACACGTTATGTTCAGGGTTTAGACCAATCTCATTGTTGAATGTCGATATAAAGATATATGCTAAAATTCTGGCAGAACGTATGAAGGAGACAATGACGTTCCTTATTCACCCTGACCAGGTAGGATTCATATCAGGTAGGGAGGGCAAGGACAATGGAACCAGAGCTCTCCTAATTATAGAACAAATTAAAGAAAACCGAACTCCCAGTCTACTCCTCTCAGTAGACGCTGAGAAAGCGTTCGATAGGGTGGACTGGGGGTTCATTATGCAAACACTGGAAAATGCAGGGATAGGCCCAAGGATGAGGGAGAGAATTCAAACATTATACCGTCATCCACGAGCAAGAGTTAAGATCAATGGATCCCTATCGACATCCTTTGAGATGGGGAATGGGACCAGGCAGGGATGCCCCCTGTCCCCCCTCCTCTTTGTGTTATCGCTCGAGCCTCTTCTTGCTATGATACGGAATGATCCCAATATTAAGGGGGTCAGAGCAGGAGAAGAAGAACACATTATGTCAGCTTTTGCTGACGATGTGTTATTCTTCGTGAGAAATCCAAGATCCACGCTCCCCCATTTAATAGCGAAAATTAAACAATACGGAGAAATTTCTAATTTTAAGATGAATATGGCCAAGACAGAAATATTGAATGTAAACATTAATAAAGACGAAGTGGGATTTCTTAAAAAGGAATATAATTTTATCTGGCAGAAAGAGATCAAATACCTGGGAATAAAGCTAGCAAAATCCTCAAAAAACATATATAGATCAAATTATATCCCCCTATTAGAGGAAATAAAAGGCGAAATCAAAAAAATAAAGAACCGACCGATCTCCTGGTTTGGTAGGGTAAATTTAGTAAAAAATGATATTAATCCCGAAAATCTTGTATAGGTTCCAGATGGTCCCAGTACATGTACCCCAAGGTTATTTTAGAATACTCAATTCCCTCCTACTGAATTTCATATGGAATAAAAAAAAACACATGATATCTCTCCAGGTCTTAAAACAGGGAAAAAAACAGGGGGGGTTAGGAGTGCCGGACATTAGAAAGTACTATACCGCTTCAATAATATCCCGTATAATAGAGTGGGCCAAAGAAAAGCATGATAAAAGATGGGTTCAGATTGAGTGTGCACTTGCAAATACACAATTAGGTAGAATTATTTGGAATCCACCACAGTTTAGAAAGTTACACACAACCACTCATGAAATTACACGGACAGCATTAAGGATATGGGATAGAACACATAAACAGTTAGGGTCAGTTTATAACTCACCACTTATCGACTTAAAAGATAACGTATTTTTTTCACCAGGGTTAAAAGGGGAGGGTGGGAATTGGATTAAAAATCGGATTCAGGTAAAAGATATAATATAGAAAGGTAAAATAATGACACTTCACGAAATTAAAGCCAAGAGTAAATGCACAGGGTGGAATGACTGGCGATATAGACAGCTATCCTCCTTCATCAGGAGCCTACCAGGCCCCATACGGGAACAGAAGGATTATACACCCTTGGAACAACTATGCCTGGTGGAAAGCTCAAAAGGAAACATTTCAAAATTATATAAAATCCTGATGAGGGAGGAAGAGCTGGGGACGCCTAGGTATATCCTGAAATGGGAAAGGGAACTTGAATATACCAGGGGGAAAACAACAGTAGAAAGAATAATGAATTTAACCCACTCCTCATCAATAGACGTAAGAACGGCCGAGATGAATTTCAAACTTATTACGGGATGGTACTCCACCCCCGACAAAACCAGTAAATTTAGAGAAGGGGAGTCAGGAGAGTGTTGGAGAGGCTTTCCAACAATGGGGACAATGGCCCACCTTGGAATTGTGGAATTGTGGTGGAATTGTCCTAAAATTAAAAGCTTCTGGAACAGCATTTTATCATTAATTAAGGACATTACTAAAAAAGAGATTAAAGAAGATCCCTGGGAAGTCCTTTTCCATGGAGGAGTGGAGCCCTTAAAAGATTATAAAAAGTCCTTGGTACCCCATCTCCTCAATGCAGCAAAACAGTTAATTCCGAAAAAATGGAGGGATAAGAACAGCCCGCAAATATGGGAGTGGATTGACTCAGTGGAGGAAACCTATAGGAGGGAGGAGCTGAAACCTGGAGGGGTGGATGACAGCGAGGATACATGCAAGAAATGGGGACCATGGAGAGAATTTAAAAAAACCTGGAGTTATGCAGAAAATCTAAAAGTACCTTGAATATGGAGGAGGAAATGGATTTAAACCTAGGGGGTACACTTGGGTGGGAGAGATAGTGGAATCACGAGATGGAGGGAGGGAGAAGAGGGGAGGAAACTGGGGGGAAAAACCACATGGTAAATCAAACCTGTATGGGAGGAGAAAAAAAAAAGTCATTGAAATAGAAAGAAGATAAAGAGAACCACAAATGATGCAATGACTACAATGATAAGCGAAGGGCGGAAAGGTCCGTGAGCTGGTCATACAGGCAGTACCTTGGGTCTAGTCTGATGTGAAAAAAAAAAAAAATGGGCATTAAAAATGTAGAACATTTTTCATGCTGTCGTTTTTAACATCATAAAAAATGGTCGTGTGTAGGCTTTAATGACGTGAAAATAACGCAAATGCTCAGAAGCAAGTTATGAGATGGAAGCGCTTGTCTGGTAAAACTAGCGTTCGTAATGGAGATAGCACATTTATCACGCTGTAACAGACTGAAAAGCACGAAGACTGAAAAGTGCGAATCGTCTCTTACCAAACTTTTACTAACACGAAATCAGCAAAAGCAGCCCCAAGGGTGGCCATCCGAATGGGGCTTCCCCTTTATAGTGCCGTTGTACGTGTTGTACGTCACCGCGCTTTGCTAGAGCATTTTTTTTTTCACGATCGTGTGTAGACAAGGCAGGCTTAACAATAATCGGGTTGAAAAAAAAAAAATTCTAGACCATTCAAAACTGGTTCGTGTGTACGCGGCATAAGTACCCAAACTGTATCCCAAACATAGGAGACACTGTCCCTTTAAGAAGTGGGCAGGAAGTTGAGACCAGTGTCTTCCCATGACCAAATGAACTGTGATTACACCTCGTCCTGCTCTCTGTCTTTAATTGTTGACGTCAGATGCAACTCAGGACTCAACAATAGCGATCACCCATGGAACTGATGATGTCAGCGGTGACTCAGGACCTGACAATGGCAATTCCTCACAGCTGTGAGCTCTGGGTAGACATGGCAGCAGAGTTTCTTTCTCTCTCTCTTTCTCCAGCATCTTTGGTGAACAATAGGGCGGGCAACTCACCGAGATGGTAGCTTTCTTACTTTAATTATCACCTCTCAGCTCCCCATGAGGCTGGCCTAAGCCCCAGACTTCCTTCCCCTTTCTTTTCTGCTGCAGGTCTCCATTCTACTGGGACTTGTACACCTTAATGGCTTAATAGGAAGAAGTCTCCTGGGAACTGCATTTCCATTGGTCCCCATAGCACAGCCAATCACAATATCCTCTGCAACCTGGGGCGATGGGCAGGCTCCCCTTCAGATAATAGTGGCTGAAACATAGACTTCCAAGTGTCATGTGTCCTCATCTCCTCACTGCTATTCTCATCAGAGTAAGCAACAGGGTGACAGACTGTGTTAGATGTGTACACACGGCCAATAATATAAAAGCTACTGTACAGGGACCAGGTTATGACATCTAGGAAAAAAAATTCAGACCAGGAAGCAGATCCTGACTCTGCATGACCCCTGCACAAAGATGGTGCTGGCCTTCCTAGGAGAATGGAGGATGAAGGCATTGTCAGGGGGTGCTATGTACTTTCTTTGATTGACAAACATCACCCTTACACATGACTTAGCCAGCATGCATGCTATATGAAAAATATATCTAAAACACTAAAACACATATGTGCTGTCATCAAGTTGGATCAGTTAAAGACCTCTAATTAAAAAAGTGGTTGTCTGTGTGCTTCTGTGCACTTTCTAGAGATGCCCTTGATTAAGTGAAATGGAAGTAACATAAATGGTTTTACTTGATCAACAATGCAAAAACTCATTATATCACCAGTTCTTAAAGTGTAAGCTAAGCAACCGCAACTAGGATGAAATATGAAAACAGTGCCAGCACACAATGCTGGCCAAGCACTCTACTGACAAGAGTCAAGGAATATTTTGATGCTTTTCCAGTAAAAATGTATTTTCCCTTTTCTACTGAACAAGAATTAATCAAACTTTTTCTAACAAAATGGTTCCACTTGTAACCATGTATGTACCTATATGATTACTGCAAGCAATCCTTAACTCTCTCATATTGTTATAAAAAAAAAAAACTAGCATGTGTTTAAAGTGAACCTGAACTGGCTTAACAGGGCTTAATATTAACTTGGAGAAACGTTGATGTCTGCCTAAAGCCTGGTTCTAGATTTTATGGGTCTCCCTGGGGTGTAGGGATTGGTTTGAAGGCTAATAGAATAATTCTTCAGCTGTTACTGTCATGATAGGCCATGCCAGATACACTATGTGACCAAAAGTTTGAAGACACCTGACCATCATGCCTCCAAATGATTGGGTTCGATAGTTTATGCTAAAACACACATTTTACAGAATTGTCCAACCTTGTGAAAACAGTTTGGGGAAGGCTCTTTTCTGTTCCAACACAACTGTGCCATGGGTGTCAGCAGAACTTTTTTCAGGGGGTGCATCATTTTAGGGTCACCCATGCACTGCCCCTTTACGAAAATGTAATTATCACATTATCATGGTCAGAGACTGCAGGCGTAGTACAGTTCCTTTGGAAAGTAATGGATAATGGCCGACAGGCCCTCTTACGAGACCCAGTGAAACTACAGCAGTGATCCCTCCGGCTGGACAATCGCTCACTCTGGGTTCCCAGGGGGACAATTCTGGTCAGTAGTGTAGCACGTCTGTACCCTGGCAGTGGCTAAGTCTTTCTCTCTCTCTGGTGGTGCTGGGTAGCGTGGCTCTCTCTCTCTCTGGTGGTGCTGGGTAGCGTGGCTCTCTCTCTCTAGTGGCGCTGGGCAGCATGTCTCTCTCTCTGGTGAATGAATGAATGAATGAACGAATGAATGACTTGTATAGCGCAACGCATGCGAACTGAATCGCCTCTGGGCGCTTTTTCCAGCCAGTGTCTGCTTGGCTGGTGCGGTCATTTTTACCCCGTAGGATCTTGACACGCTAGGGACACACAGTCATACACACATATATACATATATACTGGGCCAATTTTTTTTTTTTTTTGGAAGAGGTCCAATTGACCTACCAGCATGTCTTTTGGTGGTGCTGGGCAGCATGGCTCTCTCTCTGGCTTCCGCCCAGCACACGCCTCTTTCTTTGTCCTGTAGCACTCACTCCCTCAGCTTTTTTCCAGGCTGCAGTCTCTCAATCTCTCTCTTGATCGAGCTGTAGCCTCCTTCCTGTGGAAAATGGGGCCGCCAATCTTCGGGACTACATGTCCCACAATGCTCTCCTCTCCTAGTCTCCTTTGATTGGCCCTCAGTTATGGCCAATGGGGAAGGAATGGAGCAGGAAGGAAGCTGGGCAGAGAACCTGGTGAGAGTGTCTCTTCTCCCTGACAGGAGAAAGGGGGTGCGAGCGGGGAAACCAATCAAAGCCCGCAGCTCGCCTTTCTCCTGACACAGCGCTGCCGAGTTCTCTGCTGGACTGAGCAGAGAAAAGAGCCCGCAGAGTCACACTACACTGATGGGGGGGCTTCACAGCACCTTGATGGTGTCACCCAACTGGCTGCCAGCACCCCCATAGCAATGCGAATGTGCTGATCCAATTCCCTGATTCCAGGGGGGAGGCACTTGACCTCCCTTGCCCCTACCTGCGGACGCCCATGAACTGTGCCCCTGTCTACAAAGTCAGGTCAATAAGGACATGGTTTAATGAGTTTGTTGTAGAGAAAATGAAGTAGCTTGCACAGAGCCCTGACCTCAATCCTAGTAAACAATTTTGGGTTAAATTGGAATGGCTGAATGGGAAAAAACTTCTAAAAACATTCTAAAGCTTTGTAGAAATTCTCCCCAGAAAACCCAAAAAGTGGAGGCTAATATGGACAACAATGGGGGCTAGGGTATCATTTCTATGTTGATGCCTATGGTTTTGAAATTGAATGACAAAGATGCTCAAATAGATGTAAAGATGATCTGCACATTAACATTTGGCCATGAAGTATATTTAGTTTTGTGTAGTTGTTGTCTAGTTAAGTCATACTGCCTCTTCCTATATCTTGTATGCTCTGTTGAGATTTCTCCAACAGAATTCTGAATTCCAACTAACCGCTTTGGACGCTATGAACAGAATAAGGGGGTTATATTACCAGAACACATTTTGTATAATGGCATTAAACTAAATGTGCAATGAGACATGTGGCATGTGCTACTGCTGGGAAATTTCACAAAAACATATTTTTGGGATGGATTTGACCTTTACTTAATCCACCTTATCTGTGTATTAAAATATGTATCTTATATGGTAAATATGAATATAAGGTGTGTTTAAATTACCGTAATCGTGTTCATTTTAAAGGAAACCTGAACAGAGAAATATATGGGGGTGTAATTACTGACCTATTGTGTTATTTTCTTGGCTAATATGGTAATCCAATGGCTTTAAGACCTCATGTCAAAAATGAAATTTTTAATGGCATTTGATTTTTTTTTTACTGCCTCTAAATGCCCTTCCGTGTTGTATCCCTGCACACATAGGTATTTACAGGCAGAAAAAAAACTGAGCCAGATGAGGAGTGTTTTGCTTAAAGAGGAGGTCCGGTAAAAAAAAAAAAATGAAAAGTCAGCAGCTGCTAACACTGTAGCTGCTGACTTTTAATAAGGACACTTACCTGTCCTAGTCGCCAGCGATGTTGGACCCCCGCCGAGGCCAATCCTCGATCCTGGCAGCTCCAGGCGCCGCCATCCACACTGCCGGGTCCTTACTGCGCATGTGCGAGAAGCGCGGCGCTTTGTGAATGGTCCAGCTGCTTTCAGGGATACACACAGTTCCCAGAATGCAGCACGCCCCATTCACAAGAATACACTGAGTGTAGGAGGAGGAAGAGAATCGACCGCGGAAGATGAAGAGGCAGATTTGGGACTTCCGCATAGCAACAGCTATTTAGGGTAAGTCAAAAAATATATATTTTTTTCATTTAATTAATTTTTTATTTTGTTTTAGATTTTTGAAAGAAATTTATTTTCCAGGGTGGAACTCCGCTTTAAAAAAAAAAAAAGCTCAGGGCGTCTAAACATGCGTTAATGCTAGTCAAGTGCTTGAGCATTTATTAATGTCAATTGCCAGAATAAATTAATATTCTGGCCAACTAAATAAATGAACGCCTAAGTGCTTGAAGCACCTAAATGTGCCTAAATGTGTTTTCAAAATTGCAACTTTAGGGATGCTTTTGATGCTGCTTTTCTTCTACCAAGAGAAAGGCATTTAGAAGAGCTAGGCAAATGCCAAGTGTCAATGGGGCCTAATACTTTCTGAATCACGGACCAAGAAGGATTATGCCACAAATAAAGTCAGAACTCCTGACCTGTCTATATATTTTGGGTCTGCATCTTTTGCAAAAGGATACAACATGGAAAAATCGGCACGTATTGCAGAAATGTACAAAATTTTGTTTTTTTCCCCCAAACATACACTTTAATTCAGTGGTGGTGTCACAAAATATTTTCAGATTTTTTTTTTACTATATAAATATCTAGCATTCAATAATCACAAATGATCTCTAAATAAAATGCATCAAAAAGCACTACATAACCCCCTTATATATTTGTAGTACTGTAGTTAAAATTATTGACAATGCTTTTTAATGTGTGCCATTTAAAAACAAAAAGATACATTTTGGTGTCATGATGTGAACGATACTAAACTATTATTTCAAGAAAGAGTAATTTACTATTTGATGTTGTTGTACATGAAAGGTTTGCCCGTAGCCTTTGTTTAACTTGAGTCTAACACATTCTTGGCCATGTAGTGTAAACCTCACGAGAAAAGAATGTAATAGCAATTACGGAGGTTCACTGATCACTGATGAATTGGACCAGAAGTTGTATATTTTTAGAAGGACCATCAACAAAATGTTTCACATCAATATTTCTTCAAAATTGAAAGCTGGTGGAGAATTGTAGGCTGAAACATGAGATCAGGATGAAAAAGGGGAAATGAAAGACAATTTCTATTTATTTGAGTGGCTAAGTGAGTCTGCGTAGAGCACAGCTTTTAGGCACATGATTGTTTAATTAGTAAACAAGTGTTACTTAAGACCTCACAAGTTTTTCTGTTATGCAGACAATTATCTGGATCTACTTCCCATTCCCATATAGGAAGGACTTGAGCGGGCTCGCAGGTGGAACACTTGTGCAATTCATTAGTGTTCTATGGATACCTCCAACGGTATGCATTACATTTTTGTCGTGTGCCAATAAAAGAAGACTACATGGAAAAATAAACAAATCTTACAATTATTGCAGAATTACCCACAGGACCTGCTGCATTTGATGTAGTTCAGTGTTGCCTAACAACTTTGGTGGGCCTGATGATGTAAACACCACGACTCATGCTTCCCATGTGTGTTTGAATGGATTATACTTCTAGCTAGGCTGGTGCCACAGGCAATTTTTCAACACTAATCAACTTTTTCCAAAGGGACATGGCAGTATACCATCCCTGCGCAATCAGTAAATGTATCAGCTTTGAGTGGAGATCAAGCTTTCAGGGCAGAAACCCGGGTTATCCAAGGGACATAACATTTACTCAGATGTGATTAGCATTTCTGTAATTCTGGAGAAATAAGTCCTACTAACAAAGCCACCTGGAGTGCTAACAAAGTAGACATTATGAGCAGTTCTATATTGCTTAACAGCTGCCAATGAGGTTCACATTTCAATTTAGTGGCTGTTCCCTGTTGACTGGCAGTTACCAATCAGATTTTCGCTTTTCTCCCCATTGAAGACATATATCACAACAACAAGAAAATGGTATAGGTTATATCTGTTGTTCACTTATATATGCAATACAAAAAAAAAAGTTTTGGTTGAAGTTGGGCTTTAAAGTGGAACTGAATTCAAAAAGTGGGGATTTGCTATGTTATAAGGAAAAACTAGAAGTGTTAATTGTGTAATTTTGGGTGGAGAGCTAGCAACGAGCGGGGAAGGACGCAGATTGAAGAAGCTCCGCTCTCACGGGCCTTATCCTCTGCCATCCGCGGCTATACTTTGTCCCCAAACGCAGTTACAACACTTGCCTGACTGCGGGGGACCTCCTGAAGGGACTCATACCTGTGAGTTGGTGGTTGTTCACCCGAACACCCCGCGGTGTGTCTCGCAGCCGGCTTCACCAACGAGCGCATCGCCGCCATCTTGGGGCCTACGGAGCCTCCGGATTCACCGCGCTTGGGTCTCGCGGCTGGGGGCGGAGGCCCTGGTCAATCCGACATCGGAACACCCAGACGGTTCGGAGGTAACACGCAGTCCGGAGAAAGAGCCCCTGGCAGGACGGGGATCTGGGAGCTGTGACCGCACCGCCTGACACCCTGAGGCCTGCATACCCTCGGATCCGGACACGCTCTTGAGACCGGGGAGCAGTGCGGCACCTGCGTACGGCCCTCTGGAGACAGGGAGGAGGCACACTCACCAGAGGAGACATCCTAGGCCAGACGACGACAGGACAAAAAGGTGAGCGGTGCCTTCTTGCTACACCTCAGGCCTAACTGCTCTCCCCTCATCCTATAGCCACCAGGCAGAGAGCTAGTACCCCCCTCAGGTCTAAAGGAAAGTGTTTGGGCCTCCTGGGGCAGTACATCCTTGCAGACTTTCCCCTCTAGCTGGTATCCTATATTACCCCAGCTGCTAAGTGAAGCAGCAAGCAGTGAGGCCCTCTCTGCTCCCACACAGACAATTATTTATTGTTATACTGGAACAGGATTGAGAGGCACACTCGCTTCATTTTTCTGTGACTTTTGGAGAGTGGCTTGGTGCACAGCGCAGCTGGCAATGGTGTGAGTGCATACTGAGGTGTTGAGAGACCTGGGACTTGAAAAGAAACCGCATGTTAACTGACTATGTCCACACAACTAAGGAGGGGGACACACAGTCACACCCTCCGTTCTTTGGTAACCCCTAAAAGAAAAACCTCACCAGCAAACCTCAGTAAATACAGATACAGTGGTGGGGGGAGAAATACCAAGATGGCGACAACACACAGACTCAATATGGAAGATGATATGGAAGATGATGAGGTATCACTACCCCCATCAGAGGGCTCAATGGCGGGTAACACTGATAAGGACAGACCTTTGACCTATGCTATTATGACGGACATTGCAGCAGACATCAAGCAATCGTTCGCATCTGCCATTACTGACATCAAAACAGAACTGTTAAAGCTCTCTGAACAAATGGCCGTGACAGAACGTGCAGGCAAAAGGAGGGATAGAGCTTTGATCAGATTAGACGACATTACCGCCTCACACTCCCAGCATCTGATTGACATAAACAGACACCTGGAAGACTTGGATAATCGAGGAAGGAGACACAATATAAGAGTTAGAGGTGTCCCAGAGTCCGTTCTCACTGACCAAATCAGACCAACACTAGCCTCCATCTTTAACAACTTGCTTGAACGACCTGATCAATCTCCCATAGAATTTGATAGAGCTCATAGGGCCCTCAGACCAAGGGCTCCTGACGACGGTCCTCCCAGAGACATCATCTGTTGCCTACCTAACTATGGCTTGAAGGAGGAGGTTCTACAAAAAGCGAGAGTTAATGATCAAATTCGGTTCAACGATGCCTCTATTCAATTATTCCAAGATTTGTCCCCCATTACACTAAAGAACAGACGGGCACTGAAACCCCTTCTGGCAGTTCTGAGAGAGAAAGGCGTCAATTACAGATGGAAGTTCCCCTTCGCACTACAGGCCTCCTTCATGGGTAAGCAACACTTGCTTAGAATCCCAGAGGATTTGAACAAATTCTGTGAAAATCTACAAATAGCACCAATGGAACTCCCAGACTGGTATGCAGAATTCTTGCTCCCTCCTGAAATCAACAATCCCCAATTTGGTCAGAGTTCGTCACTCAACCACTCGCCCTACCATCAAGGGACAAACCACAGAAATTCCGCCAGGAGCAATTTTGATCCGCCCTCATCATCCAGGGGCGCCAGAAGCCCAAGGCTTAAATGATCAATTGTGTCGTATGCACCATAAATTACCTCACCTTATTCCCCCCCCTTTTTATTTTTATTTTTTTTTTATTTTTTTCTCTCTTCTGGGGCTCACGCCGACACCGGTTTATGGTCTCGACAATCTCTTGCTGACGTATATGGCATGGATCCCCATCCGGGAGTTTCTGACTGAGGTCTCCAGCCTGTAAACTCTGTATCACATACTGGTCGATTTGTAATACCCTGCCCCCCGGAAAGGGAACAAGGGGGAAGAGACCTGTTAACAACCACTAGAGATGAGTCTACTCCAGTCAGCATACCTCTGGTGAAATGGCGGGGTTTTTTTTTTTTTTTTTTTTTTTTTTTTACACTCTCCAGTTGATGAGGTGGGAACAATTGTAAGGCTGACTTTTCTGAAATTTGGTACTAACACTTTCCTATACCTACGAACTCTGTTCTACGTTTTCACAAGGCCAACAAACAATTAAATATGACTCCTTATAATCCTGATAGAATCTCATCCTGTAAGAAATTATACTGCTTATTGTCTCCCTCACATGCTCCACCCCGAGGTATTGTGTTTTTTTTTTTTTTTTTCTTTTTTTTTTTTTTTTTTTTTCTCTTCTCTTTTTCTTCTCTTTCCCGCTCATTACAGGGGCCCACACTAGCCGGAGATGGAGAATAACCGAGATAGACGGTACTTTCCGCATCTGTTCTTCTAACTCTCCGGACGCCATGACCTCATGTTACCTGTGGTTTATTGTGGCAGACAGCTATAAACACAAACTCCTCTGCCGGGTATGCCTTACGTAACCCTTCTATGCTAATACAAATATTATCTTAGCCTTCGTGTGAAAAACTGCTCTGAAAGGCAGAAAGGGTAGT
The DNA here is from genome assembly GCA_029574335.1 of Rana kukunoris. Classification (NCBI taxonomy): domain Eukaryota; kingdom Metazoa; phylum Chordata; class Amphibia; order Anura; family Ranidae; genus Rana; species Rana kukunoris. The sequence goes on along the minus strand of CM056049.1, from coordinate 235,251,364 downwards.
TACCTGGCAAAAATGTTTGGACCTGTGAAGGTTAGATAATAGTTAAATGATTGTACCCTGGAAATGTAACAATAATTACCTTGGGCGCCAAGTAATAATCTAGACCACAGCCTTACTCACCCAAATCAGAGGAACCCCTGTTAACAAACAAGCATCAATCGACATTAGTTGACATTCACACCCTAAAACTATCCTATCACTATAGATGGCTGATTACGACTGGATGTTTTAATATTTTCAATAGAGAATCTCATCGCCCCCCCTCCTTTTTTTTTTTTTTTCCTTCTTCTCCCCTCCCACTTGTTACGAAAGAGGTGGTTGGGTATCCAGGTCGCACATGCTGTGGGGTTCAGAGTTTTATTTGGTGCAGACACTTGCTATCTTTACTTTTCTGTGACTTATATGGTAAAGTTATTATTTTTTCTCCATCTACGATTACTGTTATTTCAAGTTTGATGGTTTAAGATTATTCTATAATGTTCTTGCTTACGAATTCCCTGGGTTTCTCAGTTACATCTCAGTTTTATTTGAGACAGATCTCTACACGTGCTACACTTGTTACACCTCAATTTGGGCAGCGACCACTTCGCTGCAGGAGCTGCGCTGTAGCGCCTCCCACTTACTCCCAAGAGTTGAAGTTAGGGCCTTGTTTTACAGGCTAACTATCTGCTCACCACCTTCTAGGTGAGATTTGAGCAACCACTCAACCACTACCCTCCCTCCCTTACTTCCTACATCTTCATCCTCCCCTTCTCCCCCTCCTACCCCTCCCTATCTCACTCATTACAAAGCTTTGGAGCAACTTATACTTCGGTACTCTTTTGGATAAAACTTGCTAGGATTTTATTTTTTCTCGAAAAATTGAATTAGACCACAACATGGCATACGCCTTTTTAGGGAAATCCCCTACCCTGATTTCCCATAACATTAATGGCCTCAACATCCCTGAAAAGAGGTCTAAACTACTAAGAGAACTTAAAAAAGCCCGGCCGTCAATAGTGTTCCTGCAAGAGACACACTTCAAAAGCAAACATGTCCCCAAATTTTCAGACAACATATTTACTAAAATGTACCATGCCACTAACCCCTTAGCCAAAACAAAGGGTGTCTCGGTTTTAATCAATAAAGATTCTCCCTTTGTAGTCAAACAGCAACTTGCTGATCCTGAAGGTCGTTTCCTTTTCCTCAAAGGCGAATGGGCAGGCTCCCCTGTAACTCTGGCTAATGTGTATTTTCCGAATAGCGCTCACATCACATTTTGCCGCAGGCTAGTAGACGAACTGAAATGGTTTGCAGAGGGTTGTGTAGTTCTGGGAGGAGACTTTAACATACCCCTCTCCCCCCTCAAGGACACATCTACTGGTCACACTGCCGTATCATACAGGATCCTTAAACGCATCAAAACACTCCTGAGTTCCTTCTCCCTTATAGACACTTGGAGGGCCATCCACACCACCGAGAGGGACTACACCTTCTTCTCCCCCCCACACAAACGCTACTCACGGATTGACCTTATTTTTATCACGCAAAGGGACTTATGCAATTTACAAACGGCCGAGATCGGCATTATCTCCCTATCAGATCATGCCCCCACAGCTATTTCCTTGAAGTTTGATCCTCCCAAGCAATCATCTTTTAATTGGAGACTTAATGCAGCACTCCTGACTGACCAAACGGTAAAAGACGAAATTTATGCCACAATTAACAATTACTTTAAAACTAATGTCGATGCAGATACCAATCCCTTAAACAATTGGGAGGCCCACAAGAGCGTGATAAGGGGAGAATTTATGAAATGGGGAGCTAGGAAGAAAAAAGAGAGAGAGAAAGAAATCGTTCGTCTGACCTCACAAATAGCCAAACTGGAATCACTACACAAACAATCCCTCTCACTACAGGTAGAAGAAGAACTAACACGCTACAGGAATTCCCTTAAATTTACACTCGATCTTAAAGCTAGAAAGGCACTCTTCCTCAAAAAAGGCATCTATTTTGAACACGGGGATAAGAGCGGGAAACTGCTAGCCAGAGCACTCAAAGACACATCTACAGCAGGACACATCCATGCTTTACGGGGCAAAGATGGTATTCCCAGACACAACCCCACAGACATAGCAGATCTCTTTCATGAGTTCTACTCCAAATTATACAATCTACCTGAACAGCATAAACCTACACACCTGTCATCTACAAAGCGAGAAGCAATCTTTGAATTCCTACATGAGAGCAAAATTCCTACACTCCCTCAGGCAGATGCGATTAAACTAGAAGAACCCATATCCACCACCGAAGTTCTAGATGCTATCAGGGATCTCAAGACTGGGAAAAGTCCTGGGCCGGATGGCTTCACCTCTCAATATTACAAAACATACACGCCTCTTCTTGTAAAACCACTCCTATCTGCCTTTAATTTCTTAGCCAAAAACACACACAACTCTGATTCGTTTCTCATGGCACATATTGCAGTAATACCCAAACCGGATAAAGACAACACAGATTGCGCAAACTATAGGCCCATTTCCCTATTAAATACCGACCTAAAACTCTTAGCTAAAATACTAGCCAATAGATTAAAACCCCTGTTATCGAAAATTGTCGGACCAGAACAAGTAGGTTTTATGCCAGGTAGGGAAGCCCGTGATAATATAACTAAAGCATTAAATTTAATACATTTCTCCCGTACTTCCAAAGCATCAGGCATCCTGCTCTCTACTGACGCCGAGAAGGCCTTCGATAGGGTCTCCTGGGAATACATGATGGCCACTTGTTCCCATGTTGGATTAAATGGGAATATGCTATCCTGGATCTCAGCTCTCTATCGAAACCCCCAGGCTAAAATCAAGGTTAACAACACTTTTTCTGACCCTATCAAAATCCAGAATGGTACGCGCCAAGGTTGCCCTCTCTCCCCCCTGCTTTTCATTATTTCTCTGGAACCACTGATTAGGAAAATAAATCTTTGCCCCGACATTAGAGGTTTCTCAGTTGGAAAGAGAGAATACAAAGTAGCGGCATACGCAGACGATCTTCTGTTCTTTCTTTCACAACCTTACCTGTCAATTCCTAACCTTAAAAAACTTTTTGAAACTTTTGGCTTTATCTCCAATTTTAAAATCAACCAAGCGAAATCTGAAGCTCTAAACATTAACCTCCCACCAAACCAATTAAAACTAATGAAGGACAATTATAGTTACAGATGGGAACAAAACAAGTTGAAATACCTAGGAATATACCTAACTGATAACCTAGATTCGCTCTACCACCATAACTATAAAGCTCTACTTTCAACCCTGATGGATGATCTACGAAAGTGGTCCTCCAAGACCTTCTCTTGGTTTGGCAGAGCATCAATCTTGAAGATGACAGTCCTACCAAGACTGCTTTACCTTTTCAATGCCCTTCCCATCAAAATCCCTGAGGCCTTTTTTATCAGTCTGCTTAGAGCACAAAGACGGTTTTTGTGGGCAGATAAAAAACCCAGAATTAAATTTAATCTATTGACTTTACCCAAGAGCAGAGGGGGAATTGGATTGCCTGATTTCAAGAAATATTACCAAGCCTCTCACATTACAAGAATAATCGATTGGCACTGTCATGGTCAGAGTAAGGACTGGATCCAACTGGAACAAGATTTAACACCAACTAACCTACTTTTTTATCCTTGGTCAACACACTCCAAAGTAGATAAAAAGCTGACACATCCTTTAGTGGCCAATACCCTTAACACTTGGCATAAGATCACGGGCAAACATGACCTCTCCTCAATACCTGGCCCCTTAACTCCAATTACCAATAACCCGGACTTTGTCCCAGGACTGCACCTGAAGTATGCCCGACCCTACACGGCCTCTCAATGTCTGATAAATTCGAAGGTCAAACCTTTTGACGATCTGCAAGCAGACTGGGGGAAGCGTTCCCTGGCTTCTGGTTTTACATACAATTGAAGGATTTCTTGATTAATAGCAAATATAGGTCATCATACTGCCTCCCAATGTCTCCCATTGAGAATCTCTGCTTCAAGGGGGCGCCGGTAGCAAATACCACTTCCCTGGCCTATTCCTGGTTAAACCAGACCCAGCACCCGGATGATCTAAAACATAAAGGTAAATGGGAAAGTGATTTAAATGCTACGTTCTCGAATAAACAATGGGAAAAGGCTTGTATCATGACTCACAAATGCTCCTTGAGTGCTAGATATCAGGAGATTTCCTACAAAATTCTCACACAGTGGTATATCACACCCCAGAGGGCCAGGAGATGGTCCCCCACATCCTCAGACTTATGCTGGCGTTGCGGCAATGAAACTGGCACATTCCTTCATATTTGGTGGGAGTGTCCACAAATACTTAGATACTGGGACGAGGTCAGGAAATGGATAGTAGCCATCACAGAAACCAAATTAGAGCTCAACGCAGCGGCTTGCCTGATCAACGTCAACACCCTCCCCATAAGCAAATACAAGAAATCTCTCACTAGACATCTCTTATTAGCAGCTAAAACACTCATTCCTCTCCATTGGAAGTCCAGATATGTTCCCAAACTCACAGAATGGTTAGATAGAGTACACCACATATACAAAATGGAAGAAATAGTGGCCATGAAGAGAGAGAACAGCGCAAGTTTTATTGAGACCTGGCGGGCATGGGTTTCTTTCTTATACTCCCCTGAATACCAGTCACTTAACACATAATTCTTCATTTACTGAGCACAGTGTCCTGGGTGAACAGACAGTATTATCTCCCCTCATTCTACACCTGTTTCATACTACTCCTTCCCATACAATGTTACCCAAATGATAGAAGGGTGGATAAAAGGGCGGATCTTATTATTATTAATTTTTGTTCTCTTCCCTCCTTTATCATGCTCCTTTAAGAAGCTCCGACCCCCCCCCCCTTTCCCCCCTCCTAACCTATCCCACCCCTTCACCCTATTCTCCTTTCCCACCCCAACCCCCTTCTAGGACAACTTTAATGTATAAGTACTTTATCTGTTCAAGCTTTGATTGTGCAAATTCCTATGTTACACTTGCATAACTTGTTACTGTAATTAGCTTCAATAAAACCTTTGATTGTGAAAAAAAAAATTGTGTAATTTTGTTTTAAATTTCTCTTGCAAAATATTAGGGCTTATTCGGGTATGTGAGGGTGCCTAGGCACTCCTGTGCCCACAGCCTCATTGTGTATCTGCAGTATGTTATCTAAAGCACTCTTGCCTCGGACTGCTAGTTTCAAAAGATTTATATTGAGATTTGGTGATTTCACTACTGTGCTCTACTTGCTGGAACCTCTGGTATGAGGAAGCAAAGCCCTGCCTCTACCAAGACAGCCACCGCCACTTAGAGACACACACACAGTGAAGACACAAGATGTTTGAGGGAGATTTACTAAAACTGGAGCACTCAGAATCTGGTGCAGCTGTGCATGGTAGCCAATCAGCTTTGAACTTCAGTTTGTTAGCTTTGACAATGAACTCTGGAAAATGATTGTTTTCTATGCAGAAATGCACCAGATTTTGCACACTCTGGTTTTAGTAAATCTCCCCCGTGAGTCAGTAATAGGAAAAAGATCAGGGGCAAACAAGACCACTAGCAAATATTTCTTTACCCTCTGCCTGCCTTCTCTTGGGCACAACTTTTAGGCTGCATTCACACCTTAGCGTAGGCGATTTTGGGCGTTTAGTACCTCGATTTGCAGCGACAAAATAAGGCGTTTTGTACCGCGATTTGCGGCGACAAAACGCATTGTTTTTAACCCCGGTTTTTGTACATGTCATTGTCGGCTATGCTGAACGCCGAAGCCGCCCGATACGAGCGTCGAAAAAGGGACCGGGACTTGTTTGAATTTCGGCGTTCAGCGTTGTTTCGACGTACGCAGTTCTGCGTTAGGAGATGTGAACCATCTCCATAGACAATAATGTTATTTCGACCCTCCAGCGTATTGTAGCGTCGCGCTTCAGGCGACAAAACGCCTAGGTGTGAATGCAGCCTTAGAGTTCAGTTCTTCTTTAGGAAACACATAAAAAAATATAGACCCTGTCATTGTTTTACTCTCTTTAGATATAAGTTGCTGGTGCTCATTCTAATAAAAGACTAAATAAACTGATTAGTTGTTTGGACTCCACTCTGACATTCTACCATGCCCCCTTGCTTCAGGTCAGCGACTCAAAGAGTACTGAAGTCAGAAATAATAAGTCAGAGTCAGAATAATAGGCAAAAATCAGTAGGATCTTTCACCAAAATATGAGAAAAACTTCAGAAAACCTACACCCCATGTTTACTTAAAAAAAAAAAAAAAAGACAATGAAAGCAGAGGAGTTTATCATTACAACATTTATTCAAAAATAGCATAGGAGTTGCCACATGCTGTGTTTATTGCTGCATATTGTCATCGGAAAATTATTTAATTATGGGAATTTTCATATACTATTGCAAATTCTGTTGAAGTGGAAGTTCAGGCAAAACCTAACTAACGCTAAAACCTGCTTTCTGCCACATTCAAAACTGAATCTATCTAATCCTGTAAATCAAACATCACTATACGTACCTATTCAGCCGATCAAGTCCGGGCCGAGCATCAGTTGTCAGTGTGGAGGCAGGTGCAGGAGAGGCAGCTGACAACGGAAGCCCCATAGTAAGTCTATGGGTGACGTCACTTGCCAGCTATTTCCCAGCTGTTGTCGGTCCTCTCTGCTGCAACATGCGCCACTGGAGACTGGACCGGAGTGGCTGCAGAATAGGTAAGTATAGCAACAATTGCTTTACAGGGTAAGGCCTCATAAACACGACCGAGGAACTCGTTGGGAAAGACACATTGTTTTCCTCGACGAGTTTCTTGTTGGGCTTGTCGCGAAACTTGACAAGCTGTCTTTGTGTACACACAGCCAGGCCGCGTACACACGTCCAAGCACCTCGTCGGGCTAAACCCATCGTTCCACCCGACGAGGTTCCCGATGAGCGGTCGAAAAGGTCGTCGAGCCAAATTTCCTCATTGAACATCGAGGGAAAAGAGAGCATGCTCTCTATTTTGGCTTCGACGAGCTTCCCGTCGGGACGCTCGTCGAAAGTGTACACACGACCGAGAACCTCGGCAGAATATGTCTCCCAGCGAGCTTCTCGCTGGATTCTGCTGAGAAGCTCGGTAGTGTGTACGGGGCCTCAAGACAAAATCTTCTCGTTCTCAAACGCGGTGACTTCAATACATACAACAGCAGGGGAAATTCGATTCCACTGGCACAACCCTTGGGGCAGCTTTTGCTAATCTCATGTTACTGCATGTTAGGTAAAAGTTTGGTAAGAGACATTTGCACTTTTCAGTCTGTTACAGCGTGACAAATGTGCTATTTCCATTACAAACGCTACTTTTACCGAAGGTGCGCAGGTTTCTAAGCATACATACCAACGTGTGTCTCGTCTAAAACTAGCCCGACGAGGAAAACACAACGAGGAAATTCAGACTCCCTGTTGAGGAAAAAGAGAACTTGCTCTCTTTTTTTCCTCATTCGAGTTCCTCAACAGTTTTCTTGATGAAAAGCATACACACGACCGTTTTCCTCGGCAAAAAAGCTCTGCCACCAAGTTTCTTGATGGATTCTGTCGAGGAAACCGTTTGTGTGTATGAGGCCTTAGGTTTAGAATGTGTCAGAGAGCAGGTTTAGAGTTAGTCTTTGCCTGGAATTACACTTTAAAGTACATGTGTAGTCTGTGGTGTGCGCTTTTTATTACTAGTGTGAAAATGATGTTTTCGACTAGCATAGCACCTGTATATTTCTAAGAATTGCTTCTATGTTACATACTGAATCTGGTGAGCAAGTCCAGAGGATTTCACTGAATGAATGAATGAATGAATGAATGACTTGTATAGCGCAACGCATGCGAACTGAATCGCCTCTGGGCCTCTGAAGTATATTTTTTAAAGAAGCCTACAGGTGTTTCTTGCCAATTGTCTTGAACGTCTGCTATTGTTTTCCCTGAAGTAGACCCATACTACTGTGTCTGGTGTGTGCCACCCCCCTTGCATGTTACCATCAAACTAATATGTAGGAACTGTTGGTATCTTAAACGGTCAGTGACATCACCTGTGATCCCCTCTGGTTTGTTTACAAACAGAAGATGGCTAAGAGCCGGTTCACAATGGGGCGACTCGTCAGGCCACCTGACAAGTTGCGTCCCATTCTATTCAATAGAACCGTTCTAATAGGAGTGACGCAAGTCTTAGAAAAAGGTTCTTGTACGACTTTGGGGGCGACTCGGGCGACTTGCATTGACTTCTATACAGAAGTAATTTTGCAAGTCGCCTCTGAAGTCATCTTCAGGACGCCTTGCCGACTTGCCCCTGAAGTAATGCCGCCCCAGTGTGAACTGACAAGAGGCAACATTGTCAAGTGGCAGTTTGTCATGGAGGTGGTGGGTCATTGCGATTGACAAAGAATATACATCACTAAATGGCATGGATGACACAAAATTTGCATTGTGGGGCATTGTTCATATTTCTTTCAATAAAGGTCTTTGTCACAGTATGTGTGTTAATTTACAGTTCTATTTTTGGAGCAAAAATAATGGGTACTCATTGGTGGTCGTCCATAAGGGGTGCACGGGCGCCACCCCCCCCCATCCATGCGTCTGGCCCCCTAATCTATGTGCAGGGCACCGGATGCTTGAATTCCAATGAGGAGTGGGTGTTTTTTTTAAGCATGTGATTAGAGCCGGAGGTTGTGTGAATGAATATTCAAAATTGTAACACTGATTCTGCCTCCCAGTTAATCAGGAATCAGGTCCTGAGACCCGTTTCACAATTGGCCAGGGAGGAGGAAGCAGGAGACACACAGCGTGGACACGCCATGATGCAGAGGAGGAGACGCATGGCCAGGACACCGCCGTGATGCCAAGAAGGAAACACAGGGAAAGCCAGCCAATTAATGCCCGGAGGGAAGTGCTGTCTGGGGTAAGTGTTGCAGGTGACTGACCGACCAACCGGGGGGGGGGGGGGGCGGTGTGCGGGTGACACGACGAGGGGGCTGGTTGTGCATTTTTTTCCGCCCCCCCCCCAAGAGAATATACCACCGCCCACCACTGGGGGTACTAATGTACCCTGTACTCAAGAGCTGGCAGGGTGGATGTGAGGATAAGGCCTTTGTTCCCTCAACATAAGAACAAGATGCCTTACAAGGGTGAGGCTATACTATGTCCCCATGCCCCTAATGTTAAAAGGCATGTGAACTGATATAGTTAAAGAAGGGAGGGGACATGCTCTCACTGCCCTCCCTTTCCTGCTCATTTAGGCTGCATGTCTGGATCAAGATCTGGTATTAAATTGAAGGCGATTCACATGCTATTTTTCTATTTTTTTATATGACTGTTAAGGAGTTAAATCTATTCCATAATTTCACCAGGATTTTTGCAGCATTTCTCAAACAAAAGATGTTTATATTTTCAATGCTGTTCTTTACGCCGCAAAAAAAAAAAAACCTCCACCCACTTTTTTTCATGTCCTCCACGCCAGTGCCCAGATACCCATCTTTCTGTCAGAAAAGCTTGCAAATTTGAAAAAATTGGGAACATAATTACATGATTCACCTTTCAAGTTTGGGGTTCACACACTTCTAACCAGGTTCATCAAACATCCAGCGAACTGAACTTTGCACAGTTTGCTCAGTTTGCTCATCCCTAAAAAAGCACCAATGATTAATTGTTAAAAAAATGCGGAATTCAGGTAAATTTGCTTTGGAATCAGTCTTCTCCAATTTTCTGTGCTGCGGCACTAAGACTGGGAGAGAACAGATAAAAGTCAAGTCACCAGCTATGCTATACAGTCTGGCAAAGTTGTGTAAATCTCTGGAATGAATGTACAGAAATACAAACCCTTTGGCAGGTAAGACAGCTCCAAAATACGTATTTCAACAGTGTATTTCACCACTTGCATGAAGTTTAAGATTTAAGTAACATTATATACTAAATGCTGGTAAAATACGTTATTCTTTGTGAAAGTGTTAAGAAGAAATGTGGCAAACAATGTCCTTATGGTTGTAAAGGACTTTTTTTACAATGCTTCACAGGAGGTCGAATCATAAAAAGAAGGATTTGGGTGGCAGCATAAGCACCTGAATAGAAGACACTTTAAAAGAAGTGCAGCTGTCAAGGAAAAGCGATTTTCTTGTAAGTGGAATATTTTTCAAGTTTACTTGCTGAGATCACTGCTATTTAAAGCCTTTTCTTATTTACTGGGACTATAATCCTATTTGCTGAACATATCAGGGGGTAATTTGCTTAAGGTGAAACTGAGGGCATCTGTGCATGCTCAATTATTTACAAGGGATACCACCAAGTTAAAGTAGATTTCCAGGTTTACTATGACTTTAAATAGTTTTGTGGGCCAAGCTGGCCCAGATGAACTATTTTTTACATTATTAAGTGATGTGGTCGCTGTGTGCACTGTACTAAATTGCAGTAGCATCAACTACGAACAGTAAGTGCTGCTGTGTTCCGCCAATGTACAGACAACTTCTCGTCTGCTGCCGTAACTAAATTGAGTTGGCTTGAATGCTTCTCAGACATTCAAGAGAAGCCTTGTACTTTCATCAAAGAATAAAAGAGGCAGGCAGATGATGTCATGATTTGTGCACTAAAACATTTTTATTGAAAACGTAATGTTGACAAGCAGAATTGAAATTTTTATGTTACGTAAAAAGTTGCAGCTACCACCAGGTCTCTGCTTTCAGAAAATATTTAAAGTTTGGTAGTTTAAGTAATGTTCAGACCTAAAATGTGCATTTTAACATCTGTCTGAGCAACACCAACATTACCAGTGGCAAACTTATTAGCTGTTCCTTATCCCCAACCTGCCTTTACACGCACATGAACTTTAATGGCACCCTAGTCTTAGTATGTAGGGTTCAATATTGAGTTGGCCCACCCTTTGCAGCTATAACAGATGCAAACTTTTCTGGGAATCCTTGTCCACAAGGTTTAGGAGTGTCTATGGGAATGTTTGACCATTCTTCCACAAGCACATTGGTGTTCTATCAGGTTGAGGTCAGGACTGTGTAGTCCAGTCAAGTTCCTCCACCCCAAACTCGCTCATCCATGTCTTAATGGACCTTGTTTGTGCACTGGTGCGCTGTCATGTTGGAACAGGAAGGGGGCCATCCCCAAACTGTTTCCACAGAAGTTCGGAGCATGAAATTGTCCAAAATATTTGGTATGCTGACGCCTTAAAGGCCCATAATACACACAATCAAACTTTCCGACAACAAAGGTCCGATGGACAATTGTTGTGTCGGAAATTTCCACAAATGTTCACTGTGCATGCTCTCAAACATTTCGACAACAAGTGTGTTGCGTCGGATCATCCGATCGTGTGTACACAAGTCCATCGAACTAAAATCCAAAGTACAAACACGCATGCGCAGAACCAATGCTAAACATCAGACAACAATAGCAGGAGTTGCCCAAAGGGTGGCGGTAAAGAGCTGAAAAGCCACGTGATTTGGTGAATGTTGGCTGAAAATGTTCTGCTGTGTGTATGCACACCATGTTCAAGACCAACGTCCCTTCAGACAAGAAACCACGGAAAAGTCAGATGGAAGTCCAATCGTGTGTATGAGGCTTAAGAGTTCCCTTCACTGGAACTAAGCCCGACCCCTGAAAAACAACCCTACACCATAATCCCCCTCCATCAAATGATTTGGACCAGTGCACAAAGCAAGGTTCATAAAGACAAGAATGTGAGAGTTTGGGGTGGAGGAACTTGACTGGCCTGACCTTAACCCGAAAGAACACCTTTGGGATGAATTTGAGTAGAGACTGTGAGCCGGGCCTTCTCATCCAACCTCAGTGCCTGTCCTCACAAATGCACTTATGGAAGAATGGCCAAACATTCCCATAGACACACTCCCAGCCCCTGTGGAAAGCCTTCCCAGAAGAGTTGAAGCTGTTGTAGCTGCAAAGGGTGGGCCAATTTAATATTGAACCCTACAAACTAGAACTGGGGTGCCATTAAAGTTCATGTGCATGTAAATGCAGGCAGCCCAATACTTTTGGTAATATAGTGTATTTCATTATAGTCCATTGAATGAAAGACCTGCATTCTGCCATTGTGTGTTTTTGTGTATTTATGAATATATGTATGTGTAAATATCTACACACATATGTTTTTATCATATGCACACACACACACAGATATTTCTTTCCTTTGTCATTGCACTCCAGCAACAAGTGACTGTCAGACAATAGCATTTACCGCTAAACATCATAGTGAAATACTGCTATTATTTTTATGAATACTAATGAATTTTACAAACATAAACAGAATTTCTTGTGTCAATTGATGCCATTTTCAAACTGCTTTATAAAATGTATAAATAAAGCATTTTCTTTTGAGTTTGTTTTGTATTTATTTTAAACACATACAATAATAGCCTTATGTTTATACCATCCCACGCATTTTTATGTATTTATTGTAGATGAGCTTATTACATCTGTTGCACATTCTTCTTGGCATTTCTTTCTTTTAACATAGCATATGTGACAAAGTGACTTCTTTGACTAGATGCAGGTCCCTTGTGGTAATACAAATTATTAGGCTGCCTTACTGCAACGCAATGCACACTATATTGTCAAAAGTATTGGGGCTTTGATGGCATCTCAGTCTTAGTCCATAGGTTTCAATATTGAGTTGGCCCACCCTTTGCAGCTATCCACAAGGTTTAGGAGCATGTCCATTGGAATGTTTGACCATTCTTCCAGAAGCCCATTAGTGAGATCAGGCACTTATGTTGGACGAGTAGGCCTGGCTTGCAGTCTCCGCTCAAATTCAATCCAAAGGTGTTCTATTGACTTGAGGTCAGGACTCTGTGAAGGCCAGTGAAGTTCCTCCACCCCAAACTTGCTCATCCATGTCTTCCAGGAACTTTTAAAGCGTCAGCATACCAAGACATTTTGGACAATTTCAACTCCCAACTTTGTGGGAACACCAGTGCACAAACAAGGTCCATAAAACATAGATGAGTGAGTTTTGGATGGAGGAATTTGACTGGCCTTCACAGAGTCCTGACCTCAACCCAATAGAACAACTTTGGGATGAATTAGAGCGGATACTGTGAGCCAGGCCTTCTTGCCAAACATCAGTGCCTGACCTCACAAATTTGCTTCTGGAAGAATGGTCAAACATTCCTATAGACTTATGCCACGTACACACGATCACTTTTTGTGATGAAAAAAAAACGTCATTTTATCTGACGAAACAAAACGACGTTTTTCAAACTTCATTTTCAAAAACGACATTGCATACACACCATCGTTTTTCCACAATGCTCTTGCAAAGCGCGGTTACGTAAGACACTTTCGACGGCACTCTGTTCCATTGAAGCTCCCATCTCATAACTTGCTTCTAAGCATGCGCGGGTTTAAAAACGTCGTTTTAAACGACGTTTTGCCCACACACGGTCACTTTTTATGACACAAAAACAACATTTTGAAAAACGACACAAAAAATTCAAGCATGTTGGAATTTTTTTTTGGTCGTTTTTTTGAAGATATAAAACAACGTTTTGCCCACACACGATCATTTTAAATGACGTTTTTTAAAACGTCGTTTTTTTTCATCACAAAAAGTGATCGTGTGTACGCGGCATTACTCGTAAACCTTGTGGACAGCCTTTCCAGAAGAGCTGAAACAATTTTATCTTAAAAGGGTGGGCCAACTCAATATTGAAAAAAAGTTTTGGATGGTGGAACAAAGTGATGTCCCAGAAGAGCAATAGGGAGGGCCAACCACGGTGATTGACCCTCTCTATTGCTCTTTTGGGACATCACTTTGTTCCACCATCCAAAACTTTTTTCACATTGACGGTTCTGAGTTTTTGGGGGGTATCCCGTTTGATTAACAAATTGGTAATTTACTATCTATGGTTTGATACATTCAACTAGAGGAGAGTGGATTCAAGGTTTTTTTAATTTCGCAACTCAATATTGAACCCTACAGACTAAGACTAGGATGCCATAAAACTTCATGTGCGTGTAAAGGCAGACATCCCAAAACTTTTGACAATATAGTGTATGTGAATCAAATTTTTTTACACTATTTTACAGCTTGACAAGAAAATCCTTACCATTATTTATGCCGTGTCATTCCTGTAGTTATTATTTTTGCACAGGATTAATATAATGCCAACAGTTTCCACTGTGAGAGAGAAAGTGCAGTCACAAGACAATTCAATACAAGAGAATTAGGCCCTATCGGGTATGACTCTTTCCCTATTATTTATTCCTGTTACTGTCTTGCCTTTAGAATTTGAATATTTGATTGTAAAAGTTTAGATGTGATGGTTGTGTGGCATTTCTCAGGGCAATTGTCCTGATCATGACAACAGTGGATTAGGTCTGTGAAATGTGTGTTGAACCAGCCACATGACATGATAACAATGTAGAAGCACAACTGGGAGACATGGACAGTGTTGTCACCCAACAGAAAGTGCCTAAACAAGGACCCTCTTAGTAGGATCATCAGGCATTATTTTAATGAAAATTAACATTACTTTTGAAATGACATTAACATGTGTGACAATACAATGCCTTGACACTGTGTGAGAAGGGTTAAAAGGGTTGTAAAGCTGCATCCTATGCATTAAGGTGAAAAAACACCTTCCACTCACTTACCTAAGCCACAAAACTCTTTGGGCCTGATCCCCCAGTTTGAGGCGGCTCGTCATTGGAGATTGATAGCAGTGCAGTCATTGGCTTCCGCTGCTGTCAATCAAATCAATGATGCGGCACGCCAGGGGGTGGGGCTGAGTAATACAGCCGGGGACTATAGCCCCTGGCTGTATCACGGGAGCGCGCCCACAAGCTAACCCCCTTGGGAGAGCGCTTCCCAAGAAGGGGGTTAGCTCTTGTGGGGAGGAGCCGAGACAGCCACTGAGGGACCCCAGAATACCAGGATTGGGGCCACTCTGTGCAAAACGAACTGCACAGTGGAGGTAAGTATAACATGTTTGTTATTTAAAATATATATATACCTTTACAACCCCTTTAAGTGTGAAGCCTCGTACAAACGCACGACCAGAAACAGCAAGAAAACCGCTGGCAGAGCTGTCTTGCCGAGTAAACTGTGCATGTGTACGAGGCATTGAGGTTTCTTGTCTGGAAAACTGCCCAGAATCTCGATGAGAAAAATAGAGAACCTGCTCTCTATTTTCTCGTCGTAATTCTTGGCAGTGTTTTCCTGCCGAGAAACCCAAGCATGTGTATACTTACCTGTCTCCATGGCAACCTGCGCATGCTCGAAATGACTTAGACGCATGGGCGGTAGCTTCCAAGGCATAGGTAGAGCAGAGCAAGATGGCGGCGATGGCATCGAATGTGACGAGTGCATGCTCATCGTAGTCAATGACGTCACCGCATTCGTGCCATTCAAAAGAACGGCGGTTGTTTTGAATTGTACGTGTGTACACTCGGCCGCCAAGAGAATCTTGCCAGGAATTAACGTTTTCTTCCTGACAAGAATCAGGTCCTTACTCAGGGTTCTCCTCCTGGATGTGTGTTTGGTACAGAGGAAACTAGATGTTCAGTCTGCTAAGTAAATCCTGGACTGATTCCTGGAGCCCAGAGACTTTGTAGAGACTTTAGAGGAATGGAGCCTCCAATCGTGGATTCATGTTATGCCAGTAGCCAACATCCTGATTGTGTAGGTGTTTACAGCCTTTATGAGTTGGGTACCTGCAATAGTTGAGGGCTCCTCCCTCCCCAATGAGTCTGTGTGGCTGAAAGGGAGCAGCAAGAATATGATAATGTGTGGAAGCAAGATGAAAGGTCCAAGCAGACTGAGATAGCCAGGAGACCTATGTTAAGCATTTGTGTTCCTATAGAAGAGAGATACTAAAAACCTCTATGAGGATAACCCTCTTTGGTATTCTGCGACACTTTCTTTTAATAAAAAAGGGTAAGAAAATAGAAAAAGTGGTGAGTGGCTGAGTCCTTGGAGGTGCTACATTGACCTATTTCCCATACTTGGTAAACCATATATAAGATTTTAGTGATTGTGTTTACAAATACTTTAAATAGCTGAAAAATATTTTTTTATAGCAAGTGATCAAATTCTCATATATATCTAAAAAAGCTGTATAATCATTCCTTGAACCAACCACTTTAGTCTGTGTCGTAGGTCTATTTGGAAATCATTGAAGAAAAGCAATTTGCTTTGCATTAGAACAGATGTGTTGTAATGAAATGAAGGCTGGTTCATACTCGAGCTGAGGTCTAGCGGTGGAGCATGAAGGGAGAAATACAGATCCGAAATAAAGATTGTTTCTGTGATGGATAAAAGAACAACTATCAAAGGATGAACTCTGAGGTAAAGGTGCTAGGTTCACATTTGTGTGTTGCAGTAACACATGCACAATAACGCTTATTATATTAAGGCAGCCTATTCATTTCCAATAGACTACCAACTCACCTACTCACACATGTCACTGAGAACAACATCACTGAAATCCTAAAGCGTAACTAAACCCATCGATTTCACATTTTTCAAAAAACAATTTCGTTCTTGGCACGTCCCGGGAATGAAACTGTCACAATTGTGCTCTCAACCACACTGTCAAACCATCCAATGACTGATGTCACAACTGATCACATGTGCAGCATCATGGCAGAATATCAAAGAGGTTAAGATGGCAGCTTCCTGGGTTTAAGCCTTAGTATGTAGTACATTCGATAACTTAATACTAGGGAAGAGCCGAACACCCCCGCATTCAGTTCGCACCAGAACCGTCGAACAGACCGACCGTTTGCGTGAAAATTTAAAACCCCATTGAAGTCTATAGGACTCGAACGTTCGAATTCAAAAACGATAATTTTAAAGACCAATATTCAAGTTATTGGAAAACGTCTTTGAGAACCCGGGTCTTGCCCCAGGGAACATGTATCAATGGAAACAAGTTTAAATTTTTTTATTTTTTTCAGGAGCAGGACACTGCTCCAGGAGCAGTGATTTTATTGATGTTTAAATAAAATAAAAAATAAAAATTCCTTTAAATATTGTACCTGCTGGGTGTCTATAGTTTGCCTGTGAAAACGTCTTTAAATAGTGCAATCACCTGCCTGCCAGTAAATTTAGGAAAAACTGATCTATCTAAGCTATACAGTGTATAAATATATGTACAACTCCTAGGGATGTATATATATCCTCTACACACTGTAAATTAAGCTAAACTGACTAGCCTGCCTGCCTTCTCTATCTAGCTATCTAAAAAAAATATCTCTCTGTCTCTCTGACTGCTTTCATTAACAACCGCAACACACTACGGCCGGCACACAACACACTACGGCCTTATATAGTGTGGGGCGTGTGCTAAAGCCCTGAGCCATAATTGGCCAAAGCCACCCTGGCTTTGGCCAATTATGGCTCTCCCTTTTTTGCGCGCTGTGATTGGCCAAGCATGCAGGGTCATAGTGCATGTTTGGCCAATCATCAGCGCGCAATGTCGCAGTGAATTATGGGCCGTTGCGCGTCACTCGAATTTGGCGCGAACGACAGTTCGAAATTTGTCGAACCTACGAACAGACAATGTTCGAGTCGAACATACGTTCGCCTTGAATGCGGAGCTCATCCCTACTTGATACATTTTGTTTGAAAGTATTTCATCATTTTATGCTTCTAACAAACAGCATAGAGAATGTCAGACCTCTATCAAGAAATGACTGCATCTGCACACAGAGCAAGGGCCCTTCTCTTCAGCATGCTGCTTGAGGAAAAGCTTTTTTACTTAACCACTAGCCGACCGCCGCACAACTATTTACGTCAACAGAATGGCACGGGCAGGCAGATTGGCGTACAGGTACGTCCCTATAAATCTGTCATTCAGTGTGTGCACCTGCACACCCATAGCGTCCTGGGAACTCGATGTTACGGGTAGTCCATCGATTGCGGTCGCCAAGAGCAAAACAGGGTAATGCCTTTGTAAACAAGACATTCCCCTATTCTGCCTAGTGACACTGTCACTGATGACCGTTCCCCGTGATCGGGAATGGTCGTCAGTGACGTGTCACGTGTAGCCATGACCCCTAACAGTAAGAATCACTTCCTAGGGAACACTTAACCCCTGCAGCGCCACCTAGTGGTTAACCCCTTCACTGCCAGTGTCATTTTTACAGTAATCAGTGCATTTTTATAGCACTGATCACTGTAAAAATGACAATGGTCCCAAAATAGTGTCAAAAGTGTCCGATGTGTTCGCCATAATGTCACAGTCACGATAAAAATCCCCGATCGCCGCCATAACTAGTAAAAAAAAATATTAATAAAAATGCCATAAAACAGTCCCCTATTTTGTAGAAGCTATAACTTTTGTGCAAACTAATCAAAAACGCTTATTGCAATTTTTTTACCAAAAATATGTAGAAAAATACATATCGGCCTAAACTGTGAAAAAAAATTATATATTTTTTGGGGATATTTATTATAGCAAAAAGTTTAAAATATATATTTTTTTTTTCAAAATTGTCGCTCTTTTTTTGTTTATAGCGCAAAAAATCGAAGAGGTGATCAACTACCACCATTTGTGGGGGAAAAAAAGGACGTAATTTGTGTTTGGGAGCCACGTCGCACGGCTGTGCCGAATTGCAAAAAGTGGCCCTGTCTTTAACCACCAAAATGGTCCAGGGCTGAATCGGTTATAGGGTAACTCCAATTTTGTAGGGGAAAACAATAGCAAATAAAGAAAAAATATTATAGCGCATGTAATTGTGACACTAATAATATTGTAATTGAATGTTATTAAAAATTACCTTTTCTTTTTAATCTGAAGCCACTGTAATTTTCTGAGAATACATTGCAATATGTCTGCCTGAAGTTGTTTTGTACACAGAGTGTGTACTAACCACTCCCCAGAAACATAATTTCCTGCTTGTGTGATTGGCTCACCAATTTTCCCAGAAGTCTGCATAAGATACAAATCAGATTTCAGGCATCCCTTGCAACAAAAATTTCATTTTTGGAGAGATACTTTCAAAAGGAGCATGTCTAAAGGGATGCAAGTCCAGCAGATTTCTTCATTAGTGCCCTGCAGCTGCACGCCTGACAGTTAATTATGAATCCACACACATGGATTACTTCAGAAATGGGTAGGAATCTGCAACAAAGGTTGTTATACTCCTTGCAATGTACATTGATCACCCAGAGGGGAATGGTTTTTTTCTCAACAAAATTGGGTTTACGCTTTAAGCCTGGTACACACTACTAGTTTGTTTTGCGTTCAACCCAGTGGGTTTTGAACGAAAAAAAAAGCTCACAGCTCAGAGGTCAGAGCCTCATTACTAACAATCCTATGTTAATACAGTGATCTCCTCTGCTGTGATATTGTGTTGTGACAGGGGGATGCCCCCCCCCCCCCCACCTCACTAGAACACTTTGGTCAGCGCTCTCATGGTGATCCGGAGCATATCGGCAGACAGTTTTCACTCATGATCTTTCGACAGAAGCCAGCCGACCTTCTGTCATACACATGAGCGAAATTTCAGCCGCTTCTATTGAACCGGCCGATGTCGCCCGACATTTGGCCCGTGTGAACTAGGCTTTAGGTTGGGACATCTTTCTAAGGAAAAGAGCCCTTTTATTTTGATGTGCCTGGAATGTATTTACCTGATTTAATCTGAAAATTCAATTGGGTTTATTTGCAATGAGTGAATGCAGGCTTCACTGTACAAAGTGACTGATAAAAACAATGAGTAGGTACTAAGGGGTAAATGTACAGCTCCTAATGACTGCTCTTCTCCATAACCTTTTTTTAGGCCTCATTCACACTAGCATTGACAAACATGCATATAATGGGCCAGATTCTCAAAAGAATTACGCCGGTGTAATTCAAATTTCCCACCGGCGTATCATTGTTTTCTATCCTGAAAACATGATACGTCGGATTTATGCAAAGATCCGACTGGCGTAATAATCTTACATAGTCGGATCTTAAATGTAATGTTACACCGGCCGCTAGGTGGCGTTTACGTCGATTTCTCATTTGCTTATGCAAATAAGCAAGATACGCCGATTCCCGAACGTTTTTACGCCGCCTCGTCATCGTTTACGTCGTTTCCTTAAGCGTAAACTTACCCCTGCTATATGAGGGGTAAGTTTACGAAGGTCCGTCGTATGCCATGTTAAGTATGGCGTCGGGACAGCGTCGTCTTTTTCCGTAGGTTATGTCGTTTAACTAAGTAGTTCGCGAATAGGGCATTGCGTAAGTGACGATCACGTCGTTTTCACGTCGGTTTCATCTACGTTTTCCGACGTGAGTTGGAGCATGCGCACTGTTTTTTTTTTCCGGCCGGCGCATACGCAGTTCGTTCGGTGCTGGGGGCGCACTTAATTTAAATACAAGCCGCCCCCTTCAATTTACGCGGGGATACGCCGGGCCATTTACACTACGCCGCCGCAAGTTACGGAGCAAATGCTTTGAGAATACGGCACTTGCTCTTGTAAGTTGCGGTGGCGTAGTATAAATGGCTTACGCTACGCCGCCGTGGCATGTACGAGAATCTGGCCCAATGACTTTTTTTATTGGTATAGTTCACTTTAATGCAATCGGGTCCATTCAGCTTAGTTGCACCTTGAGAAAAATAATTCTGTGCATTCAAACATGTGAATCCATGTAAACACATGTACATTTAAAGCGGGAAATACACTCTGCAATACTAACCTTTGCTTTAACAGTCTGACACCAGCAAGCTCCCTCATTGACACGCCTTCTTCCCCTCGGCTTCTTCTGGGTGCCAATCTTTGGCCATCTTGATGTGCATGTGTGGGATGATACCACGCCTGCGCAGTTACAGGAGTGTGGTAATCCCAGTACACAGACACTGTGATGGAATGTAAACTGAGCTCCGCATGTTCAGCCCAGTGTACATTCTGCAGACGACTGAGTAGGTTAATTTTATTGCAAAAGAGACATTGCATGTTTCCTCTGCAATAAAGAGCCTGGCTGATCACACTTTGTTAATATTAGACTTTAGTTCCGCTTTAAACATAGAAGAACTTGACCTGGGAAACATAAAGACTGTTTATACTATGCGGACAATTTCTCCCGCATATAAATAGACCAAACGCAGGAGGCTAGTGTGAATGTAGCCTAAGGGGGGGTTTTCTTGAGAAAATATTTTCCGCCTATTGGCAGTGGGGAGGATGGGAAATTCGTGCAAGGTAACATGGGAAATTCTAACAAAGGTCACCATGAACTAGAAAAAGCACAAACCCTTTGGAACGTACCGACAAAAGTTTGTGAATATTGGCATCAAGCAAATAAGCATACATTGTGGTAAATCACAGTTCATGGAATCAGTTTACTCATCTATGTTCACTATCAGCAGAGATGGAGAGATAGAGCTACACACCATGCTGGAAAATGTCAATATATATTTCGGCTTCTCAGTCTTTCTAAATCATTGCACAAGTCATCTCAAAACAGTAAATGTGTTCATTCTTTATATCCCCTAATGAGCACAAGTGCAAAGATTTATACTTTTACATGGTAAAAGTCATATTTCAGATGAGTTACATCAACTAATTTATTGATAATCTGATAAATTAAATGTTACCCTTGAGAATGTCCATGATAACCATACCACTAATTGAAAACCCTTTGCATAAGCAGGCCTTACACAAGCTAATCTGTCATCGTTAACAGGGAGCATTTTGTTTCCACTTAAAATTACGGTACACTTTACTACAGCACAGAACTGGCCAAAAAACTTTCCATTTTCTGCAGAAAAATAAATGAATGTGGACTTGGTGGATTTCGAAATTTTCCAGTATGTTGGAAATCATTATTAGATGGCATTTTAAATATATATACTGTATGTATATATCTATGTCTATATCTATATATCTATATATCTATGTCTATATATATATATATATATATATATATATATATATATATATATATATAGATAGATAGATATAGATAGATAGCTTTATATATATATATATATATATATATATATATATATATATATATATATATATATACTTTTTTTTAATTATTTTTATATATATATATATATATATATATATATATATACATATATGTATTTTTAATATATATATATATATATACTGTATATATATATATATATATATTGTACAGGTCGCCGTGGCTGCGTCCTGGAGGGACGCTATGTTTCCCCTCTATTTGGGCTATGGTCCTTTTAAGAGGACAAAAAGGGTTAATGCACCTGTCCAGGAGATGGTTTAAGTGAGGACAGGAAGTTGCAGGTGAGAGAGTGGAAGTGTGTAGCAGAGCCTGTGTATGGCGATGCTAGACAGGTGAATGCTGCAAAGCTCTGAGAAGCTGGGAAGAACTTTAAAAGGACTTGTGTCCTGCCTGAAAGCCTGCAACTGGGGAACTTTACCTGCAAGGACTGTGAATTGCAATGGCAGTGCTGAGCCCTAAGAGTCGGTGAGACTGATTATTTGTTTTGCTTTTGCTGCTGTGAAGCCATTTGTGTTCAATAAACCTCAGTTTTGATTTAAAAGCCTGTGTCCTGCGATCAAGCTGATCCCCCAAACGTTACACTGGTGCTCGAATGCGGGCAGGACATAATAACAGGCATAAGAAGAAAGAATTTTTTTTTTTTTTTTGTACTTTATATTGAACTGACATTTAAAGAGACAGTGCATTGGATTTATGTCCTGGGTTAAAGCTGCACAAACATTGAAAGCCGAAGCTATGGAGGAGCTAATTAAACAGCTGACCCTGGCTAACATACAAGCGCAGACCCGCCATGAGGAGGCGCTGACGCTGCAGCAAGAAAATACCCGCCTGTTGGTGGCTCAGTTGGTAGCCCAGCAAACAACCCATGCAGACTCAGGTGACTGCTTTAAAGGAAGCAGTGCAGCAGCTGTCTAAGGTTCAGGGACAAGCGGCTGTTGCCCCTGGCAACCAGGTGACTGTGAGGGCAAGCCATTTTCTGCAGAAATTATCCCCAAACGATGATGTAGAAGCATTTCTTGCTACCTTTGAGAGGACGGCAGAGAGAGAAGGGTGGCTTCAGGACCAGTGGGCCGGCCTCATTGCTCCTTTTCTCACTGGAGATCCTCAAAAAGCCTACTTTGACCTGCCACCGGATGATGCTAAAGACTATCAAAAGCTAAAAGCCGAAATTCTGGCTCGTCTGGGGGTGACTACGGCTGTTCGGGCCCAACGAGTACACCAATGGAAATATCGTCCAGATCGGCCACCCCCATCTCAAATGCACGACCTGGTGCAACTAGTGAAAAAATGGCTGCAGCCTGAGGTGTTGTCTGGCCCCCAAATCGTGGAGCGGGTCGTGCTGGACCGATACCTGAGGTCCCTGCCAGATGACCTTCAACGGTGGGTCAGCCATGGAGATCCCAAAACCGCAAACCTCCTTGTTGAGATGGTGGAACGATTTACAGTGGTGGAGGACCTGCTCGGACCTACCAAGCGCATAGGGCCCAGTTTGCCACGACCTGTTCGACCAACTGCTGCCCTTCGAAAGGATGTTCCAAGGGGCCTGGGAACAAACACCCCGGAAGGCCAAGAGTCACTCCCGGTACCTCCCCAGCGTTCTGTTCCTGTTCGGAGAGGAGTGGATGTACAATGTTGGCGATGTCATTCCTGGGGTCATACCCGGGCACACTGCCCACTGCAAGAGGAGCCCATGGAATGCGGGGTTCTTCGGAGGGGGTCTTTCTGTGCCCATAAAGTATGCACCACACATCTCGACATGGATGACGATAAGTTTGAGTATGAAGTCCAAGTGAACAACCTCCCTGCCTGGGCTTTGTTGGACTCTGGAAGCATGGTAACCCTTGTTCATCCTAGAATAATTGGGAAGGTCGGTACGGTCAGCAAAACTTTACGGGTGGTGTGCATACACGGGGACACTAGAGAGTACCCCATCATCACGGTGTCTATCTCCTCAGCATGTGGCACTTGTACTCAAGAGGTGGGGGTGGTAAAGAACTTGGTACATGATGTTATAATAGGACGAGACTGTCCATTGTTTACCAAACTGTGGGAACAAGGAGAACAGTTCAGAGACTGGGGAGAAACTAGCCCCCCTGTTCCTGCTGCTGAGAGGAATAACCCTGAACTGCCAAATGTGTTTAATGTGGATCCAGATGAGGAAAATGCTCATGATGTGGTTAATGGTGATAAAAGTAGCATTGATACTGTTGAGAATGTCAAGACATGTGGTACACAGACCTACCAAAACCCTCAGGGGGAGGAGCCTTCCCCACTTCAGGTAATGCTGGGGGAAGAGGATGAGGAAGTAGCCTCTACTCCTGCCCTGCCGGATTTGGGTGTTCCCCAGGGGGAGTTTGGTACTGCTCAGATGCAGGACCCCACTTTGGCCCGTGCACGGGAACAAGTTGTAGTAGTAAATGGGGTTCCCCAAGAGCCAGGTGCGAATGAAAGGTGGCCACACTTTGCAATATATAATGAATTGCTGTATCGGGTTACCAAAGAGAGAGAAAACGTGGTAGAACAATTGTTGGTACCCCAACAATATAGACGAAAGGTTCTGGAACTGGCCCATGATGATGTGTTAGGGGGGCACCTGGGAGTTGAGAAGACGGAGGCACGGATCACTGACCGGTTTTACTGGCCAGGTCTGAAAGCAGAGGTAAAGAGATACTGTACCTCTTGTCCGACCTGCCAGTTGACCGCTCCGGTGACTCACTTTCGGAGCCCTTTGGTCCCTCTGCCCATAATTGAGGTCCCATTCGAGAGGATAGCCATGGATATAGTGGGTCCCTTGGTAAAGTCAGCTCGAGGTCACTCCTACATTTTGGTGATTCTTGACTATGCCACCCGATATCCTGAGGCGCTACCCCTGCGGAATACCTCCTCAAAGGCCATTGCTCGAGAATTATTCCAATTGTTTACACGGACGGGTTTCCCCAAGGAAATACTCACAGACCAGGGTACCCCGTTTATGTCGAGGGTTATGGCCGATGTGTGTAAGCTGTTCCGCATTAAACAGCTGCGCACCTCGGTCTACCATCCCCAAACGGACGGGTTGGTGGAACGCTTTAATAAAACCCTTAAGTCTATGCTCAAGAAAGTGGTGCAAAGGGATGGGAAAGATTGGGACTGCCTGTTGCCAGCTCTCCTATTTGCCATCCGGGAAGTGCCCCAGGCCTCCACAGGGTTTTCGCCTTTTGAGTTGGTTTATGGGCGGAGACCTCGCGGACTACTTGATTTTATTAAAGAGGAATGGGAAAGTGAACCTGTTCAGCATAAGAGTGTCCTGGAATATGTCTCCCAAATGCAGGAAAGGATCCAAACCGTGATGCCACTAGTCAAAGAACATTTACAAAAGGCCCAGGAGGCTCAACGACGGGTCTATAACAGGGCTGCAAAAATAAGGCACTTCCAAGTGGGAGATCGAGTAGCTGTGCTCATCCCCACTGTGGAAAGTAAATTCTTGGCCAGATGGCAAGGTCCCTTTGAAGTTGTGGAAAAAGTAGGAGAGGTAAATTATAGAGTGCACCAGCCAGGCAAGAGGAAACCGTATCAGATATATCATGTTAACTTGTTAAAACCCTGGACGGATAGGGAAACAGTGACCTCCCTGGCTAGTGCAAGGCTTGAGCCTCAGGTTGGGGTAGAGCGTGTCCAAGTAGCAAATACCCTGTCTAAAATACAAAATCAGCAAGCAAAGGAGTTCTTGCAAAGAAATAAAGAAAAGTTTTCAGACTTGCCAGGGCTTACTAGTGTGATAGAGCATGATATTATCACAGAACCTGGAGTCAAAGTTTTTGTCCGGCCCTACCGCATCCCAGAGGCGCAAAGAAAGGCCGTTTCAGAGGAAGTGAAAAAAATGTTAGACCTGGATATCATCGAGGAATCGCAGAGTGAGTGGTCGAGCCCCATCGTGTTGGTACCAAAGCCCAACGGGACTCTGCGATTCTGCAATGATTTTCGGAAACTTAATGAGGTTTCACGGTTTGATGCCTACCCCATGCCCCGGGTGGATGAACTTATTGAGCGACTAGGTCCAGCCAGGTACATCACAACATTAGACCTTACCAAGGGGTATTGGCAAATCCCATTGACTAAGGCGGCTAGAGAGAAAACTGCTTTTTCTACTCCAGAGGGGAGTTTTCAGTACAAACGAATGCCTTTTGGACTGCAAACTGCTCCAGCCACATTCCAGCGAGCAATGGATAGGATTTTACGACCTCATCGGGAGTATGCCTCAGTGTACTTGGATGACATAGTCGTTTTTAGCAGAGACTGGGACTCGCACTTGCCCAAAGTCCAGGCAGTACTGGACTCTCTTTGGAAGGAAGGGTTCACAATAAACCCTGAAAAATGTCATTTGGAAATGGAGGAGGTGAAATACCTGGGCTATATCGTGGGTAGAGGGGTGGTGAAACCTCAGGTCAACAAGGTAGAGGCTATAAATAGTTGGCCCCGCCCCCTCACGAAAAAGCAGGTACGTGCATTCCTGGGCATGGTGGGATACTACAGAAGGTTCGTACCCAACTTTGCCACATTAGCGGCTCCACTGACCGATCTGACCAAGGGTCGGAAATCGGTCATGGTCGAGTGGAATGCGGATGCTGAAAAGGCTTTTTTGGAGCTCAAGTCAGCACTGTGCCAACACCCTGTCTTGATAGCGCCCAAATTTTCAAGAGAGTTTGTTGTCCAAACTGACGCTTCCGATGTAGGATTAGGAGCGGTGTTGTCACAGGTTGTTAATGGTGAGGAGCACCCAGTAGTCTTCCTCAGTAGGAAGTTGACACCAGCAGAGAAAAACTACGCTGTTATTGAGAGAGAGTGCCTGGCCATTAAGTGGGCCCTGGAGTCCCTCAGATATTACCTTTTGGGCAGAAAATTTAGGCTCATTTCTGATCATGCCCCTTTAACATGGCTTAGGCAAGGTAAAGGGACTAATGCCAGGATTACCCGGTGGTTCCTGGCGCTCCAAGAATTTAAATTTATAGTGGAGCATAGGCCCGGGAGACTGCATCAAAATGCAGATGCCCTCTCCCGAGTCCATTGTTTGGGCTCCACTGTTGCCCCCACCTCCTCGGCGTTGGGGCACAGGGGGGGGATATGTACAGGTCGCCGTGGCTGCGTCCTGGAGGGACGCTATGTTTCCCCTCTATTTGGGCTATGGTCCTTTTAAGAGGACAAAAAGGGTTAATGCACCTGTCCAGGAGATGGTTTAAGTGAGGACAGGAAGTTGCAGGTGAGAGAGTGGAAGTGTGTAGCAGAGCCTGTGTATGGCGATGCTAGACAGGTGAATGCTGCAAAGCTCTGAGAAGCTGGGAAGAACTTTAAAAGGACTTGTGTCCTGCCTGAAAGCCTGCAACTGGGGAACTTTACCTGCAAGGACTGTGAATTGCAATGGCAGTGCTGAGCCCTAAGAGTCGGTGAGACTGATTATTTGTTTTGCTTTTGCTGCTGTGAAGCCATTTGTGTTCAATAAACCTCAGTTTTGATTTAAAAGCCTGTGTCCTGCGATCAAGCTGATCCCCCAAACGTTACAATATATATATATATATATATAGTATATATACATATTTATTGTTTGTATTATTGTTATTGTTTTTTATGATGCAAACAAATATTTTATTTCTACGTTTCTATAATGCAAAATAACCATTAATTTTTCACTCTTTCCTTTGATACCAAAAAAGATCTCAGCATGTTTTCATAATGTTGATGGTTTACCATCATCACAAAAAAATGATGCAATGTTATTTCTATGCTAGAGCCATTACACTTTTCCTCAACTAAAATCATAATCCGAAAAAAAAAAAATAGCATTCCTCTATGTTCAATAATTATTTAAGACATTACACATGAAGTCATGCCGGCCAAAAACATTTGACTCACAAAAACAAAAGTACATTGTGTTTGTTGGCTATTCCTTAATCAATCATTATTTAAGCACCATTCTGTCAAATGCAAATATACACAAGGGAATGAATAAGTGAATGAAACTGGAAAATTCTTCATCCAAGAAAATTTTATGGCCAAATCAGATTTTGGAAAGATAATAATGCTCTTTTTCCCAGGATGAAGTCCTAATTCCATAAACCCTTATTAAGTTACATTGCTTTAGATGAAGGTATACTCTGTAATGTAGGTCAGATGTTGACAGGAGAAAAAGCATCGACTGAGCTCATATGTGGCTTGGAATAAGTTACTACTATTATTTTTATCATCATTATTATTATTGTTGATGTTTTTGTGATTTCGGTTCCAGCCAAAACGTATTTTTTGGTTTTGGTTAGAATAGTGAAGAACCTGTCAGGTTGTATTGCTGTCTGTGTCTTTCTTGGGAAGATTTCACCATGATTCCTGTCTTGATGACCAAACTTATGGGATCTCCTTTTCCCGGAAAGCACACTGTGGACACTTGGGAGGATGGCCTATCTATAACAGTACAAGGTGGGAGATCTGCCTGTAGTTTGCAAAATGGTGGAGATATATTCCTGACTATCAATACCTGTTTGGATCCAAGAGAAAATGTTTGTGGTTAGGACCATGTCACACTTGCGATCCTGTAGAAGGTAATACGGTAAGTCACCAGTCCCTTTACCAGTGACATCACTATGTTGCCCCGATAAAGGAACCCTGTAAAGTCGAAAAACATTGCCTACTGTGACATTATGCTTTCACAACAAAGCAGTGACAAGAGTGTTTTGGAGTGCTGGTGACTCAATACACTCCACTTGGCTTTTCCACAGTGCTATAAATTGTGTAATTTCAAGTTCTAGCTATTTTGATTGGTTGCATTCTGAATGAAGAGCAGTTCATGCAAGGAAGCTCACGATCTTGTCAACAACTCATCAGTGAAAGGATCACTAATGAATGCAGAAAAAAATACTCAATATCTTGGCCAGATCTCAAGTGTGACATGGTGGTCCTAAAGCTGGGTTCACACTATTCATTTTTTTTTGTTTAATCCCACAGGTTGAACAAAAAAAAAACTGACAGCTCCGGTCAGAGCCGCTGTACTAACCATGAGAGGTTAGTTTAGCAATGTCCCCTGCTGATCTATTGTGTTCTCCAGAGTCGGTCAGATGCGGGCATTCCAGAATGCACGTTGGACAGAAGCCGACAGAACGGCTGACTTCTGTCGTACAAGCCAACATCATTGTTGTAACTAACAGCGTTTAAATAAACGTAGTTAGGTAGCGATGGGCCTCCTGAGGGTAACGAGTAATCTATCAGATTACTTTTGCCCTCTCGGGCGTACCTGTGCCTCTCCATCGCTGACAAGTATCGCATTCGCCATACGCCGGGCAGTCTGGGCAGACTCTGCCTCCTCCCGTGATGCTGCTTGTGACTCACCGTCTGACCACCTGACGCGGCCACATCGAGACATTACTCCGTACACTCCCAGCCACCCGATATCGGGTGGCTGGGAGTGTACGGAAAGTGACGTTTTGACGCGGCCGCGTCAGGTGGTCGGACGGTGAGTCACAAGCAGCGTCACAGGAGGAGGCAGAGCTGGGAATAGAGGAACGACCTGGCAGTGGAGGAGAGACCTGGCAGTGGAGGAGAGACCTGGGAGTAGGGGAGAGAGCCGGGAGTAGAAGAGAGAGCCGGGAGTGGAAGAGAGAGCCGGGAGTGGAAGAGAGAGCCGGGAGTGTAAGAGAGAGCCGGGAGTGGAAGAGAGAGCCGTGAGTGGAAGAGAGAGTGGGGAGTGGAGGAGAGAGCTGGGAATGGAGTAACGACCTGGGAGTGGAGGAGAGACCTGGCAGTGGAGGAGAGACCTGGTAGTGGAGGAGAGAGCCGGGAGTGGAGGAGAGAGCCGGGAGTGGAGGAGAGAGCCGGGAGTTGAAGAGAGAGCCGGGAGTGTAAGAGAGAGCCGGGTGGAAAAGAGGCAGGAAGTGAAGGAGTCCGGAAATCTCAACACGGATGTACCCAGTGTTAAAATTAAGCGAGAGAGGACTGCTGGCCTAAGATCCCCTGAGCTAGGACATCATGAAAGGTGGGGCTGCAGGTTGATTAGCTGCAAAAAAAAATCTCAGTTACTTTTCCGAGTAACTAGTTACTTTGCCAATAAAGTAACTGAGTCACTAACTCAATTAATTTTTCAGGCAAGAAACTTGTAATTGTAACTAATTACTTTTTTAAAGGAAGATGAGCAACACTGGCCAACATGGCTGTTTTGTTTTTTTCTTTTTTAATCAGAAGTTGTCTCCCTACATTTGGCCTGTGTGTACCCGTATTTAATGATCTGCACTACAAAGCTCTGAAAAGAAGTGTGAATTAAAAGCAGGAAATATAAATCCCTTCTTATTTATAAGGTACTGTCTTATAATATATTGGATGCAGGGAAAATTATTACATTCAGCAATGTGTTCCAATTCCACTATATATGAAAAAAGTTGCTGCACTTAAAATTGTTTCTTTATTTTTCAAATATCTTCATAAAGGTTACATACCAAAACAGTATTCAAAATATTCAGATGTGGATGATATGATATGATATCCGTTTCGGCTTACATGCTTACATGACATATTGATTCCATATGTGATGTAGTTTGTGAAGTGTTTAAAATCACTTTAATAGTGTTTAATATTTTGAATACTGTTTTGGTATGTAACCTTTATGAAGATATTTGAAAAATAAAGATACGATTTTAAGTGCAGCAACTCTTGAACTTTTTTTTATATATATATGTATGGTCAGTGAGAAGACCACTTCTTTGTATGTGTGTATATATATATATATCCACTTCCCGCCCGGTCAATAGGAGATTGACGGCCGGGAAGTGGTTATGAAATCGTGACTGGACGTTGTCCAACGTCCTACAGGATTTCATGCCGCACGCGCCCCTGGCACCCTGCACCTCCGATCTCGGTAACGAGTCTCCGGCGGAGGCTCGCTACCACGTGATCAGCCGTGTCCAATCATGGCTGATCACGATGTAAACAGGAAGAGCCGTCGACGGCTCTTCCTCACTCGCATCTGACAGACGGGGGGTTCACACTGATTGTTTATCAGCGCAGCCCCCCCCCTCGGATGTCCACACTAGACCACCAGGGAGTGCCCACACTGGAAGGGCTAAAGTAAAAAAAAAATTAAAAAAAGGGGGCAAAAAAAAAAAGTCAGGAATTTTTTTTTTTTTAAAACATGCCAGTAAAAAAAAAAATAAGGGTGCCAGTCAGTGCCCACAATGGGACTGACTGTTAACATAGATTCATCAGGCCAACCCTCAGGTCCATCAGTGCCACCCCACAGGTCTATCAGGCCACCCCTCAGTGCCAATCCAGCCCAGTGCCCACCTATCAGGCCCATCTGTCCCACCCATAAGTACCCATGAGTGCCACCCATAGTGCCACCCATGAGTGCCCATCAGTGCCGCCTATGAGGCCCATCAGTGCCCCCTATGAGGCCCATCAGGCCACCTAGAGTCCCCATCAGTGCCCTACCAGCGCCGCCTATCAGTGCCCATCAGGCCACCTCATCGGTGCCCATCAGTACTACCTCATTGGTGTCCATCAGTGCCACCTCAGGCCCATCAGTGCCGCCATATCAGTGCCCGCAATTGAAAGAGAAAACATACTTATTTACAAAAAGTTAACAGAAAAAAATAAAAATGTATTTTTTCTTCTATTTTTTTTGTCTTTTATTAGTTGTTGCGCAAAAAATAAAAACCGCAGAGGTGATCAAATACCACCAAAAGAAAGCTCTATTTGTGGGGAAAAAAGGAGCCAATTTTGTTTGGGTACAGGAGCATGACCGCGCAATTGTCATTCAAACTGCGACAGTGCTGAAAGCTGAAAATTGGCTTGGGCGGGAAGGTGCGTAAGTGTCTGGTATGGAAGTGGATATATACAGTACAGACCAAAAGTTTGGATACACACCGTCTCATTCCAAGAGATTTCTTTATTTTCATGACTATGAAAATTGTTGAGTCACACTGAAGGCATCAAAACTATGAATTAACACATGTGGAATTATATACATAACAAAAAAAGTGGAAACAACTGAAAATATAGTCATATTTAGGTTCTTCAAAGTAGCCACCTTTTGAGAGACACTGTTAAGAGGAGACTGTGTGAATCAGGCCTTCATGGTGAATATCTGCTAGAAACCACTGCTAAAGAAAGCAACAAGCAGAAGGACTTGTTTGGGCTAAAGAAAAGATGGACATTAGGCAGTGGAATCTGTGCTTTGGTCTGTGGTCCAAACTTGAGATCTTTGGTTCCAACCTCCGTGTCTTTGTGCGACCAGAAAAGGTGAACGAATGGATCTCATAGGTAAAAAAAGATGAATCTGCGCCACAGACAATTTAAATAAAATAGTGATGTGATAAAAATACAAAGTGATTGAGTTTGAAGTGGCTGCCCCTACATAAAAACCCCCTAGGTGGGAGTGAAGAATAAGTAAAATAGCAGGTAATGGCGCCAACTAGAAATAAAGAATGTGCAAATATAAATATAGATGGTGTCTGTCCAAATCAAAAGTGCTGGTCCTAGTCAAAATATAACATATATATAACACAAAATAAATTGAATATTAATTGATAATTAGTGATTGAAAAAATAGTGATTGAAAAAATTGAAAAAATAAATAATTCATAAATCCTAAAAAATCCAATTCCTGGATAAAAATTCCCCAAATAAGTGTTGCAATATTAAATATGAGATAATAATAATCCAAAAAAGTCCAGTTTTATAAAAATATAAAAATATTTTCAGGATTGCTTCCAAAGAGTATAAAGGATATGTGCTTCATCAGGTATAGCCGTCAGTGGTTCATTCAGGCTCTCCCCCAATGTCCCGCACTCACCGGATCCAACTACCCCTGCAGGGGTAATGGGCTTTTCAGTAAAACTCCACACTTCAGTAGGATCTGCCTGGTTTCCTCACTGATCTAATCCAACCATTCAGCCGCTCAAAAAAGGATAAAACGAAAGTGCCCAATAGCGTGATACGTTTTTCCAAGTAAAATTATTTATTGATAAACAATGGGTACTCACAATTTACTGCAGTTAAAAAGCCTTTAGAAAATATATGCTTGCCTAAGGAACGTTCGCTCGACCGGTTTCGTCGTTCTGACGTCATCTGGACGCTCCAGATGACGTCAGAACGACGAAACCGGTCGAGCGA
The DNA here is from genome assembly GCA_029574335.1 of Rana kukunoris. NCBI lineage: Eukaryota > Metazoa > Chordata > Amphibia > Anura > Ranidae > Rana > Rana kukunoris. The sequence continues at coordinate 235,218,262 of CM056049.1, read as the reverse complement.
ACGTTCCTTAGAGCTACAGCATATATTTTCTAAAGGCTTTTTAAACTGCATGTAAATTGTGAGTACCCATTGTTTATCAATAAATAATTTTACTTGGCACAAAACGGTATCACGCTATTGGGCACTTTCGTTTTATCCTATCTTCCCTATGAGCGGCTGAATGGTTGGATTAGATCCCATGTGAGGAAACCAGGCAGATCCTACTGAAGTGTGGAGTTTTACTGAGAAAGCCCATTACCCCTGCAGGGGTAGTTGGATCCGGTGAGTGCGGGACCATTGGGGGAGAGCACTGAATGAACCACTGACGGCTATACCTGCATGAAGCACATATCACTTTATACTCTTTGGAAGCAATCCTGAAAATATTTTTATATTTTTATAAAACTGGACTTTTTTGGATTATTATTATTATCATCATCATTTAATATTGCAACACTTATTTTGGGAATTTTTATCACTAGGAATTGGATTTTTTAGGATTTATGAATTATTTATTTTTTCAATTTTTTCAATCACTATTTTTTCAATCACTAATTATCAATTAATATTCAATTTATTTTGTGTTATATATATGTTATATTTTGACTAGGACCAGCACTTTTGATTTGGACAGACACCATCTATATTTATATTTGCACATTCTTTATTTCGAATGGACTCTCCATGCCTGGTTCCCACCGTGAAGCATGGAGGAGGAATTGTGATGGTGTGGGGGTGCTTTGCTGGTGACACTGTTGGGGATTTATTCAAAATTGAAGGCATACTGAACCAGCCTGGCTACCACAGCATCTTGCAGCGGCATGCTATTCCATCCGGTTTGCGTTTAGTTGGACCATCATTTATTTTTCAACAGGACAATGACCCCAAACACACCTCCAGGCTGTGTAAGGGCTATTTGACCTAGGAGAGTGATGGGGTGCTGTGTCAGATGACCTGGCCTCCACAGTCACCAGATCTGAACCCAATCGAGATGGTTTGGGGTGAGCTGGACCGCAGAGTGAAGGCAAAGGGGCCAACAAGTGCTAAGCATCTCTGGGAACTCCTTCAAGACTGTTGGAAGACCATTTCAGGTGACTACCCCTTGAAGCTCATCAAGAGAATGGCAAGAGTGTGCAAAGCAGTAATCAAAGCAAAAGGTGGCTACTTTGAAGAACCTAGAATATGACATATTTTTTGTTTTTTTACACTTTTTTGTTATGTATATAATTCCACATGTGTTAGTTCATAGTTGGGGTGCCTTCAGTGTGAATCTACAATTTTCATAGTCATGAAAATAAAGAAAACTGAGAAGGTGCGTCCAGTACTTTTGGTCTGTACTGTGTATGTATATATATATATATATATATATATATATAGATAGATAGATAGATAGATAGATAGATAGATAGATAGATAGATAGATAGATAGATAGATAGATAGATAGATAGATAGATAGATAGATAGATAGATAGATAGATAGATAGATAGATAGATAGATAGATAGATAGATAGATAGATAGATAGGGAGATAGATCGATAGATCGATTAGATTATTTTTTTATTTTATTTTTTGTCAAAGTTTCAGTGTAGGTCACAATGAAATACATACAATCAGACATTGCTGGTGCTAATTTAGATTGTGGAACTAAAGTGGAAAACAGCTTATTAATGTTATATCTTTCTCTTCATTTCAATGTTATTTTGCCTCCTGGCTGAGAGGTCTAGGCTTCTGAAAGTGGCTAATGAGGGTGAGAAAAAAAAAGGATGAATATAGTGAAAAAAAAAAAAAAAGCATGCAAAAGGTCAAAGCAGATTTGTGAATGGGAGCCCTAGTGGTTAAGCCTGTTCATGCTGAGCCTTCTTTGCCCACCCAGCTTCTCCCATCTGAAAAGATGCTATCACTTAAACATATGCATTATGCAAGAAAAGCCTGTGAAACTGTTGCAAACAGACGCCTGGCATTTTTATCTCTACAAAAAAAAAAAAAGAACATCTTACAAACTGTGATGAAATAAAGTCTTACGTTTCACTTCTGGAAAACCGTTTATAAGCGCTGTTACTTTTTTCCATTGTTGTTAAATTACATTTTATATCTGGATGTTGCTAAGCTTCAGCCATCATTTAAAATAACTATTTAGGGGAAAAAAAAACAACATGCTGCGATGTTTGTTTAATAATGCATTGTGTGTAAATTCCATGTTTTTACTGAATTAGGGGTGTATTTTCCTTATTTTTCTTAAAGCCCTAGATTTTTTTTTTTTCTTAACATAAGCTTGAAATCAGAAATTTCATTGAAGCAGGGTATTATCAGTCAAAGAGGAGCTTTAGGAGGCCAACAGGGAAGCCAGTGGGAAACTGTATTGCATTTGATACGCATTAGCCAATCAAAGACAAACAGCCTTTAAGTGCTGAAAGACTGAGGCAGCCAGTATTATGTTCTCTGTAATAGGCCTACTGTGGTCTCACTGGGAACATTCCATGCCTGCTATACTAGACCCTGGTTAAGTCTTCTGGCCAGGTCCTAATTCCATAAATCACAAAAAAAGGATACTTCTTAACACCTCAAATTGAGATAAAATACCTTAATTATCAGGCCTATCGCTACTTGTCCTGTCCTCAGGCCATATATTATTTGTAAAGGGACTAGACCTAAGTATAGGCATGCTTTATTGCTCAATGACAGTGAACCACATGAGAGAAACGGTCTTTTTTTTTTTCCACACTCTTCATAAGAAAGGTGACTTTCACTAAGCTGTCAGTCAGAGTGTTTGTATAAAGAAAATGTTAACTGCAGGCCTGCTAAGGTCACAAATCAAGAATGAGGGGTTCCCCTCCCCGCCTGCCCTGGCCCAGTGCTTAAGACATACTGATTAGGCCAATTATCATTACTTAATGACTTTTCAAATACCCACCCTTTCAAGCTGAGAACAAAAAGCCTGTGATTTACCACAATGACACCAGCAGCAACTGGTATTCACTCGGCTTTCCATTAAACCATGGGGAAACTAATGCTTAGAACTTGATTGAACTTTTGGAAAACACTGGACCAGAAGAAGACACTTGGCTGTCTGATAGATCATATATGACTATGTGCATATTTACCTAATATTTCTGAAATATTTGTTTAGGTTAACATTTTAGCTATTGATTGTGTCATTGATTGGGTGTCTTATTTAGCTTTTTGGGGCTATGTTAAACGTAGGGAAAAAAAGGCAGAAGGTGGGAGGGAGTCCTCTCACACTAATCCACAAATTTAATCCTATTGATAATCCTTTTGGCAGCACCCCTGCTGTCTATGCTAAACCACAACACCTGAGCCCTGCTCATCCAGACAAGATTCATGACCTTTGGCTCTCCAAATTAGAGGTATTCTAACCACTACGACAAAGAGCCAGGACAAAGTGACAGTCTTCTTGGACGATAAACATGTAACCAGCATTTGACAACTGACCAAGTCAGATGTTAATGTTTGATGAGAAAAAAACTCTTTTATATGCCTATATTAAAATAAAAATAAATATGATTTAAAATTGCATTGCAAATAGTTCATGTTATTATTATTTAGGTAATTAGATTGCGCTGTCAATTTACGCAACGCTTTACATATCCAATGTACATGCACATCAGTCCTTACCCTCAAGAGCTTACAATCTAAGGTCCCTAACTCACATTCATATACTAGGGCCAATTTTAGACAGAAGCCAATTAACCTATCAGCATGTCTTTGGAGTGTGGGAGGAAACCGGAGTATCCGGAGGAAACCCATGCAGGCACAGGGAGAACATGCAAACTCCAGGCAGGTAGTGTCATGGTTGGGATTCAAACCAGCAACCCTTTTTACTGCTAGGCGAGAGTGCTACCCAATACACCACTGTGCCGCCCGTTCATGTTGGTTTATTATAATGCTAGTTTCTCTTATTAAATGAAAATTAATATTTTGTATTTTTTGCTGTAATAAATATCCCCCAAAAATATATAAAAAAAATGTTTTCCTCAGTTTAGGCCGAAACATATTCTTCTACATATTTTTCGTAAAAAAATCGCAATAATCCTTTATTGATTGGTTTGCGCAAAAGTTATAGCGTTTACAAAATAGGGGATAGTTTTATGGCATTTTTATTAATATTTTTTTTTACTAGTAATGGTGGTCGATCAGTGATTTTTATGACACATTTTTGGGACCATTGGCATTTTTATAGCGATCGGTGCTATAAAAATGCATTGATTACTGTAAAAATGTGACTGACAGGGAAGGGGTTAACACTAGGGGGCGAGGAAGGGGTAATTATGTTCCCTAATGGCTGAAATGTGAAATTACGTATACCTAAGTTATTTTCGCACAGCCGAGCCGACCTGCCGTCGTACCACAATGACACCAGCAGCAACTGCGGCGGCTGGCCGCCTCGTGGTTAAAAGGGTTGTAAACCCTCGTGTTTTTTCACCTTAATGTTGTGTCCGGCCCACCACCCAGGCCCCCTGTTACTTACCTGAGCACTGAATTTAATTCATCGCTTTCCCCACGTCTTGTTGGCTCTTCATTGGATGGATTGATATCAATGCAGCCATTGGCTCCCGCTGCTGTCAATCAAATCCAATGATGCGGCCATTGGGGGGCGGGGCCGAGTCATACACTCGGCGGATACGTACGCCGAGTGAATCACATGGGAGTGTGCCAACAAGTTAACCCCCTCGGGAGAGATCTTCCTGGAGGGGGTTATCTATTGCGAGGAGGAGCCAAGAGAGCCACTGTGGGACCCCAGAAGAGGAGGAATCGGGGCAACTCTGTGCAAAACAAACTGCACAGTGGAGGTAAGTATGACATGTTTGTTATTTTAAAAAAAACTGAACGTTTAGTACCACTTTAAGACACTGTCAATTTATTTATTTTAATGCAAACTATACATTTCCCTGTATAGAACGGCTTAGACTAGAAAAGAGAAGCAGCACGTGAAGCCAACAAGTTTTGCTGTAGGAGCAGGATAAGAGAAGAGAGCGGGGGGGGGGATTGAGCTCACAGTCTGCTGCTTCTCCCACTGTCCAATCCAATGTAAGTGTTACTTATGTAAGTGACACTATGCCAGATGGGCTGACAATAGTGTCAGAGCAGTGTACAACTCAAAACTAGATGGATAGACAGACAAATCATTTGACTGATAACACAACTCTCATATGTGTACCTAAAAGTTTCACTTTAGGCCCCTTTCACATGGGTGCTTTCTATTTTGATCAGCAGGGGATTTGTCCTCTGATCCCCTGCTGATCTGAGCAGAGTGGGTCCATGTCCGCTCAGTTTATGCTCTATGGGCAGCTGTCCATTTATACCAGCTCTCCGATCTGATCCGCCTACATGGAGAGCGGATCCCCTTATGTTTAGTGGACCAGATAAAATGAGAGGTAGGCAGGTGTAAACAGACAAAAGTCAGTTTACACCTGCAGGTCCAAAGAGGTCAATAGACCATCCAATCAGGTCTGAAAAGGGCCTTAAACAGACTATTGCAAGTTTGAATGGGATTGGTAATACTAAAAGAGTACATTGGTCATCATCATTATTTTAAATTTATGGACTGGAATTAATCTTTAAAGAAACTTTGTAAATATATTTATGTTAACAGAAATTCCTCCCTGTTTCTGCCTTTATCAAAGCTGTGTCGAAACCAGGTGCTTTGATGTATGGACCATGTGGTCTTCTCCCATGTGACAGTGCTTAGCTCTGATGGCACTATTCTCCTTAGCGTTGAAATCAGCAGACATCTTGGACTACAGTGATGACTGCAGTGGAGGCAGGAGTTGTGATGAAGTACTGGTGAGCATAACTGAGCAGGAAGGCAGCTTTTAAAAAGACATAGGGGGTTATTTACGAAAGGCAAATCCACTTTGCACTACAAGTGTAAACTACAAGTGCAAAGTGCACTTGGAAGTACACTTGGAAGTGCATTCGCTGTAGATCCGAAGGGAACATGCAAGGAAAATAAAAAACTGCATTTTAGCTTACACATGATTGGATGATAAAATCAGCAGAGCTTCCCCTCATTTCAGTTCTACTCCTTAGATTTCTAGCGACTGCACTTCCAAGTGCACTTTCAGTGTAATTTGGCATTTTTATTAATAATACATTTTTTACTAGTAATGGTGGCAATCATCAATTTTTATTGTGACTGCGACATTATGGCGGACAAATCAGACAATTTTGACACCACTTTGGGACCATTGTAATTTTTGCAGCGATCAGTGCTATAAAAATGCACTGATTACTGTAAAAATGACACTGGCAGGGAAGGGGTTAACCTGTAGGGGGCGCTGACGGGGTTAAGTGTGACCTAGGGAGTGCTTCTAACTGTTAGGGGCGTGGCTTGCCATGACACATCAATGATTGCTGTTCCCGATGACAGGGAACAGACGATCAGTGACTTGTGACAGGGAAGAACAGGGAGATGCTGTGTTTACACTGACATCTCCCCGTTCTTCAGCTCTGTGACCCGATCGCGGAGGGTCACGAGCGTGCCGGCGGCGGGACGACCACACGACCGGCAAATTGAAGGGGAAGTGTGTATACGCCCATTTGCCCAGCCGTGCCATTCTGTCGACGTATAAGTTTGTGCGGCGGGCCTTAAGCGGTTAACCAGGGTTCTGTGGAAACCTAGGGCTCCCCCAGAGGTTGCTATGGGTTGCTTGATCTGGGGTTGACTGACTTACCGTTTGATGGTGACTGGATAGTTCTGGGGCCGATGCCATTTGAAAAAACAAGCAACACACACCAAAGATTTATTTTAGCCGTTTCTAAGGGATGCATTCTGACCAGCACTGTAAGGGGAACATTCTTCACGCTGGCAAGCAATTCATTGTTTTTAGCAGGGATTCCCCTAGACCTGAACATTTATTTCAAGGGTTCCTCTGGGTAAAAGGGCTGAAAAAGGCTGGCCCAGGGCCAATTAAACATTCCACAATCTGAAAGGGCTCTATTTACTACATTGGTGCCTATGGCAGTAGGTATAGATAGGGCAGCACCAAGCCACAACTACAACAGATTGCATGCTGTCTTCAACAGTGCAGTCTACAATTATTTTTCACTAAAATAATAACATGACATAAAGAGTAGAGCCCTGAAAAAATGGCTGTGTACAGCGTGATCAAGAAAACTCTAAAGGCTGTAGGGTCCCTATAGACTTGCTTTCAGAAAATGATCCCCATTGTTTAGCTTTATTTACGTAATGTATTCTGTTACATTCTTGAAAAGGTATTGCAATAAAGTTTATCTCAGTGACTAATGATTACACTGTAATTGTGTCGTGTAAAACCAAGCTAGTAATTTTGTTGACCAAACCTTTTATCAGCAACAGACATTAATTAAAGGTTGTAGTTTTTCCTCCACATTTTCCACCTCGTTCCTATCAGACAGATAGTAATGGTAAAGGAGGGGGAAAGAACAGTGAAAACTTTTCATGACGTACATTTACAGGTTGTAAAACTCACTGCTGCAAAGCCATTACTGCAAAAAGTTATTGTGCAAATAATTTTTACTGTGGGAAATTTCCGTGAATGTAGGTTAAATGTACAATGTATGGCCCGGATTCACATACATCGGCGCATATATATGCCGCCATAGCATATCTCTTTTACGCTATGCCGGCGCAGCGAGGAGAGGCAAGCATGCAATTCACAAAGTAAATGCTCCCAACTCTGCGCCGGCATAGCGTATATTCGTAGGCGTAAGTGGAAGTAGGTGGAAGTGGGCTGGAAGTAGACATGTGCATTCGTTTTCGTTAGAATGCATTTTCGTCCGAAAATCGGGTATTTTCGTTATCGTTTTAACGAACGAAAACGAAAGCGCAAGAAACGGAAACCGAAAGATCCGACATAAAAAATGCTTTATTTTCGTTTTCGTTCAGATCCGACGATTTTCGATGCTTTGTCGAATTTCCATCGTTCAATTTCACAAAGTCATCGAAAATCGTCGTTCTGAATACAGGGAATTCCCTGTATTCAGAACGACGATTTTCGATGCTTTGTCGAATTTCCATCGTTTAATTAGATAAAGTCATCGAAAATCGTCGTTTTCGGACGAAAACTTTCCCGACCAAAACGAAATAAATCAAAACGATTTTTGGGAGTAACTAAATAAATTTATTTTCTGGACGAAAACGAAAAAACGAAACTAAATATTCAGTCTGCACATGTCTAGCTGGAAGTGGGCATGATCCATGTTAATGAAGCGTGACCCCATGCAAATGATGGGCCGGGTGCCAGACAAGTACTTAAAATGAACTGCGCATGCGTCGGGACATGGACGTATCCCCGTGTGCATGCGCACAACCACATCAAAACAACTGCCTAAGATACGCCGGATAACTGTGTACGCCGTGAACGTAACCTACGCCCAGCCAGACCCACGTCGGCCCATATTCACAGACGTCCAGCGTAAAATACGTAGGCTTGTGTTCCCTGTTCCATACCTTTGCATGGGTTGCGCCTCATGTATGGGGAATAACTTTACGCCGAACGTAAAGCTTACGCAAACCGCTTAAATCATGCGCCGGGCGCAAGTACATTCATGAATCGGCGTATCTCCCTCATTTGCATATATGAATAAAAAAACAATGGGAAAGCCACATGTGTCCAGCGTAAATATGCGCCCACTCTACGCCGGTGTAGGAAAGTTACGTCGGTGGGATAAAGCCTATTTTTAGGCGTATCTTAGTTTGTGGGTCGGCGCATAGCTACGACGGTGCACATTTGTACTTACTTTGGCGTATCTGGAGATACGTTGTCATAAGTGCTTTGTGAATCCGGGCTTATGTGTACATTAATAAATACATTTATAGGAATTTACATTTTTTATTGCTGCTCTTTAGCCCCCATTGTGGCAATCGGTATTATCTTATCTCTATTTGGTTCCACATACAATTATTGTTGCATGCTCCCTGATATTGATCAGACTTTTGGTGGATTGCCCGTGTACATCAACTAAACAACACATACAATGTAATTTCCCTTTTGTTGCCAGCAATACTCTGCTTAATTCAACAAGATTTAATCTAAAACAACCTATCATATCTGGATGGGCGGCCCTTATCTGAAATGATAATTCTCACCACATGGGCCATAACTCCCCATTAGGGTCCCTCTTGTCTCTCTAATCTCCATGGTAAAGTTGTACTTATTGTGATTCAGAATACTAATTGCTTTCAAAACAATGATATAGTGGTTTGCTACCTGCAAACCCCCTGTGTAGCCAGAATTTTCAAAGACCTCTTTGTTTTCGGGTCTCACAGCAGTCATAAATGGATATACAAAAAGTATAAATTCTCTACCTCTGTTGTGCTCTGTTCTGGGGGAGAGCACTAAGCTAAGGAAATATGGATGATCCTGCACACAGAAGGAGGTTTCAAAAAACCTTTGGGAACCTTGGACCGTGTGCAAGATCATTCATTCATTGATTATAAGCAGGGGGCAGACTGACCGGTCAGTCACTTCAGCCATGGTCCAAGGGTGCGGGGACAAAAAACTTGTGGCTGTGGGCCCCGGCGACCATCTTTTCAGGCCCACTCGGGCCCCAGCACTGCCTTGGAGAGTAAGGGCAAGCGCCACTAGATCACATAGAGCACCCACTGTCAATGACACCTGGCGCCCGCTGTCATCCGATTGTCCTGCCTCCTGGCTCCTTTGATAAGGATCCGGTCCAAGAGGCAGGACAGTGGATGACAGCGGCCACCAGGTGTCACAGCGGGAGATACCTGCTCTGTGTGATCTGGCGGCTCTCCACTCTGACCCCCATGCACTGATCAGGCTGCATTGAGGGGCACTGGTGAGGCTGCATTGACGGGCGCTATTGAGGCTGAGCTGATGGGCACTGGTGAGGCTGCATTGAGGGGCACTAGTGAGGCTGCATTAATGGGCACTGGTGAGGCTGCACTAAGAGACACTGGTGATGGGCACTAGTTAGGTACATTGATGGGCACTGATCAGGGTGCATTAATAGGCACTAGTGAGGCTGCATTGGTGAACCCTGAACAGGTGCTGCATTGATGGGCACTGGTGAAGCTGCATTGATGGGCATTGATTAGGCTGCACTAATGGGCACTGGTGAGGTTGCATTGATGAGCACTGATGAGGCTGCGCATCGTGATGGGCACTGGTGAGGCTGCATTGATGGGCATGGAGGAGGCTTCATTAATGAGCACTGGTGAGGCTGCTTTGATAGGCAATCGGATCCTTCTCAGTGTTATGTATGGAGACGAGTGAGGGGGAGATGGCCCCCACCATTGCAGGGCGGAAGCGATGTCAAAGCGTCCCTTCAGCCCATAGCTCTTATGGGACATTTTTTTTTTCAAACAACTTTTTTATTGCAGTTTAGTGTAAATATGAGATCTGAGGTATTTTTGACTCCAGATCTCATATTTAAGAGGTCCTGCGATGCTTTTTTCTATTACAAGGGATGTTTACATTGCTTGTAATACGAATAAAAGTGACACAATTTATTTTTTTAACCACTTAAGGACCCCTTCACGCCGATATACATCGGCAGAATGGCACGGCTGGGCACATCCGCGTACCTGTACGTGGACCTTTAAGCCCAGCCGTGGGGTGCACGCGGCCTGGTCCGAAGCTCCGGCTCCGCGATCGGTCCCCGAAGCTGAAGAACGGGGAGAGCCGTGTGTAAACGGGGCTTCCCCGTTCTTCACTGTGGCGCCCGCATTGATTGTGTGTTCCCTTACATAGGGAATCACAATCAATGACGTCACACCTACAGCCACACCCCCCTACAGTTAGTAACACAAATGAGGTCACACATAACCCCTTTAGCGACCCCTAGTGGTTAACTCCCAAACAGCATTTGTCATTTTCACAATAAACAATGCATTTTTGTGTTAAAATTATCCGAAGTGTCCGCCATAATGTCGCAGTCACAAAAAAAAACGCTGATCGCCGCCATTAGTAGTAAAAAAAAGAATTAATAAAAACGCAAAAAAACTATCCCCTATTTTGTAAATGCTAGACATTTTGCGCAAACTAGGTAGAAGAATATGTATCGGCCGTAACTGAGGAAAAAAACATTTTTTATATATATTTTTGGGGGATATTTAATATAGCAAAAAGTAAAAAAAATGACATTTTGAAAAACGACACAAAAAATTCAAGCATGTTCGAATTTTTTTGGTCGTTTTTTGAAGACATAAAACAACGTTTTGCCCACACACGATCATTTTAAATGACGTTTTTGAAAACGTCGTTTTTTTTCATCACTAAAATTGATCGTGTGTACGCTGCATTACTGTGAGGAAATCTTGGAACTTCCACTGATTTGTCTTCCCCCTTTCCATCTGCTGCCCAGGGGCGGACTGACAACTCATGGGGCCCCCGGGCAATAGAAGATTATGGGGCCCCCGGGCTTACAGATGGCCACCACGCCAGGAGGCAGTGCAGAGGCGGGGAAGATAAAATCTCAGGATTTTCACATCAAAAGCATGTCAGTATCGGACATATCAGGGACAGATGTAAAAAAAAACACTGATTTTGACATACTATCCCTGGTTTTACTGAGCCTGGCAACCCTGATGGGGCCCCCTAGTGGCATGGGGCCCTCGGGCAGTGCCCGAGTGACTCAATGGTCAGTCCGCCCCTGCTGCTGCCACATTTGGCACCTTTGGGAGGGGGGAGCAAATACCTTTGACAGGTATCCTGTTTCCACTCCCTGGAGTCCGGGCCATTAGGAGAGAGAAGCAAGGCCTCACGCATGCGCAGTAGGGTTCCCGTCCCAGCATGAAGCCGTAAGGCTACACTGCTGAGTTCCCTTACCCGAAATGGCGGCTGCATGCACCTGACAGCTGTTGGAAACATCAACTGCGGTGCCGACATCGCTGGACTGGAATAAATTGATACCCAACATGTAAAAATCTCCATAGGTGACGTTTAAAAAATTCTACAGGTTGCATGTTTTGAGTTACAAAGGAGGTCTAGGGCTAGAATTATTGCCCTCGCTCTAACGATCGTGGCGATATGGGGTCGCTACTTACCTATGCGTTTGCTTCTGTAAACTCGGCGGGACAGGGCGCATTCAAATTTTATTTTGTTCTTATTTATTTTATTTTTATTTTTACACTATTCTTTAACCACTTATGACCTGGACCTTTAGGCAGCTAAAGGACCCGGCCAGGTTTTGCAATTCGGCACTGCGTCGCTTTAACTGACAATTGCGCGGTCGTGCAACGTGGTTCCCAAACAAAATCGGTGTCCTTTTTTTCCCACAAATAGAGCTTTCTTTTGGTGACATTTTATCACCTCTGCGGTTTTTATTTTTTGCTCTATAAACAAAAATAGAGTGACAATATTGAAAAAAATGCTATATTTTGTGCCATAAAAAGTGATGGTGTGTGGGCAAAACGACGTTTAAAACAACGTTTTTAAACCCGCGCATGCTCAGAAGCAAGTTATGAGACGGAGCTTCAATGGAACAGAGTGCCGTCAAACGTGGTGTACGTAACCGCGCTTTGCTAGAGCTTTTTGGAAAAACGATGGTGTGTATGCAACGTCGTTTTGGAAAATGAAGTTTGAAAAACGTTGTTTTGTTTCATCACAAAAAGTGATCGTGTGTACGCGGCATAAGAACTGTGAAAATGTGGAATAGACTCCCTTCAGAGGCGGTTCTGTGTAGCTCAGCAGATTGCTTTAAAAAAAGCCTGTATTCTTTCCTAAATATACATAATATAAGTGGATACTAACATTTAAAGGTAACGTATCTGATTGCCTCTCGGGGGTCAGGAAGGAGTATTTTCTTTGTTGGAGCCAATTGAATCATTCTTTGTTGTCTTTTTCTGCCTTCCCCTGGATCAACTGTGGGTATAGGATTGTTTACAGTATATAGGATTGCATATTTTTCCCCCTTTTATTGGTTGATCTAAATGGACTTGTGTCTTTTTTTAACCAGACTAACTATGTAACTCCACTATGGTGACACTTCACATTGTTGTAGCTAAAGGTCATGCCCGTAACTCAGTTGATTATTGTGTGGATCAAGTGAGGAACAAGGTATAACCAGGCTGGCTGCTTAGCATTGTGAAGGCCATAACCCCACACATAACCTGCTTCATAAATGAGTGGACGGGGAATTGCCTGTGCAAAACTTGGATGTTTGCCCTTCATATGAAAGTGTATACTGAGTTTTTTTCAAAATGCAAGCTAGCTGGGTTTTATGCATTCTCAGAGGACAAATAAAGTCAAGTTTCCAGAATGCAGCATAATTAAAATATGAAAACTGACAGGCCATACACATAAATTACACACAGCCGGTGTCTTCACACTCTGGCGACTTGTTGACAATATGAGAGTCAAACGGGTAGTTAAACTGCAGTAATAAAGTGGTTAATCAATAAAGAAATAGGTATTTGGTGTAATGACATTGCATATATTGAGGTTGTGTATTCAAGTAGGATGTAAAAAAGTACAGAACTACTATCAGATATGCGAGAACATGGTAAACACGAGGATAAACATTTGCTCTTTCAGGGTAAACTTGATCCCTAACAACATTAAAGTAGAGTTCTAAATGTAAATGTGGAAGTTCCGTTTCAAGAACTCCTCACCCCTTACATGCCACATTTGTCATGTCATTTGTTTTGGAGGTGGGGGGGTACCTACTTTTGACAGGTACCCAGCTCCCACTTCCTCTCAGGCCCCCAGGCCACTCGAGTGGAAGTTCTTCTCGTCAGCTCCCTCTCTACAAACTTTTGGGACATGTCACACATTTTGAGAAGATCGCCCAGCCATTAACCACTTTAGCCCCGGACCATATTGCTGTCCAAAGACCAGAGCACTTTTTGTGATTCGGCACTGCGTCGCTTTAACTGACAATTGCGCGGTCGTGCGATGTGGCTCCCAAACACAATTTAAGTCCTTTTTTTCCCCACAAATAGTGGTAGTTGATCACCTCTTCGATTTCTTGCGCTATAAACAAAAAAAGAGCGACAATTTTGAAAACAATTTAATATTTTTAACTTTTTGCTATAATAAATATCCCCAAAAAACATATAATTTTTTTTTCACAGTTTAGGCCAATACATATTTTTCTACATATTTTTTCCCACAAATAGAGCTTTCTTTTGGTGGTATTTGATCATCTCTGCGTTTTTTATTTTTTGCGCTATAAACAAAAATAGAGCGACTATTTTGAAAAAAATTCAATATTTTTTACATTTTGCTATAATAAATATCCCTAAAAAAAAAAAAAAATTCCTCAGTTTAGGCCGATACGTATTCTTCTACATATTTTTCATTTAAAAAAAAATCTCAATTAGCGTTTTTTTGATTGGTTAGCGCAAAATTTATAGCGTTTACAAAAAAGGGGGTAGTTTTATGGCATTTTTATTAATATTTTTTTTTTACTAGTAATGGCGGCGATCAGCGTTTTTTTTGGGTACTGCAATATTATGGCGGACACATCGGACACTTTTGACACATTTTTGGGACCATTGGCATTTTTATAGTGATCTATGCTATAAAAATGCATTGGATTACTATAAAAATGCCATTGGCAGTGAAGGGGTTAACACTAGGGGGCAGGGAAGGGGTTAAGAGTGTTCCTATTTGTGTTCTAACTGTATGGGGGGGTGGACTCACTAGGGGAAATCACTGATCTTCTGTTCATACATTGTATGAACAGAAAATCAGAGTTTCCCCCGCTGACAGGAACGAAAGCTATGAGTTTACACACAAAGCTCCCGTTCCCTGCTCTGTAACGAGCAATCGCGGGTGCCCGCCGGCTATCGTACCCACTGGGCACGCGTGCGGGACTCGGGGGGCGTGCGGGGGGCGCGCGCGCCGCCGGCCCCCTAGTGGCTGAAAAGTAGAGGACGTAGAGCTACGTGCTCCCGCGAGACCGCGCCACTGTCCCGCAGTAATATGACGGTGGGCGGTCGGGAAGCAGTTAAGGAGGCGCAGTGGGACTCTCGCATGTGCAGTGCGCATCCAGCTTTAAAGCCTTAAGCTATGTCAGCCTGGTGCCCACCCTTGTGATGCTGGTGACAGGGAGAGAACCAAGGGTCTGGGGGTCGCCTCGCTGGATCGTGGGACAGGTGAGTGTGTGTACTGTATATTAAAAGTCAGTAGCTACACTTTTTGTAGTTGATGACTTTTAATAAACACAAAAAACGACTGGAACTCAGCTTTAATGTAAAATTCCAGGCAAAGCTTTTCTTCTAGTTTAAGAAAAAGGGATGAACATCTGTTAGGCTTTATTACTACATTGAGGGGAAAAAGTATTTGAACCCCTGCTGATTTTGTATGTTCACCCACTGACAAACAAATTAGCAGTCTAATTTTTATGGTAGATTTATTTTACCAGTGAGAGACAGAATAACAACAAAAATATCCAGAAAACGCCTTTCAAAAAAGTTATAAATTGATTTGCATTTTAATGAGTGAAATAATTATTTGATCCCCTACTAATCAGCAATATTTCTGGCTCCAAGGTGTCTTTTATACAAGTAATATGCTGAGATTAGAAGCACGCTCTTAAAGGAAGTGCTATGCTCCTAATCTCAGCTTGTTACCTGTATAAAAGACACCTGTTAACCGAAGCAATCAATCAATCAATCAGATTCCAATCTCTCCGCCATGGCCAAGACCAAAGAGCTATCCAAGGATGTCAGGGACAAGATTGTAGACCTACACAAGGCTGTCATGGGCTACAAGACCATCGCTAAACAGCTTGGTGAGAGGGTGACAACAATTGGCTCCATGCAAGATCTCACCTTATGGAGTTTTATGATCATGGCAAAGGTGAGGAATCAGCACAGAAGTACACAGGAGAATCTTGTCAATGATCTCAAGGCAGCTAGAACCATAGTCACCAAGAAAACAATTGGTAACACACTATGCCGGTGAAGGACTGAAATCCTGCAGCGCCCACAAGGTTCCCTGCTCAAGAAAGCCCATGTACAAGCCAGTTTGAAGTTTGCTAATGAACATTTGAATCATTCAGAGGAGAACTGGGTGAAAGTGTTGTGGTCAGATGAGACCAAAATCAAGCTCTGTTACATCAACTCAACTCGCCGTGTTTGGAGGAGGAGGAAAGCTGCCTATGACCCCAAGAACACCCCATCATCAAACATGGAGGTGGAAACTTAATGGTTAGGGGTGTTTTTCTGCTAAGAGGACAGGACAACTTCACTGCAAGGGAGGATGGACGGGGCCATGTAGAGTCACGTTAGCGCCGGAAGACGCTCTGATATAAAGTTCGAATTGCCTTTTTTTTATACAGTTTAGACACTGGGACACATAGGGCCAGATTTAGAGAGAACTTACGCCGACGTATCTGTTGATACGCCGCGTAAGTTCTAAGATGCGCCGTCGTATCTGTGTTCTGTATTCAGAAAGCAAGATACGCCAAAATTTGGCTAAGATACGACCGGTGTAAGTCTCTTACGCCGTCGTATCTTAGTTGCATATTTACGCTGGCCGCTAGGTGGCGCTTCCGTAGATTTACGCGTCGAATATGCTAATGAGCTAAATACACCGTTTTTTGGTTTGTTTACGGTAGCAAACACTTCCATACAGATACCCTAGGCAATAAAATGCGGGCGTTGCAATTTTTATATCACACAGTATTTGCACAGCAATTTTTCAATCGCTTTTTCTGGGAAAAATACTTCCTGAATTTCCTGAGTTTCCTGAATTTAAAAAAAACAAAACACTAAGGTTAGCCCATTTTTTTTGTATAATGTGTGACATAATGTTGCGCTAAGTAAATAGATACCTAACATGTGACGCTTTAAAATTTCAAACACTTGTTGAATGGTGCCAAACTTCAGCACTTAAAAATCTTCATGGGCAACGCTTAATTTTTTTTTTACAGGTTACCTGTTTAGAGTTACAGAGGAGGTCTTGGGATAAAATTGTTGCCTTCACTCTAATGGTCATGGCAATACTTCACATGTATGGTTTGAACGTCATTTACATACGTTGGCGGAAAGTACGTTTGCGTTCGCTTCTGCGTGCAAGCACACAGGGACAGGGGTGCTTTAAAACATTTTATTTTATTTTATTGTTAATTTAATAAAAAAATAATAGTTTTTAAACCTATCCTTTATTTTATTTTTTATCACTTTTATTCCTATTACAAGGAATGCAAACATCTTGTATAATATAAATAGGGCATGACAGGTCCTCTTTATGGAGACATCTGCAGTCTATAATACCCCACATCTCTCCTCTAGGCTGGAAAGCCTGAGATAAAAAACAAAAAATGATCTTGGTTTTTCAGCCAAATACATGGCAGTGTTTACAACTGCTGGGCCGGACATGACATCATAATTTCGCGCCCGGCCTCCGAAGGTCATAGAGACTGCTGGGGACCATCTGGTCTGCAGTATTCTCTATAGTGAACTTCCACTGCCGACGGCATTCCATTTCCAGCTCGCCAATCGCACGGGCGAGCCGGTAGAAGCACCAGAGGAGTTGAGAGGGGTGACATCTCCTCCCGCCACCTGTAAAAACAATCAAGCAGCTGAACAGCTGCTATTTGTTCTTGCAGTTATCCCCACTTAAAGCGGATCTCCCGCTACCATTCGTTTTTTTGGGGCATTAAATTATTTAAGGCGTACTCACTCTTTTGCTGTTTTTAGTCATCCGCTTTCCGATTTCATCTGGAATTATAACTTAAATTTTCTTTGTAAAGCTGTTTTCAATTTGCTTGTAGGCATTAGAAGCCTACAAGAACTTACTTCCTTGTTGCGGTGAATGCTGATCTCCCAGCATTCACCGCTCGTTCCCACGCATGCTCAGTTCCGTCACCACCATCTTGTTACACCCCGCACTCGTGCACAGTAATGATAGAGTGAGAAGGGGGCATGCAGACATATTGTTACACCCACCAAAGTTTTAGATTTCACAGTTATTTTTAACACAAAACAGAGCGTATATGCTTAAATACAGTATTTGTAAATCCAACGTCTGTTTACATGTTAAATGTGAAAAGCAGCAGCAAACCTGCCTACTTTACATGGTTGCTAATGTGACAGAACACCTCTGATTTTCACATTTAACATGTAAACAGTCCGTCGGATTTCCAAATACTGTATTTAAGCATATACCGTATTTATCGGCGTATAACGCGCACTTTTTTCCCCTTAAAATCAGGGGGAAATCGTGGGTGCGCGTTATACGCCGATCCGCGCTGTCTCTGAGCGTTGCCGACATAGACCAAGACAAGCCGAGTGTACCCGAGTGTACTGCTCCGCTCGCAGTCACACCCTGTCCCGCCTCCTAGCCTTTATGCGAGAGGAGCCAAGCGTGAGCCTAGCCGAGTGCGCAGTACACTCGGGTACACTCGGCTCGGCTCGGTCTATGTCGGCGGTCCTCAGAGACAGCGCGCTCTGAGCCGAGAGAAGCAGGGAGGACACCACCAAGGCCGCAGACGGATGCCGGACAAGGCCGCCGATGGACGCCGGGCAAGACACCGATGAGGGGCATTCAAATTGTAAGTATTTTTTTTTCCTTAAAGCGGAGTTCCACCCAAAAATTGAACTTCCGCTAATCCCACTCCTCACCCCCTTACATGCCACATTTGGCATGTAATTTATTTGGGGGGGGGAGTGGGGGCTTCAGGAGGAGTGGGACTTCCTGTCCCACTTCCTGCTTCCGCCGAGGGGATGGTTAGGCGATTAAGCTTAATCACCTACAGCAGCCCCTTCCTGTAGGCGATAGCATGGGACACATGACAGGCCCCATGCAATCGCCTGTCCAATCAGCGGCAGGCCGCGCCACTCGCGCATGCGCAGTGCCGCTCGCGCATGCGCAGTGGGTGCCCGGCCGTGAAGCCGAAGGCTGGGTGCCCACAGTTGTGATGAGGATGCCGGCCGGGGAGGGGGGGAGAGGAGCGGAGCCCTGGTCGGCGCGTCACTGGAATGCTGGAGCAGGTAAGTGTCTGTTTATTAAAAGCCAGCAGCTACACTTTTTGTAGCTGCTGACTTTTAATAAACACAAATATTGGGTGGAACACCCCTTTAAACTTCCCTTCTAGGCCTGGGGTGTGCGCTATACGCCGGCCGGTGCGCAGTATACCCCGACAAATATGGTAAGCTCCGTTTTGTGTTGAAAATAAGTGTGAAATTTAAAAGTCCAGTGGAAGTAACAATATATCCGCTTGCCCCCTTCTCACTCTATCATTACTGTGCAAGAGTGTGAGATGTAGCAAGATGGCGGCGAGGCCCCGCAATGACTTCTGGGAGCAATGAGAAAAGCTCCCAGGACACAATGTGGTTACTTGAAATGACGCACTAACCGCAGACTACCCGCACATCACACAGACAGGAAGCACAGTTAAAGATGTGGAAAACAATGGTACTGTACAAAAAAAAAATTTTCCCATTTGAACTGCATTAGAGGCTGCTGTATGTTTGAGCTTCTGTATTCAAATAGGGTGGAGCTCCGCTTTAAAGCCCAGGATGTCATATGACATACCGTGGTATGGAAGTGATTAATGACTTGGAGAGGGTCTGCAAAGAGGAGAGAGGCAAAATCCCTCCTGAGATATGTGCAAACCTGGTGATCAACTAACATCTGACCTCTGTGATTGCCAACAAGGGTTTTGCAATCAAGTACTAAGTCATGTATTGCGAGGGACCAAATACTTATTTCACTTGTTAAAATGAAAATCAATTTATAACTTTTTTATTTATCAATTTATAACTTATAACTGGATATTTTTGTTGTTATTCTGTGTCTCACTGTTAAAATAAACCCACCATTAAAATGATAAATTGATCATTTGTCAGTGGGCAAACATATAAAATCAGCAGGGGATCAAATACTTTTTTCCTTTCCACTTTATTTGTGTCCTTGCTGGGGAAGTGCCTATCACTCGACTTCATTCACTATATTATGTGCATGTATATTGAAAGGCAGCCATAAATAATCAGACCCTTCACCAGTTGCAGCTAAATATTTTAGAATTGCTAAAACTTGTAGTTAATATGTACATTGTGGTGCTTGATGCTCTGCAGTCCCCCACAGGCAGCGCACGATTGGAGGAGGCCAGAGAGAACTCTGGGAATGACCTGGGGAAAGTGCTGCAGCTCCTGCTCCCGGCCGCCATCCAGATGCAGCAGGAAGTCCTCCAGAACTACGGCTTCAGCCCGGATGGAGAGGGTGTCCTCCGATTCACCCGTCTGGTCAAATCGTTCGAGGCGCAGGACCCCGAGATCGCAGCCATGTCCAATAAACTGAAATCCTTCTTCCTACCCCCCTTACCCCTCCCCCCACATGGCGGGCTCCCCATGCCCTCCTCCTAAAACATTCCCCCTCCCCTTCCCCTCCCCCTGGGATCTCCTCGTCACACGCGGGGCTGTGTGTTCAGGACACGCCCGCTCTTCCATTCATAATAAACGTTTCTCATTTAAAAAAAAAAAAATATGTACATCGTTTTGAGTTCAAATCTTTAGATCACCTAGAGGGGAATGTTTTTTGAATCCTTCAAATTTTCCTGAGTGCTGCTTTGTTGAATGGATCAATGAAAACGTTTTTTTCTTGACCCATGCACAGAAAAAACAAACCAAAAAATAAATCACTCTGGAGCTAGATACGGGTGTCGAGTCTGGCTCGGAGTGAATTTTTTATACCAAAAGTGGTATCCCCGAGCCTGACTCAGGTATCGCATTGCAAGATACAGGGGGAAGTTACTTACCTTGTCCCTGAATCCTGTAATGTGTCCCCACTGTGTGTGCGAGCTCCTCCGCTGTGTCTCCTCGCTCAATTCACAGTGCCGCCGAGCTCCATTCCCTGCGACGTTACGACGCACCGGGATGGAGGTCGGCGCCAAATTCAAAAAGTAAAAAACACAATACACATACAGTATTCACCCTTTTTTCCTAGTAGTCCAGTGTTCTGCATGCAGTTTTATATAAT
This sequence comes from Rana kukunoris, assembly GCA_029574335.1. Classification (NCBI taxonomy): domain Eukaryota; kingdom Metazoa; phylum Chordata; class Amphibia; order Anura; family Ranidae; genus Rana; species Rana kukunoris. Next base: position 235,197,387 of record CM056049.1, on the reverse strand, counting down.
AAAAACTGTTCTTTCTGCCTGGAAACTGGAGATTGTCCATAGCAACCAAAAAGTGTCCCTTTACATCAAAAGTGCTTTTAGAGCTAGAAAACAGCTAGAAATCACTTGCAGAGTTGAGCGATAGTGATTTGTGGGGAAATTCATCATCAAACAATAAAAATAATGACAGCGACAATTCTGCAACTGAGCAAATTTCAGTGTTTTTGATTTGATTACATTATTGAATAATTTTTATTATAATTACATTATTTGTTATAATTATTTATAGTTACTTATTATATTATAATTTATGATTTTGTGTTTCAAACTTTATCATACCGGGATGTCAACTAGACTCTTGTTTGGACAGATTTAAGTGAGTTATTCGTAAGAATTGCAGGCCTGCAATATAAAATGCCAAATTTCCATGCAAAAAATTGTACCGCTTTTGATACAAAATTCCAGACATAATCATACCGCCAGAGAGGTTAAGAGGGTGTTACAAGAACAGGTAGTTTACTAATATGCTGTATATGTTCTTTGTCTCTGTATAAGATCTTGTGTGAGATGTGCTCTTTCTATATTTCTAATTTCCAATAAGTGAAAAATTACTACAGAGCCACTAAATGAGTGCTTTGGAACATTTCTGGATGAATGATAAGCCCCCCTTATGTGAAAATGTTACTTTTATAAGATCTATGGTATGACTGTCATGGCAGGAGGTCCTTCTGCCCCCAACACGGAAGACTGTGTAAAAATGTTTGCAGCTAAGTGCAGTTCAATTTTCACAGCCCTGGTAGCTACCGTGGAGCCCTCACAGGGAATATAAGTGTCCATAGAAATCTTTATGCTCCAGGTCCTGCCAGAAGGAGCCCAGTATAGTGAAACCTTGGACTGGAAGGCCCAAAAATTTCATACAAGAAGGTCTCTTTTTTCCAACTTGCTATACACACCATTGTGGGTGACCACAAACATTTGAGATTTTAGTTGTACCTTTATTCCTTCAACACAGAACATGAGGAAATTGTCTGAAATGTTTGACTCAATCCAAATGCAGCTCCAAAGCTGGAAGAAAACCAGTAATTTTGTACTATAGTATGGCTGGCTAGTCATGAGATTTTGCCAAGAATCTAAGAAGCGTCAGTTTCATTCTTTTAATGGATATTTTTAATGGCAGTATTAAAAAAGTACAGTACAAATCATAGACATGCTTTTTGAATAAGGAGCTTAAGAAAGTCTGAAGAACCATATTTACCTAAAGAGATATACAAACTAATATCGTAATTGTAATGTCCCAAGGTGACTGTTCCTGTTTTTCGACTGCAACCTGAGAGTTATATGGGTTGATCTATTACCATCTGCAAAGCACTCGTGAATGTTTATGCTCTTTTATCCTCTCATACACTATTTATGCCATTCATTTTTAATTTGGGCTTGGCATACTCTTGGGCTGGCATTACATGTTATAATATTTTTGCTAATTTCTTCTAGATGTTACATTTTAAATTCACGTACCTAAACATATTTTTTTAATGTCTCCCTATTTTATGTCACTGCTTCGTATATGTATTGCATGTTTTGTTACTATATACTCACATTTTTGGACAATGAGAATTATTTTTCCATACTATTATGTTTAATTGTTTTGCTCTAAATATTTTATACAATTATCCACTCTTTCAGATTGTATACATTTAATCGTTTTTAGTTATTCACGTTGACATTGTGCTTTTCCCTTCAGGTTTTATTATCTGTAATTGTAGCCATGATAAAATATTTAAGCGTATCAAGACAGCTACAGTCTCTCAGGTGAACTTATTGCTTTTTTTCAAGTAAGTGGTACAGCTGAAACAAGAAAGCTGATAATAGTGTATCAGGTTTAAGAGTCAAAAGCACATCAGGGAATTGCATTATCCACAAATATTTCTTTTTTTTATCAGTGGTATTACACATGCTACACTGAAGGCTTTCAGTAGGTCCAGGTTTACTGAAGATTTTCATTAAAAATCTTTGAGACAATTTTAGATGTATTTTTTATTTTACTTATACTTTATACTGTGTCAGCACTTTTTCTACATGACATTTGGAGAAAACACTTAACTACTTACAATCGAATGTACTTAGCACAAACACATGCACCCACCACTGGGTTGTTTTGGGTAGAAGTCCATTAACCTGCCAGTTTAGTGGTGGTTTATTTACTAAAGGAGTAAAGAAAGTTCACTTTGCAATATGAACATTCTTCAGTAAATTATCAAAACAGAGATAATTGAGGACCATGTTGGGAACACAGCAGTAATGTATTTAGGTTTTGTGCTGCCCTAGGCCTGACTAAACTTGTGCACCCCCTAATTTAAATATGACCCACCCCTTCCTGTCAAGGCCACACCCCTTTCTGTTTAAGACCCGCCCTGAAATTTTCAAGTGGGAACACTAGTTCTTAGAGCTTGGGGGGGGGGGGGGCAATGGTTTCCCTTAATTTGCATAGATTTGCTCTCACTTCCTGTTTGGCTATGGGGCAGGAAGTGAAAGGAAATCTCTGCAATGGGACAGGAATGGTAAAAAATAAACTGACCGGGGCTATAACCCTCCCTTACTCTATCCAAAATGAAAAAAAAAAAAGTGTTGCCCTTAGTTCTACTTTAAGCACAAATTTCTGATAATTTCATGGAGATGACTTATGCCGTGTACACACGATAATTTTTCAGCATGGAAAAAACGTTGGGCCAGATTCACATACAATTACATTGGCGCAGAGTATCAGAGATACACTACGGCGCCGTATTTTACCTGGCTCTACGACGAATTCATGTAGATTTTGGCCCGTAACATACGGCGGCGTAGTGTATTCTCGCGGCGGAATCTAAATACGCGATTAGGGGGCGTGAAGCATTTAAATTAGGCACGTATGGCCCGTAACGAAGTTCAGAAATTTCCCGCCGTGCATTGCGCGAAATAACGTCGATATGTCATTTGTTGTTTGAGTAGCGCCGTTTACGTACATTCCTATTCCCGGACGACTTACGTAAAAAATAAAAACAAACGTTAAAATTCGACACGGGAACGACGGCCATACTTAACATGGGCTGTCTAATATTAGACCAGATAAAAGCTGGAATAACTTTACACGGCAAAAAGATGACTACAGATGCCGTAAGAGATTGCGAATGATGCTCGTAACTTCGTGGATCGTCTGAAAAAGCTCATTTGCATACCCCGACGCGGAAAACGCCGGGAACTCCACCCAGCGGCTGCAAAATTATTGCAGCGTAGATCCGAAGGCGTACGAACACGTAAGCCAGTTGGATTGAAACCCGAAGCCGTCGTTTCATGGTTTGAGGCTTCAGACTAATGAAACGACGCGCGTAATTTGAAAGTACTCCGGTCTAACGCGAGATAGACCGGAGTAAGGGCTCTGTGAATCTGGCCCGTTGTTTTTGAAAAACGTAATTTAAAATGATCGTGTGTGGGCAACGACAACATTTTTTTTTTAACATGCTGCATTTTTTTAACGTTGTTTTAAACAATGTCGTTTTTCGGGTTGCAAAAAATTATCGTGTGTGGGCTAAAACGATGTTTTAAACCTGCGCATGCTCAGAAGCAAGATATGAGACGGGAGCGGACTCTTTCCGTGCTGCCCCCCCTGCAAAGTGCTGCCCTAAGCCTGGGCCTTGTTGGCCTAGGCCAGGATACAGCGTTGGAACACAGCAGTTAAATTCACAAAGGCAGCTGAGGGCTTTTAACCAAACCAAAGAACATGTGTTCATGTACAATTGTCTATCATTTACTGCAGCTATGGAGAAACCGCAAAACGCACCACAATTTTGCTGCAGTTTTGCCACGTTTTGTATTTTCCTGCTACTGGCCATCAAAATGTTCCTGCGGCCGGCCATCAAAATGTTCCTATTCTGAATGAGATTCTTCTGTGATTCAGGAGAGGGAGGTTGAGGGAGGTTGAACCTCACCTAACTGCAGCAGATCCCAAACTCTCTTAAATGCCTATGTGTATATTGACACATAGGCTGTTACGTAGTTGAGTTTAGGCTTAATGGAGTTGAGTTTAGGAGCTTTGGAAAAAAAAAGCCAAAAGCTCCTAAACTCAAGTTTAGGAGCTGATAGTGTACATCAAGCATATGTTGGGTGAGACTCTGGGGTAACCATTCAAGAAAGAAAATGTGGTTTCCTTTCTATGTCCAGCTATCTACTAAAAACTAGCTGCCCCAAACTGCACCCCTTTTTCTACACTCAGCAACATAAAGTTAAAGTGATATTAATGGTTCATTAAAAATAAAATTAACGCACGTATCAAACTTACCTGCTCTGCACTGGCGTAGTGGGGGGGGGGGGGGCAGGGGGGGCTGTCGCACCGGGCGAAAAATGGGGGGGGGGCGAATCCATCCACCGGCTCCGCGGAGCGCTCCGGAGCCTCGGCCTAGGAAAGTCCCCGGCTTCGGCCTAGCTCCGGAGTGGCGGCCATCTTGGTACACCCGGCGGCGGCCCTCCTCTCTGTTCACACCCACAGAGGAGGAGGAGCCCGCGCTTGAGGGAAACCACACACGCCGCTGTCTGAGGTCTGAGGTCTGCACTACTGGGGGTTACTGTCTGAGGTCTGCACTACTGGGGGTTATTGTCTGAGGTCTGCACTACTGGGGGTTATTGTCTGAGGTCTGCACTACTGGGGGTTATTGTCTGAGGTCTGCACTACTGGGGGTTATTGTCTGAGGTCTGCACTACTGGGGGTTAATGTCTGAGGTCTGCACTATTGGGGGTTAATGTCTGAGGTCTGCACTATTGGGGGTTACTGTCTGAGGTCTGCACTACTGGGGGTTAATGTCTGAGGTCTGCACTATTGGGGGTTAATGTCTGAGGTCTGCACTATTGGGGGTTACTGTCTGAGGTCTGCACTACTGGGGGTTACTGTCTGAGGTCTGCACTATTGTGGGGGTTACTGTCTGAGGTCTGCACTACTGGGGGTTACTGTCTGAGGTCTGCACTACTGGGGGTTACTGTCTGAGGTCTGCACTACTGGGGGTTTCTGTCTGAGGTCTGCACTACTGGGGGTTACTGTCTGAGGTCTGCACTACTGGGGGTTACTGTCTGAGGTCTGCACTACTGGGGTTACTGTCTGAGGTCTGCACTACTGGGGGTTACTGTCTGAGGTCTGCACTATTGTGGGGGTTACTGTCTGAGGTCTGCACTACTGGGGGTTACTGTCTGAGGTCTGCACTATTGTGGGGGTTACTGTCTGAGGTCTGCACTACTGGGGGTTACTGTCTGAGGTCTGCACTACTGGGGGTTATTGTCTGAGGTCTGCACTACTGGGGGTTAATGTCTGAGGTCTGCACTATTGGGGGTTACTGTCTGAGGTCTGCACTATTGGGGGTTACTGTCTGAGGTCTGCACTATTGGGGGTTACTGTCTGAGGTCTGCACTACTGGGGGTTACTGTCTGAGGTCTGCACTATTATGGAGGTTACTGTCTGAGGTCTGCACTACTGGGGGTTACTGTCTGAGGTCTGCACTATTATGGGGGTTACTGTCTGAGGTCTGCACTATTATGGGGGTTACTGTCTGAGGTCTGCACTATTATGGGGGTTACTGTCTGAGGTCTGCACTATTATCTGGGGGTTACTGTCTGAGGTCTGCACTATTATGGGGGTTACTGTCTGAGGTTTGCACTATTATGAGTGCCCCCAGAGTGTTGCCCCCCCAGAGTATTGCCCAGCATTGCAGAGTATTGCAGCAGGGATGGCTGAGCAGGGAGGGATGGATGGATGGATCTGTGACTACATTTGTCACAGATCCAGCCCGCAGCACTGGCGCTGCCATCCGCTCCCTCCCCTCTCCTCTCACACTGTACCGATCGGTACAGAGAGAGGAGTGAGGAACCGGCGTCATCAAATGACGCCGGTCTGTTTACATCTGATCGCGCCGTCATTGGACGGCGCGATCACGTGGTAAACCGCCGCTATCAGCGGCGATTTACCGTGATCCGTGACCCGCCGGGTCCTCTGGACCCGGCGGTCACGGACATTCCCGTGTGCGCGCCCCAGGGGGCGCGCGGGAGCGCGACTCTGGAATCACGTTATATAACGTGATCCCAGAGTTAAGCAACCACCTTGCCGCCGTTATTTTTCGGCAGGTGGTTGCTAAGTGCTTAAGGAGGAACTTGACTCTAATGCAGGGCTCGAAATTTCAAGTCTTGAGCCACTAGCCAGGCCTCAAGGGTTACTCACCATCAGTTGCCCAACCCAATGCCTACCCTGCTCCGCCCCTAATTCTGCTGCTAATCACGCCCTCATAAATTATCTCATGAAATGACACTTAAATGTTTTATGCAGAATTAAGTTACGGAAATAAATATTAACAACAACTTTATCAGTTCCCCTCAGCACAGCCTCACCTGTGCTCATCAATGCAGCCTCACTGTGCCCCACATTGCAGCCTCACTGTGCCCCCATTGCAAACTCATTATGCCCCCATTATGGAGTCAATGTGCCCCCCATTGCAGAGTCATTGTGCCCCCCATTGCAGAGTCATTGTGCCCCCCATTGCAGAGTCCTTGTGGCCCCATTGCAAAGTCCTTGTGCCCCCCATTGCAGAGTCATTGTGCCCCCCATTGCGGAGTCATTGTGCTCCCCATTGCAGAGTCCTTGTGCCCCCCATTGCAGAGTCATTTTGCCCCATTGCAGAGTCCTTGTGCCCCTCATTGCAGAGTCCTTGTGCCCCCAATTGTGAAGTCCTTGTGCCCCTCATTGCAGAGTCATTGTGCCCCCCATTGCGGAGTCATTGTGCCCCCATTGCAGAGTCATTGTGCCCTCCATTGCTGAGTCTTTGTGCCCCCCATTGCGAAGTCATTGTGCCCCCTATTGCGGAGTGCTAGTGCCCCCATTGCAGAGTCCTTGTGCCCCCATTGGCGGCCAGATCATGACAGGATGAAGAGGAAAGCTGCAGATCGCAGATCGGTATTGCCCGCTGTTAGAACTTACATTGCAATTTCCTCCACTCTGCTCGCTCACACAGCCCTGTGCCTGTGATAGACAACACGTCCCAGCATTGGACCCGCATTCTGTCTATCACAGGTGTGGAGTCAGGAGGAGGCGGGGCTGTGTGAGCGAACAGAACGGAGGAAATTTCAATGTAAGCTCTAACAGCGGGCACTACCGCTCTGCGATCCGCAGCGCTCCTATTCCTCCGTGATCTCTGCCATCGGGGCAATCGCTAGGAGAACAGCCCCTGATCAACCCAGCCCACTGCGGTGCTCGCCCCCCCCACTCCCAGGCAGCCCAGCTCCTCGCCAGACCTAACTTTCCACTCGCAAAATGCGAGTGGAAAATTTGAGGTCTGTATTAATACACCCCCTGAAGTGTGTTAGAAACAGTACACCACTAAATGCACTGTAGATATAGGCTACACTGAGTGCAGGGTATATATAGTATATTATATATCAAATACACTAACTGAATAACCTGCTTGCCTAATCTAACTCAAGCTATCTCTCTGTCCACGCCAACAACACTACACACGGCCCCTATGTAAGCAGCCTTATATAGTGTGGGGCGTGGACTTAGTCCCCCTGAGGCATGATTGGCCAAAGTCACCCTGCTTTTGGCCAATTATGTCTCTCTTAGCAGAGTGCGTTGTGATTGGCCAAAGCATGCAGGTCAGGTGCAGGCTTTGGTCAATTATCATACAACAATGCACTGCTATCTCACAGTGCATTATGGGGCATTCCACGGCAATCAAACTTCCCATGAACGCCCCATAATGTTCGCTGTTCGATGGACACCCGATGTTCGAGTTGAAGGCAAACCCTACTCAGCAATACAAGCTTAACCCCTTACACTGCCTTGCAATTCCAGACAGCAAACAAAGTTACAGAACACACACAGGAACAACCTTAATAACAGAACAAATTAAAGTAGGCACCAGACTACAAAGCCAAGGATTGAGTACCTTGGCGCATCCCATTTTGAGGAAGAAAGCAATTATTTGCAACATTCTGTTCACTGTCCTGAAATAAGGAATGTAAGACATTATTATTATACAGGATTTATACAGCGACAACAGTTTACGCAGCGCTTTACAACACTAAAAGGCAGACAATACACTTATAATATAATAAAATGCAAGAGGATTAAGAGGGCCCTGCTCAGAAGAGCTTACAATCTAATAGACATGAGAATACCTTCTTTTCTAAAGAAGTGTTTACTGTGCTACACACCAATTAACTTGAAAGGCTTTTTTATTTGTTTAGTCCCTTCTCACCGTGACCTGTTTGGTTACACTGTCTTATTGGAAGCCATGCACCACAGAAGTAATGGTTTTCATATACTGCACTGATGATGGCCAAAAAGTCTGAAACAGCTCAATGCTTTTTGGAGTAGATGGCCCTTTAACAACTTCAGCCCTGGAAGGATTTGCCCCTAAATGACTACGGCCATATCATTTTTTGTAATACAGCACTGTGTTGTTTAATTGACAATTGCGCGGTCATGTAATGATGTACCTAAACAAAATTGACATCCTTTTTTTCACACAAATAGAGCTTTCTTTTGGTGGTATTTGATCACCTCTTTTATATTTTTTGTGCTATAAACAAAGAGCGACAATTTAGAAAAAAAAAACACATATTTCTTTTTACTTTTTGCTATAATACATATCCAAAAAATATATAAAAAAAAATCTGACCCTAAATGACACTTTTTTGGGACCAGTGACATTATTACGTTGATGAGTGCTATAAAAATGCACTGATCAATGTAAAAATGACACTGGCAGGCAAGGGGTGAACACTAGGGGGGATCAAGGGGTTAAGTGTGTTCCCTGGGTGTGTTCTAACTGTAGGGGGGTGGACTGCCAGTGACATGACAGAGATCACTGTTCCGATCACTGGGAACAGTAGAGCTCTGTCATGTCCCCTGTCAGAATGGGGATCTGCTTGTTTACATAGGCAGATCCCCATTCTGCCTTTGTACTAGGCTATCGCGGGTCGCTGGCAGACACTGAGTCCATCTGACCCGCGGGCATGCTCCCACAACGTGCATCAGTGCCTGAGCGAGCCGCCGCACAGCTACGGCGATTCACGCAGGAGAGCTATTATACAATACGGCGGTTTGTCGGCAAGTGGTTTAATACTAGGCTATATTTGCACTATACACCACCAGTTCTAGATGTTCTTCTGGCTGGTGCGGCACAAAGGCACGATTTGCATAGCTCCACCTACTGTTTTGGATTGAGGAATAATACTCTTATTTTTGTCATATGTGATGGAATGTGACACATGAATACCTTCTGTTCTAAAATGGCTTTACTGTGCTACGTTTGGAGAAATAGAGACTGAATCTAGCCTTACTTTCAGTTTTGCACAGTTGTACAGGCTTCTCTTCTGTACTAAAATAACTTACTCTGATTTAACTGCACACTGTGAGCATCTCCCAGTGAGCATGAAAAATTGCAGCAAGTCAGATAGAGCCCATTTGATTTTGGGTACTTGAAGATGTCCTGCATCATCTAGTGCTTTTCTTCTCAATCTTACTGACCCCAGCTAACCCCTTTCAAATAGTTGGATTTCAGTTCCTTTAATTAATGATGCTAATGCCAAGTACACACGATCGGACATTCCGACAACAAAACCATGTTTTTTTTTTTGACGAGCCGAAAAAAAATTAAGTTCAATGATTCCGAGCATGCATAGAATTTTTGTGCTTCGAAATTGCATACAGACGATCGGAATTTTGTTGTCGGGAAAAACCAGAAGCAGCTCTCAAGCAAATGTCCGATGGAGCCTACACACGGTCGGAATATCCGACCAAAAGCTCACACCGAACATTTGAAATTCTGACTGTGTGTATGCGGCATAAGAGTTATCCAGTGCCAATAAATGCCCACTACCCCAGAATGACATCCAAGTCTTTTTGATGTCTGGGTAACTCCTCCCAAGTGCCAACCCACTGGGACTTTGAGGCAGCACTAGTGCTGTGATGTGTTTAGGAACCTATGTACAACCCTGCCCATCTCTCCCACCAGCTATGATCTGCCCACATTGCATAGAGAAACACACCACTGGGTCCAATGCACTGAAAACAGAAGGGTTTTATTTTAAAGTTTTTATCTTGTTGATAATCGAGGAAATGTGGAACCAGGGAAGGTAAATAATTTGATTAACCACTTTAGCCCCGGACCATATTGCTGTCCAAAGACCAGAGCACTTTTTGTGATTCGGCACTACGTCGCTTTAACTGACAATTGCGCGGTCATGCGACGTGGCTCTCAAACAAAATTGGCGTCCTTTTTTTCCCACAAATAGAGCTTTCTTTTGGTGGTATTTGATCATCTCTGCGGTTTTTATTTTTTGCGCTATAAACAAAAATAGAGCGACTATTTTGAAAAAAATGCAATATTTTTTACATTTTGCTATAATAAATATCCCCAAAAAAAGATTTAAAAAAACATTATTTTTCCTCAGTTTAGGCCGATACGTATTCTTCTACATATTTTTCGTTAAAAAAAATCGCAATTAGCGTTTATTGATTGGTCTGCGCAAAATTTATAGCGTTTACAAAAAAGGGGGTAGTTTTAAGGCATTTTTATTAATATTTTTTTTTTACTAGTAATGGCGGCGATCAGCGTTTTTTTTCGTTACTGCGATATTATGGCGGACACATCGGACACTTTTGACACATTTTTGGGACCATTGGCATTTTTATAGCGATCAATGCTATAAAAATGTATTGGATTACTATAAAAATGCCATTGGCAGTGAAGGGGTTAACACTAGGGGGCGGGGAAGGGGTTAAGTGTGTTCCTATTTGTGTTCTTACTGTGTGGGGGGGTGGACTCACTAGGGGGAATCATTGATCTTCCGTTCATACATTGTATGAACGGAAGATTAGCGTTTCCTCCGCTGACAGGAACGAGAGCTGTGTGTTTACACGCACAGCTCCTGTTCCCCGCTCTGTAACGAACGAGCATGCGCGCGTGCCCGGCGGCGATCGCGCCCGCCGGGCATGCGCGCGGGACTCGGGGGCGAGCGGGGGGCGCACGCGGGCCGCCGGGGGGTGTGCGCGGGCCGCCGGCCGCACGCACGCGCCCCCTAGTGGCCGCGAAAGTCCCGACGTAGAGCTACGGGTTCTCGCGTAGGAGTGCCGACCTGCCGCCGTATAACTGCGGCGGCTGGTCGGCAAGTGGTTAAACTCCTTAAGTGTCAACAAAATGTATTCACCTTAAAATTACTTTTAAATTTAAATTACTTTTAAAATTGTTTCTCTATTTACAGGTTTTTTTTTCATTTGGTTTACAATATGCATTATCTGAAGAATCTATCACTTTGCACATATATCTCATAAGGGTGAATGCCATTATTTCTATTAACTTAACTATTTAACCGTTTTCCAGCAGACAAAATATTCCAAACATGCTTCAAAACATGTTCGCTGGAAACCTGTCTGTCAAACAGGTTCGATGGTTAGTACACAAACCATCGGACCAAAATCCCCCGCATGCGCAGAATGAAGTCGACGCATGCTTGGAAGCATTGAACTTCGTTGTGTTCTACGTCACCGCGTTCTGGTCCGAGGGGATTTTGGTCCGATGGTGTGTACGCACATCAGACCATGAGACAATTCAGCGTGGTCCGATGAAAACGGTCCGTCGGACATGTTTCCTCGGACATGTCTGATCGTGTGTACAGGGCCTTAAAGACAAGGATGAGAGCTCATAGCGTTATACTGCTTTTAAGAGTTAATTCAATAAAAAGTAAACCATGTAAATAGGCAAAAAGATTCCAATGAGCATTGCTGCAATGGCTGTGAGCCGGTCCCCGCGTGCTGATGTCACGCCGCTAGCTCTGCCTGACGCGTTTCCACTTAGAAGGCATTATCTGGCTCCCTTCTTGAACTTCAATTTCCACATTGCACTGTGGAGTGCAGAGAGGTCTCTTGAATTCTTTAGACATGTCTACATCCCCTACTGGCTGGATGCAGGAAATATTGCTAGGGCCAGCATGAACAGTTTATTAAAAGCATAGAGAGCATCTGCATCCCATTATTTCTCTCACTCTCATTCCTAGCCAAGCACCTGGCTATAAGTATGAATAAAACACAAGATTTTCACAGTATAAAGGTTCAGATGTTCACCTCAGGGCGGCATACCCTTATTTTTAATTCATGCTCAATTAATATGAGTTTTGTTGTATAGGGGCTTTCCATGCTCAATTTGTTTGACTTTAAAATGTTTATTTAACTCTGTTAATCAGATCTTTCAACCCAAGAAATATCAGAAGAGGATTTCTGTGCTTCTGTTCACTTGGGAATTTGACACTATAGTTCATTAGGAGGGTTTTCCAGCACTCTATAACTAAGGTTTTTTGGCCCAGAGCTAGACGTGCAATAACCTATCTGACAGGTTCAAGACACAGCCATGACTGAGAAGATTCTTGTCTGATGGATATATAATGCAAAATTCACTCCAATTGTTAAGCTGACACTTCGTTTTTATATGTCCAGTGTAACTTTCCTTAGATAATGAAGATAGAACAGCTTGAATGTCCCCCAAACCTGAATCAGTTGGATCAGCATGTAAATAGACTAGTGCATGGGTGCCCAACCTTTTGAAGAACGAGGACCACTTATGCAACTTGGTAACCAGTCGAGGGCCACAATGAGCGCAGCGGGCGGATGTCAGGTCTTGGCTACTCTATTAGCCCTCCAATCCACCCAGATGAAAGGGGACAAATTCTCTTCTGTTTTTCGGATTGGAGGTTGGCGGGCGTAAACAGATATCTGTCGCTCTATAGAGGTGAATTGAGGGTCCCATTTGGTCGGGCTAATCCTATAAGACTGCTTTCACACTGATGTGCTGTGGTTTACCCACACCACGTGTTCAGCATAGTGCACCTGTGTCTATCCTGCGGGTTGACTGAACCTTGCCATAGATTCCACCTGCAGAAAAAGCTGGCGCTGTAGAGGAAACATCGGCTTATGGGGCTCTGCTCCGCAGCCACTTTCTTCCTCTATCACCAGCTTCATTTACAACACATCAGCTGTGGTATGGCGGGTTGGCAACCTTCGATCTGGGCTTACCAACCCACCATTCCAGAGCAGGAGGTCGCGGGCCACATCAGAGGGTTCCACGGGCCACATGTGGCCCCTGGTCCACTGGTTGGCCACCCCTGGACTAGTGTAAGACAGCCATGATCGGCTTGTCAGGCTCTAGTAGACTTCAACAAAATGGCGGCCGTCTGCACACAGATATCGCCCCCCTTGCCCTGTGTCTTTTGTACATTTCAGATGTTTAGGCCTAGTCTATCTCATCAAAACTGTATGGCTAATTGCTAATTATACTCTGCTGTATCATATGTGTTCTCTTAATTCTTGCTGTAAAAGTTCTGTCTGTCTGTGTCTCTAGTACATATTGGCTTAGGCTTGCTTATTAAAAAAAAAGGCACCGCACTGTCATTGGACAACTTTTTACTGCTGTATCTTCTATGGTCTCTTAATTCTTAATGACAGAAAATGTCCAGCAGCAGAAGAGATTGGCACCAGTAAAAAGACACACAACTTCAGATAACCACTAGCCAATATCAATCCGCTGGTCAAAGCAGGCCAATTACTGCTTGATGACAAAACCTGTGTAATTTCTAAAGTTACCCGAGAATGTATTTTAAGCTTTAAAAAAAAAACAGATTGGAGTGCTGTTGTGTAATGTAAGCCATGTTCACTGCAAAAGAAAAAAATATGTTTCACAACCAAATTTGTACTGTCAGGCCGCGTACACACGACCAAATAAATCCGTTTAAATCGGTCTGTCAGACCGATTTGATCGGATTTGTCTGCTGGGATATATTGGTTTGATCGTGTACACCCCGCCGGCAGACAGCGTGGTGACGTGGCGGTGACGTTGACGCCGCCACGTCACCGCACCAGGAAGTAAAACACTTCCGCGCATGCGTCAAATCCATTCGACGCATGTGCGGGCAGATATGTCTGTTGGTTAGCGTACTAACCAGCAGACATGTCGGACGGACGGGTTCCCAGCAGACAGATTTTAAAGCATGCTTTAAAATCTGTCTGCTGGAAAAATCTGTCTGTCCGCCCGTACACACGATCGAATTTGTCTGCTGAAAGGGTCCGTCGGACCGTTGTCAGCAGATAAATTCGATCGTGTGTACGCGGCCTCAGAGAATGATATTCCTGATGCTGTCTGTAGGACACTATGTACAGCTTTAGGCCATGACTCCAGCTCAGGTGTCTCAAACTGGCGGCCCTCCAGCTGTTGCATAACTACAAGTTCCATCATCCCTCTGCCTATGGGAGTCATGCTTGTAACTGTCAGCCTTGCAATGCCTCATGGGAATTGTAGTTATGCAACAGCTGCAACAGCTGAAGGGCCACCAGTTTGAGACTCCTGCTCCAGCTTATGCTTTGAGGATTTGGATTTGAGTATTGTGTCACCCTGTAAGCTGGCAGGGCCCATAAAACCATAAAATGGTCAGAATGGGTTACCCCCCCCCCTCCCCCTCCCCCCAAATAGATTTCTATAGAATTTGCCACTAAGTTCTGGTTCACCAAATTTCAAACAAAGTTTGGTGCATCCTCAGCAAATTGAACCAGGACAGGTTTGCTGGTCACTATTTATTATTTATGTATCTTATGCTTCTGACCTGACAGGTGTATAGGCCTTACCCACACTATCCAATGCATAGAAAAATGTTTTGGCTCTAGATATACTTTCAGAGACTCTACTTTTCACTGAAATTCCTGCATTTGACTGATACAGTAAATACCAAGAAAAAATTTAACGTACACACACATTTTTGTAAAAATCACTCTATATACATTCTCAGGAAGTGGTTTGGATGACATTTGGGGTAATTTGCCCCAGAAGAAGAACGGGAACATTGATTTGCAGCGAACAGTGACATAGAGAAAATCAGTATTGCAGTCAAATCTGCTTTTTATTTTTAACGGCTATAACATTTTCATTTAATTCAAAAAGGTGCAATTGGACTTTAGTCATGACTTGGGCACATGCCAAAGAAAATGGATTAACCTAAAAACTAACAAATGAACTTGTAAGCACCACAAGGTACCTTCACTTCAACAATATTGTTACCTAAGAAATGTTTTACCCCAGTTCAGGTTAAAGCCTAGCAGACACAGGCCAAAAGTCGGACAGCATCGGCCGGTTGAATAGAAACTGGCCAACATTCGACTCGGTGTACCGGAGTCAATCTGACAGAAGTCAGCTCCCACTTCCGGCTACCCTCCTCCTTCCCCTGCAGCTCTCCCATTCACAGAGCACAGCGCATTTCACGCATGCGCATTAGGGAACCAGCTGTGAAGCTGCAAGGCTTCAATGCCAGTTTCCCTTAGTGGAGATGGCAGAGGCAACATCTGATAGCTGATTGAAAAATCTGCTCAGAGAGGGCACTTCGGGATTCCTGGACAGGTAAGTGTCCTAATATTAAAAGTCAGCAGTTACAGTATTTGTAGCTGCACACTTTACATTTTTTATGAAGAAGCCTGGAGCCCCGCTTTAATTTTTACTAACAACTGTGAGTTTTTTCCACTGCAACCAATCAGACTCTTTCTTTTCATGCATTTACTAGAAAACTTGGCAGGTTCACAAAATGTGAAAACCGGATAATAAATTCAGGACCCTAGGGCACAGCAATTCATTTGCCTATGGAAGACAATCGGGTTCACTGTTTAAGGCAGCGGTCATAAACCCTGTCCTTAGGTGCCACTAACAGGCCAGGTTTTATGTATTACCTTGGGGAGATGCAGACTAGAATACTGCAAACACTGAGAAGCAAATGATATCACCTGTTATCTTGCAAATCTGGCCTGTTAGTGGGCCCTGAGGACAGGGTTTATGACCACTGCTTTAAGGTTCCCAAACCAGAATGGAAGTGGAGCAGCTGATTGGTTGCTATGTTTAAAAGACATACATGTTCTCACTTAACCACTTTAGCCCCGGACCATATTGCTGTCCAATGACCAGAGCACTTTTTGTGATTCGGCACTGCGTCACTTTAACTGACAATTGCGCAGTCGTGCAGCGTGGCTCCCAGACAAAATTGGCGTCCTTTTTTTCCCACAAATAGAGCTTTCTTTTGGTGGTATTTGATCATCTCTGCGGTTTTTATTTTTTGCGCTATAAACAAAAAAAAAGCGACTATTTTGAAAAAAATTCAATATTTTTTACATTATGCTATAATAAATATCCCCCAAAAATATATAAAAAAACGTTTTTTTCCCTCAGTTTAGGCCGATACGTATTCTTCTACATATTTTTTGTTGAAAAAAATCGCAATAAGCGATTTTTTTAATTGGAATGGCGGCGATCAGCATTTTTTTCAGTACTGCGACATTATGGCGGGCACTTCGGACACTTTTGACACATTTTTGGGACCATTGGCATTTTTATAGCGATCAATGCTATATAAATGCATTGTATTACTATAAAAATGCCATTGGCAGTGAAGGGGTTAACACTAGGGGGCAGGGAAGGGGTTAAGTGTGTTCCTGGGTGTGTTCTAACTGTATGGGGGGGTGGACTCACTAGGGGAAATCACTGATCTTCTGTTCATACATTGTATGAACAGGAGATCAGCGTTTCCCCCGCTGACAGGAATGAGAGATTTGTGTTTACACACAAAGCTCCCGTTCCCCGCTCTGTAGCGGCCGCTAAAGAGAGGACGTAGAGCCACATGCTCTCGCGGAACAGTGCCACCGTCCCGCAGTAATATGACGGCGGGCGGTCGGCAAGTAGTTAAAGGATCACTAAAGGAATTTTTTTTTAGCTAAATAGCTTCCTTTACCTTACTGCAGTACTGGTTTCATGTCCTTATTGTTCATTTTTGCTTTGAAGTTGCTGTAATCCTGCTCTGTTCTCCACACTTCCTGCTTGTCTGTTTTCTTATAACCCCAGTGCTGGGAGCTTTCTCACGGTGGTCTAAGCTGTCATTACTGTGTGTCTAAAACTTCCCAGAATCAGATTCATTTTAAAAACAAAACACTGCCCTGGATTTGTTTGTTTTTGTTCTGTGTGTCTCTTTCTACTTCACAGAAACATGAAGACAGTTCAAAAGTGAAACTAACCTGCATGCACATTGTATGATTGATTTTTATCTATTTTTAATCATTTTGAAAAGGAATCAGTTAACTTTTATGTCTCTATACCCTGTAAACATTTCCTTTAGTGACCCTTTAACGCAAGAGTTTCTATGTCCATTCAAAAAGCAGTATGCTATGCCGTCCTTTTTTAAATCATATCACCAAGGAGACAAGACACAAAGAAACAAATATGAAGAAACACTAGAATCCAAACAAAAGGAAAGTGTCTTCAACCAGGAAACTCAAACCATTTCTTGGCAAATGAAGAAAAGTGATTAAACAGACTTCCAGCACCAGCACGTTTCTTATAACTGTTTGTGTTCATTTTTTTTTGTAGAGTCAAATTGATAACGTGTGCAGTTTTCAACCTCTCCAAATTTCTCTATTTTTCTTAACTTGAGTTTGCAGACAAATTCTTTTTGGATTGGGTAAGCATTATTTTGTCTTATTAAAGAAAAAAAACACTCCTGGAAAAATAAACCCATGAAGTGTACTGCTTTAACCTTTCCCAGAAAGGCATGTTTTCACTGGCTCCGAATGAAACTTTATATTCTTCAGAGTTTCTATAGACAATTAATTGATCCCAAGTCATTTCAGCAAGCAAATAATTTGCACATTTTACAGACTGCGAAACATTCAAACATCAGTCAAGGAGTTCTTCTTTTTCTCTTTATTTTCAAGTCATAATAATGTTTTCAAAGTTCTACAAAAGGGAAGACATAAAAGTTTGCTAAATATAATTATAAGGTGCTGATTTGGATGCATGCAAGTTAGATTTTCTTTAGATATAATTGCTAGATCAGGAGAATTTACCAATAACTATGTAATACCTGGACCTACTTTAACAATGCAATTGATTTAAATCCAGTTGGGTAGGCCACAAATAGCAGCCATAGATAACGATAAACCCAAAAAAGATTGTATAATAAGATTGTAATTTTAATGTAATGCTTTAGATTTTCTTTTTTAAGATCAGCAACATTAATCAATAGCGATGCAGAGGGCTACATATTTACATATTAAAGGTTTAAAGGGGTTGTAAAGGTTCGTATTTTATTTTCTAAATAGGTTTGTTTAAGCTAGTGCATTGTTGGTTCACTTACCTTTTTCTTAAATTTCCCTTCTAAATGTTTTTTTTTCTTTGTCTGAATTTCTCACTTAGGGCCAGATTCAGGTAGAGTTAGGCTGGAGTATCAGTGATACTCCAGCCTAACTGTCACTTTAAGCCGGCGTTTTTGTTTTCTGTAACCAGAAAACAAGAAACGCCGGGTTGGAGTTCCGATGCGAGTGGCGTAATTGAATTTCGCCATCGCATCGCAACTTTAATTTAAAAATGGCGCCGGGGGCGTTCCCGCTGATTAACGCCGAAAAAATATGTTAATCAGCGGGAATCGGCAATTCACGATCGTATTCGGGCGCAACGCAGTGACTTTCCGACGTTTCTGTAAGCGATACGCGGCGTAAAGATAAAGCAGCCCCCTAGTGGAGTATCCTATGTTAAGTATAGCCGTCGTCATCGCGTCGGAAAAAAAAAAACGCGTCGCTTGCGTAAAACGTCCATGAATGGGGATTTGACGTCATTGACGTTCACTGACAGAATTTGGAGCATGCGCACTGGGATGCATTGACAGTCGACGCATGCGCAGTACGTTTGCCGCGGGATCGCGCTTAGTTTAAATAATACACGCCCCGTACCCGCCCAATTTAAATTCCGCCGGCTCATTTGCGATACGCTGCCGCAACTTTAGGAGCAAGTGCTTCATGAATAACAGCACTTGCTCCTAAAATTTCGCCAGAGTAACGTAAATGAGAAGCGTTACTCCAGCTTAACCACTTAAGGACCGCCGCATGTACATTTACGTCGGCAGAATGGCACCGACAGGCACATCAACGTATATATACGTTGGTGCCTTGGGGGGGATCGGAGGTTCGATCTGACCCCCCCCCCGTACATGCGGCGGTCCGCGCAGCTGCAGGAGCGATCCGACAAGTGGGGGCGGCTATCCGTTTTCATCCGCCCCCTCCGGATCGCTCCCAGCCAATGCGCGCGCCCGCCTGACCTGTCACTTCCTCCTCCTGTGTAAACACAGGAAGGAGGAAGCGACGTGATCTCTCCCTCGGCGTTTGTTTCAAGCGCCGCTGAGGAGAGATCACTACAGAACAAGTAAGTCCTGCACCAAACAGCACACTGACACACACACAAACACATTTAACCCCCGCGATCGCCCCCCCCCCTCCCCCCTGTCACAGTGTCACTGAATGCAGTAATCATACATGTATGATTACTGTATTTAGTGTCAGTGTGACAGACAGTGTGACAGTCAGTCAGTGTTAGTGTCAGGGTAGCCCCCCCCACCCCCCCCAATAAAGTTTTAACCCCTTGATCACTGCCCTAGTTAACCCTTTCACTCCCTATTGCCAGCGTCACTAAGCGATCATTTTTCTGATCGCTGTATTAGTGTCGCTGTTCCCGCTAGGTAGCTAATTTTTTTTTAATGCGATTTTTTTTTTACTAAAGACATGTGGCTAAATACATTTTGGCCTAAATGTTTGACTAAAATTTAGTTTATTGGTTTTTTATTATAACAAAAAGTAAAAAATATTGATTTTTTTTCAAAAATGTCGCTCTATTTTTGTATATAGCGCAAAAAATAAAAATCGCAGAGGCGATCAAATACCACCAAAAGAAAGCTCTATTTGTGGGAAAAAAAGGACGCAAATTTTGTTTGGGAGCCACGTCGCACGACGCAATTGTCTGTTAAAGCGACGCAGTGCCGAATCGCAAAAACCCCTTGGGTCATTTGCCAGCGTATTGGTCCGGGTCTTAAGTGGTTAAAGATGCTCCCATCTACCTGAATCTGGCCCTTACTGTTTCTCCTGAGTTAGCTTGCCCCCATCATTTGAGCTGTTCTGGCTGGGGGTTAGTCAGCCAGAGCAGCTTACTGAAAAGGAACAGGAAGTGAGAAATTCAGACAGAGAAAACAAAGAAAAAAAAAACATTTAGAGGGAAAAGTTAACCACTTAAGCCCCGGACCAAAATGCAGCTAAAGCACCAGGCCCCTTTTTACAAATTGGCACTGCGTCGTTTTAACTGACAATTGCGCGGTCGTGCGACGTGGCTCCCAAACAAAATTGACGTCCTTTTTCCCCCACAAATAGAGCTTTCTTTTGGTGGCATTTGATCACCTCTGCGGGTTTTATTTTTTGCGCTATAAACAAAAATAAAGCGACAATTTTGAAAAATGTTTTTTACTTTTTGCTATAATAAATATCCCCCAAAAATATATATAAAAAAAATGTTCCTCAGTTTAGGCCGATACGTATTCTTCTACCTATTTTTGGTAAAAAAAAATCGCAATAAGCGTTTATCGGTTGGTTTGCGCAAAAATGATATCGTTTACAAAATAGGGGATAGTTTTATTGCATTTTTATTATTTTTTACTACTAATGTCGGCGATCAGCGTTTTTTTTGTGACTGCGACATTATGGCGGACACTTTGGACAATTTTGACACATTTTTGGGACAATTGTCATTTTCACAACAAAAAATGCATTTAAATTGCATTGTTTACTGTGGAAATGACAGTTGCAGTTTGCGAGTTAACCACAAGGGGGCTCTGTAGGGGTTATGTGTTCCCTGTGTGTGTTTACAACTGTAGGGGGGTGTGGCTGTAGGTGTGACGTCATTGATCGCGTCCCCCCTATTAAAGGGATGACACGATCGATGCTGCCGCCATAGTGAATCATGGGGAAGCCGTGTTTACACACGGCTCTCCCCGTTCTTCAGCTCCGGGGACCGATCGCCGCACTCTAGCGGCGATCGGGTCCGCGAGTACCGCGGTCCCGGTCCCGGAGCTTCAGACCGGGTCACGGGAGCGCGTCGCAGGCGCTCCCGTGACCATACAGTTCCCATTAGGCTTAGCCTCCATGCCTGTGAGGGATAAGAGAGCATCTTCACGCAGGACTGTAGTCATAGGGAGGGGGTGAGCACATACTGCTTTCCACCATGCAAAATGGCTCAGGTGCTGGTGGAAAGAAAGAAGAGGAGAGACAGGAAATGGCATTTTCAAACCTGTATTACTGTATTTTGGAGGTCAAAAGGAAAAATGAGGTAAGTGATATTTAAATGCTCTAGCTTACAGCAATCAATTGATCTAATAAAAAATGAACCTTTAGTGTTCCTTTAACCACTTAAAGACCCCCGCACGCACATATACGGCCACAACATGGCTCGTACAGGCACAAGGGCGTAAATTTACGTCCCCGCCTGAGTGCGGTTCGGGGGTCCCATCGGGACCCCCTCCGCGGCGTGCGGGGGTCTCCCTACCTCTGGGAGCGATCCGGGATCTGCGGGCGGATGTCCGTGTTTTCCGCCCCCCCCCGCGATCGCTCCCAGCCAATGGGAGTGCGCTCCCAGCCTGTCACTTCCTCCTCCTGTGTTTACACAGGAAGGAGGAAATGATGTATTCTCTCATCGCAGCGCTGTTTCCCAGCGCTGCTGATGAGAGAAGACATCACAAGTAAGTGTGCACCAACACAACACTGACACACACTCACATAGGCATATTAACCCCTTGTGATCGCCCCCCCCACCCCCCTGTCAGTGTTACTGAATGCAGTGATTTAATCACTGCATTTAGTGTCAGTGTGACAGGCACTGTAAAAAACAGTTAGTGTTAGGTTCAGGATAGCCCCCCCACCCCCCCTAATAAAGTTTTAACCCCCTGATCACCGCCCTAGTTAACCCTTTCACTCCCTATTGCCAGCGTCACTAAGCGATCATTTTTCTGATCGCTGTATTAGTGTCGCTGTTCCCGCTAGGTAGCTATTTTTTTTTATTGCGATTTTTTTTTTTTTTTTTTTTTTTTTTTTTTTTTACTAAAGACATGTGGCTAAATAAATTTTGGCCTAAATGTTTGACTAAAATTTAGTTTATTTGATTTTTTTTTTAACAAAAAGTAAAAAATAGTGTTTTTTTTTCAAAAATGTCGCTCTATTTTTGTATATAGCGCAAAAAATAAAAATCGCAGAGGTGATCAAATACCACCAAAAGAAAGCTCTATTTGTGGGAAGAAAAGGACGCAAATTTTGTTTGGGAGCCACGTCGCACGACCGCGCAATTGTCTGTTAAAGCGACGCAGTGCCGAATCGCAAAAACACCTTGGGTCATTTACCAGCGTATTGGTCCGGGTCTTAAGTGGTTAAGGAGTACTAAACTGCAATGTAATCAGGGGAATTCAATAAAGTGTGAAAGAGGTGTTTTGGCCTTGAAAAAAAAAAATTAAAAGACAGCAGCTACACATAATGGCTTTTAATAAATGGACACTTACCTGTCCTACTGCGCATGCGCAAGGCCCCACTCTTCTCTCCTATTGGCCCGGCGGCCAGGGGAGATAGAGGGAGCCCTGTGATAACATCACAGCTCTGCAGCAGGGACTCCCAAAGGGGGAAAGGATACCTGTCATAGAGGTATCCTGTCCCCCCTCCCCCCGAAAGGTGCCAATTGTGGCACCGGAGGGGGGAGGAATAAGATGAGTGGAAGTTCCACTTTTGGGTGGAACTCCACTTTAA
The DNA here is from genome assembly GCA_029574335.1 of Rana kukunoris. Lineage (NCBI taxonomy): Eukaryota > Metazoa > Chordata > Amphibia > Anura > Ranidae > Rana > Rana kukunoris. Next base: position 235,174,718 of record CM056049.1, on the reverse strand, counting down.
TGACACTTTTATGGCAGTAGGTCCCTTTTGGAATTACTACTAATTCACATATCAGGAAAGTGTTGGTAATTGAGACATTTCTGAGCACAGAAGTATGCCAGTACTTGGAGTGGGCAATATCTAGTGTGACCCACACTGGGCTCTATCCCTGTAAAGCTAAATATAAACAAATAATATGGGGATACTGGTGATAACAATACCCAAATATGGCAATGCTCATCTGTTTTGCTAGAAAATCCTCCTATACTTTTTAATGAAAATGTCCCTTGTCCTAGGAACATAACTGCCCTCAACACTATCGAACCTTTAAAATCCTAATTTTTGGGGGATATATAAAAGTTTTTCTTCTGTGCAAATCTTATAATATCTGTAGACTTTTCTTACAACTGATAGTACTAATAAGGTACATTAGATTGATAAGCTTGTAATTTGTCATATCAGATGTGTTGTATATGTGCTCCAGTGCCCATGTGGTCTACACATGTTGGTAGTGAGAATACGGGAGCATGATGGCAACATTAACGTAACTTAAGGAACCTACTTTGTCTTTACATTTTTTACAGTATCACAATAAGTACCGTATCCAACAGGCATTATATTTGTGGGTATTAACAGGTCAAATCCACATTGGAGGAGTTTTGAAAATGAAGGCTCAAATATATGGATGTATGGATGTATGGATATATGGATATATGATTTGCGTTATTTTTTTTCCATTTGGTCTCGTGTGGATTGGGAGATAAATTCTTATATAGATAATAAATAATTATGTATGATTCATGTGTTGTAGCCTAATAATAATGTATTACTTATATATACTGTATCGTGTACACAATTATCATGGATAATTTATTTATTCAACTAGGGCCAGAGTTAGACCTTGAGTAGCCCAGGGCAATTCAGGTTTGGGGGGCCCCTTCATACACAGAGTTGGTTTACATTCCCAATGACAGTCACAGGTTTTTAAAAGGCATGACATCATTTTGAGGTCATGTGTGCACACACACACACGCAGTCATAACGCTCTATGTGTGGTTTGCTTAAGCTGGCAAAATTTGTTTTTAAAAACAATACACTATACTAGTCCAGAGAATGTTTTAAACCAATGATGGCCAGCAAAATATTACTTCCAAGACAATTTTTTTTTTTTAAAAGACAGTCATTTTTATTATTATATATTTTATTATTATTTATTTTTATTATTTTATTTAACTTTTTATATTGCTTTAAATTGTTTTTGTATAGAGGGTGACCTCTTCTGTAAGGAGACCCCTTTTTTCTCCTTATAAATCCAGCACTCTATATGATCAAATATTGATGTTAGTAGAATGTATATATGTTGGTTTATCTATGCTTAGCACGAACTGTATCTGCATAGAAAGGGTTCTAACCAGCTTATTCTAACATATAATTTGTTTTTATATTAGTATTTGATTTAGTGCATATATACATATTGTAATAGGGTGTGGAGATATGGGAGACGATCTTTCTTTTTGATTGTATGACATTTTTCTCTCTGTTTTTTCTCCCTCGCGACACACCCTTTTATATGTAGTATTCATATTTGTCACCTGATTGGCATACATACGTGCTTATGCATTTGTCAGTGTCCATGGCCCCTGAGGAAATCTGTTGGTGACAAAATGTGTCAGATGGAGCTGGTGGATACTGATGCCATTACGTTACACAAACATAAATTAAATGCATTTAAATTCCAATTAACAAGTGGTGTGGCTTGTTTTACTTAGTTGAGGAGGTGTTATGTTGCTTCCTCACTGCCTGTCAGTAGCCTCTGGAGCGTGATCTAACATGGACCAGGCTTCAGAGGCAAAATAAATTCAGACCCATATCTAAATCTACCTTAGTGTTTGGATGGACGAAGTCCCATGGTAAGCTGAGAGACGAGTTCCCCATCATGTTCATTTTAATGGACAGTGTACAGCAGTGGCTGGATTCAAAAGTCACAATTGGACTTGATATTGGCTATGGATCCTCCCATTCCTATGCTCTGTCAATCAACAGCAAGGGGGATTTGAGGGAGAACTAATCTTGCAGTTTCACATCAGGCTATGCCCACTCCTACTACAAAACTTCTTGGCTATGTACCTGTAAGTGTGAAGGGTGCAGTGAAGTAAGGGGAGAGCCCACTGTCAAAGGAGTGTTCAGTATGGATACTCCAACCTCAGTACCAGATTTCAATAGATTTAATAATATACAGCAAAATAGTCAGTCCTGCTGCAAATGTACTAATCCTGTACTCTTCTGACAATGGGTGCAACCTTGGGCATTCTATAAAGTCCACTTCCATGCACAAAAGACGGAAAGACGCTCTCCATCAAAAATCCTGTGTATATTTATTGACGTATTCCATGCACCTGTCCCATAAGCCCTTGCATATTTCATTCTATCTAGAGCTTATTTGTAGGCCACAAAGAGATGGGTGGAGTGAAACACATTGGGGTAAAAATCAATCATCTTTCATGTTTTACTTTCTAAATAGGTTCCTTTAAGCTAGTGCATTGTTGGTTCACTAACATTTTTTTTTTAATTCCCTTCTAAAATTATTTATTTTCTTTGCCTGAATTTCTCACTTCCTATTTTTCCTCAGTAAGCTTGCCCCCATCATCCGAGCCATTCTGGCTGGGGGGTTAGTCATCCAGAACAGCTTACTGAGGAGGAACAGGAAGTTAGAAATTCAAACAAAGAAAACAAAGAAAAAAACAAATTTAGAAGGGAAATAAAGCTTGCCCTGAAAAATTGTATGTTAGTGCAAATAAAAAAAGTATCACAGACAGTACTCAATTTTCTCTAGCAAAAAGTTAAAAATATTATTTTTTTTTCAAAATTGTCGCTCTTTTTTTGTTTATAGCGCAAAAAAATAAAAAACACAGAGGTGATCAAATACCACCAAAAGAACGCTCTATTTGTGGGGAAAAAACGGACGCCAATTTTGTTTGGAAGCCACGTCGCATGACCGCGCAATTGTCAGTTAAAGCGACGCAGTGCTGAATCACAAAAAGTGGCCCGGTCATTGACCAGCAATATTGTCCGGGGCTGAAGTGGTTAAAGGAACCTATTTAGAAAATAAAAAACGAACCTTTACAACCCCTTAAATTGAACAAGCTGAAGTTATAAGCCGATTGGCTATCATGCACAGCTTCACCAGATTTTGCACTCTCCAGTTGTATTAAATCAACCTCATTGGGTCTTGTGGGACAAGTGAATTGGCTGTGTGTGGAATACTTCAATAAATATACACACATTTTTTAATGAAGACCGCTTTCAGTTCTCTTGTGCTTGGAAGTGGATTCCAACAGATTCACCCTTGTACATGGATTGGGCCCAAGCGGAAACAATTTTGGTGCTGCGCTCTACCAGAATCCTAAAGGTTTTAAGTTCATTCAAACATTCTATTTTTAACATAGATATGCCTATGCCTTAAAGCGGAATTCCACCCGCAATTTTTTTTTTTTTAAAGTCAGCAGCTACTAACAGTGTAGATGCTGACTTTGAATAAGGACAGTAACCTGTCCTACTTGCCAGCGCTGATGGCCCCCCCGATGCTGATCCTCGATCCTGGCAGCTCCAGGCATCGCCATCCACAGTAAGGGAAACAGGCAGTGAAGCTGTGCGGCTTCACTGCCTGTTTCCTACTGCGCATGTGCGAGCAGTGCGGCGCTTTGTGAATGGTCCGGCTGCTTTCTGGGATACACACAATTCCCAGAATGAAGCGCGCCCCATTCACAAGAATACACCGAGTGTAAGAGGAGGAAGAGAATCCACCACGGAAGATAAGGGGCAGATTCGGGACTTCCGCATAGCAACAGCTATTTAGGGTAAGTAAAAAAAAAATTTTTTTCATTTAATTTTTTTTTATTTTTATTTTTATTTTTTTGGAAGAATTTTTTTTTCCAGGGTGGAACTCCGCTTTAAGTAGAGATAATACAAAATACACAGCAATTTATTAAAATAAACCTCTATTGAAACACGAAGCTCAAAATTGTTTCAAGTAGTATGAAAAAGATTTTAAACAATTACTAACAAAAAATTATTATTTATTTTTTCTTTCATTAAGACAGCGATTCACCTTGAGGTTTGCCATATGTAAAAGATAAATAACACAAGATGAGATAGAAAACATATTTGAATTTTCACTTGTTCTATCAATGAAATTGTGGGGGATCTTCTGATCTTTGCTCCCCAGAAGGTGGGAATTTTTAGCTGCTCTGTAGAAAATACAATCCCCTCTTCTCTTCTCTTTCTTTATAAATCTGGAATCATTCCAGACAGAGCTTTGAGTTGCAGCAAAAAAAAAAAACTTTACTGTGTAAATTTGTTCTTTGTGTTGGGAAACCTTTGTTTAAACATCATTGTAAGTTTGCTGTGAAAGGAAAAAGGGGGGAGGGAGGAGACATAGAAGGAATTTGAAAAGCCTTGACCTCGGATGAATAAAATCAACCACATTAACACATTCTTCAATAAATTCATGATTTCAGATAAGGTGGAAGTCCATGGGGCTGGGCTTTTCATTAACCCCCTGCGGGCTAACCCAAACATATTGGAGTGTTTAGTTATTTTGTGAGGACAAGCAGAGGCCTCCCCACATGGAAAAAAACAGACTTTCACACACAAAAAAAAATATCTGCTACAGACTAGTCTGAAGTCCCTCTTTTCTTTAGCTCCCCGTTAGTTAATGTTTTGAATAATTTTTGTAAATCGGATGCACTGCATGAAGGCTTTCACGCTGTTATTGACTATTTAATGCATTTAATTGAAATTCCATGGGAATATTCAATGATTATTAAATCACTGCTTGCATTTTCAGCTACAAATTTTTCCAGAAGGTCTCAAACGTATTAACTAATTTTATTAGTTTACACAACACTGGCGCATTCCATAATTGAGTGTATGCCCACAATGCTGATGTCATTACAGTGTATATAAGCTTCTATAGTGACACCTCCCTGTATAGAATTTCAATAATTCCAAACCACAGTGGTGGCGACTGGAGGAGTCCTTTAGTACAGAAAAAGAGATAACACATTAGTACATAATTGCCACATGGATCTGGAAACTCATGGACCATCATACTCCAACGCTAAAGTACTTTAGTACAATGATCTACTTACATTAATCACTCTCCTGGAGAACCTAATAGAATTGCAAGGAAGAAATGGGAAGAGGGTAACTAACCCTGGGACTTTTAAAGGTGTCGAATTGAATAAATCATATAAACATAGTAACATTTTTTTTTTTATTTGAACACAATAGGACATTAAAATTGAAACAACAAATGACCATCCCAAAGGACATAATATGCTCCACAAGGAGCCGAAAAAACCTGTGCTGGAATCGCTCTACATGTTTCGCTCTAGTCGAGCTTCATCAGGAGCTGTACAGGTTATACACTTTGGGCCAATTTCAATCCCCAATATGGATATTTAAAAGCAGTAGAGATTATTTGATAGAGAATCTAGAGAATCAAATATCGCCATGGCTTGCCATAGGAACCTTGCATATTCAATCCAACCGCTAATCAATCAACAGGCTATAGTATATAGGAACGAAATTTTTGATATTTAGAGATAGATAAATGGGATCAATGCTGTGTTCCAGACAATGCTGTGAAACATCTCAAGCAGGATTGATGATAAATACATTGAATACTGCAGAGGTGTTGCATGAAGAGCAATGCAAAACTGTATGCCAGGTAGCTTAATCCGAAGTTTGCGCTGGTATGTAAATGGGGATGAGCAGCTCTGCATCAGCTGCTTACTCCCCCAATAGCCAGGCATAGCTCCTTGTGGAGCATATTATGTCCTTTGGGATAGTCATGTGTTGTTTAAATTTTAATGTCCTATTGTGTTCAAATAAAAAAATGTGTTAATTTTTACTTTGTTTACATGATTTATTTAATTTGACACCTTTAAAAGTCCCAGGGTTAGTTACCCTCTTCCCATTTCTTCCTTCTATATAACATATGGGATATGGTGTCGTGATTTGATTCGCTGTGTTCCACAAATCGTCTTCTAATAGAATTGCAGTTATCAAAGCATTTGTCCTATCCAAAAAATGTTGCATTACTAGATGGCAAGCAGGAATCACCACAGTTTAGCCATAAACAGACCATAAGTGAAGCCATAATAATTGGTCAGGCTGTTCAAACATTAGAGTGCATTTCAGTGGTATTTATACATTGCTATGCAAGTGAACATGCTAGCATGCAACCAAAAAAAACTGACAGTGCAGGTGGGAACTGCTGTACTAACAATTTGATGTTAGAACAGCAATCTTCCCTGCTGTTTTATTGTGTTCTGACAAGGGTGCGCCCCCGATCACCAGCACACTCCAGTCAGAGCTCTTAGCCATTGGCTGAGAGCGCTGGTCAGGAGCTGGTTGGCAGACCTTTTTGTGTCATGAGCCTTCAAAAGAAGCCAGCTGAATGGCCAGCTTTTGTTGGATCGGCTCCCATACTCGGCTCCCATACACACGGGCCGAAGGACGGCCGGTTTCTATTGAACCGACTAATGACGGCCAACATTCTGCCTGTGTGTACTAAGCTTAAAGGGATTGTAAACCCTTTGAGGTTTTTCAAAAAAATTAACTGTCTCCATCCTTATTGGATTGATTGATAGCAATGGCTCCTGCTGCTAATTAAATCCAGTGACACATGAGTGGGGGGCGGGGCCAAGTGCTGATGTCTGTGTTAATGGAAGCAGTGCCACCACGAGTGCCCCCATGGAAAGTGGCTCTCCGTGGGGGCACCCAATGAAGAGGAGAGCCAGGTGTGCCGCCGCGGCACCCCAGAAGAGGAGGATCAGAGTTTCTCTGTGCAAAATCTTTGCACAGAGAAGGTAAGTATAACAAGTTTGTTATTTAAAAAAAAAACTAACTAACCTTTACAGTCATTTTAAAGGGGTTGTAAAGGTACAATTTATTTTTCCTAACTTTAGTGCAGTCCTCCTTCACTTACCTCATCCTTCGATTTTGCGTTTAAATGTCCTTATTTCTTCTGAGAAATCCTCACTTCCTGTTCTTCTGTCTGTAACTCCACACAGTAATGCAAGGCTTTCTCCCTGGTGTGGAGTATCATGCTCCCCCCTCCCTTTTGGACTACTGGAGAGTCAGGACGCTCTCTACGTTGCAGATAGAGAAAGGAGCTGTGTGTTAGTGGGTGTCCTGACTCTCTTGTGGTCCAAGGAGGGAGCGAGCGTGACACTCCACACCAGGGAGAAAGCCTTGCATTACTGTGTGGAGATACAGACAGAAGAACAGGAAGTGAGGATTTCTTAGAAGAAATAAGGACATTTAAAAGCAAAATGGAAGGATGAGGTAAGTGAAGGAGGACTGCACTAAGGGAAAGAAAGCTATTTAGGGAAAGCTATTTAGGACTGCACTAAGGTAAAGAAAGCTATTTAGCTATTTACGGAAAAAAATGTACCTTTACAACCCCTTTAAGGCTCATCAAGAGGAGGTATAACCGAGCAAGCGGCAGTTTGTGAAGTCTCCATAAAAAGCCCCAGCAAAAATGTACAGGCTCTTATGATGCAGAGCCTGTACATTTAAGCCAATGGAGAACAAAGCTGAGAGAAGCAGCAGACATCTTCAGCCCTAGCTGAATCAAAGACAAGCAACAATGATTCACAGAAACAATTTAACATATCCGGTTACTAGATCCCCCAAATAAACCAGAAGGGGCTGTCTGCAGTAGTCTTCCAGTACCCAAAGAGGATTGGCACGTGATTGGGTGACAATCATGTCTTGTCAATGGATACCTTTATGCATGTAAAACAAAGTAGTCAATGGGAACATAAGCATATACACACCACACACATTTTGCTCTTATTACAGCACATTTGTTGAATGTATCACATTAGGGAAGAATATTGCCCAAACTGTAGAGAAATATATACATTAAGGAGAAATTTTATAAATTGTTAGTAGTGTTTTGTTTCTTCATTAGCCATACATTTGGTCTTTATGTTAATGAGTTGTAATGTGGAGGCATCTCTAAACTTTGTGCCAGTAATTAGAGTAATTACTCCATTAAATGTGAGTTTGCAGCTCTTTGTATCCACCATTAGCACATGAATAATACCTTCAGGTGATAGAAATGCAGTTTTGATGGTATTGGGCTATGCTAATTTTAAATACAATTAGCAGCCATTTACTAATGAAACACTAATGTTAGTACATTTGAAGCATTTCGAATGCTAACAGGAAAAAAAATCCACACAGTTTTTATAATACAACTTTATAGGCCAGGTAGTTTATTAAACATAAGATGGAATCACAGTGTTCGTGACTAATAATAGGCAATTGCATATACCAGTTTATTTTTTTAAAGGGCAATATTATTACACCTATTCTGATAATAAACAAAGCAGCGTAGTTGAAAACTTTTAGGTTAGATAGAGGTAAATAAAATGTGGACAAGATTACCTAGATAAGTGCAAACTGTTTTGCAAATAAGCTATAAAACTGAGCAATAAGACATAACACTAAATTAAATTGATTGTAAACGATCACCTTGTAAAACAAGACATTCAGTCTAAAACTGAAATGAAAGGCAATACATTTGTGTATAGATAGAAAAAAAAATGTTTTCCTTTTTTTATTATAAATGATCACATTCCCTCTGTTCTCAGCTACATAAGTGCTGGAGGGAAGGAGAAACAGCAGGACACTGAGCTGTGCAAGTGAGGCGTGTCAGGACAAGTCTCATCATTGGAGGAAAGTAGTCTCCAGCACGATGTGCTCTCCTGCTTAATGTGGTCAGTTTTTGATAGGAAAGCAGAGAGACTGTCAGGAACACCAGGGATTTCATACAAAGGAAGTAATACAAAGAGAACAGGATACTTTTTCATAAAAGTACATTATACAACAGGCACATATCAGGAATACAAAAAACAAAGGAAGTGCAGCTCTAATATATGATATGCATAGTAAAACGATACATAAATTCTGAAAATAATGTAATTAAAATGTAATTAGGAACTGATCCCAAAAAAAAAAAAAAAAGAGAAAAAAGTCAGTGCAATAGAAGGAAAATTTCCAAAAGCCACTCAGTGAGAAAGGGTTAAGTGGAAAAAAAGTCCAACATTAGATCTTGTGATAAGAGCAGCAATGAGGAGTGAGCAATGAACGTCAGTCTTCCACACCTAAGACAGATCTTCACACTGCACCCGTGAATTAGGACTGCCTGCTTACCAAATGGAGAGACTGCTTTGCATCAGTATCCTAACGCGCAGGGAAGTCAGGTCTCCCATGAACCAGTCAGTATGGTAGCCAGATAAGACTCAGTAATAGATCAAGGATTGGTTCTAAAAAAAGGGAATCTCATAGCGTATTAAGTATGAAAAGAAGGGGGTTTAATCAAGTAATGCACTTACAACTAGAAGATGATAATGCGGCATAACATATGCTTGGGAGCTGTGGTGTCTCCTCTCCGATGCCTCTTGCTACTCAGGCAAACACCGCCGACGTTTAGGACGAAACGCGATGACGTCACGGCACCCTACGATCGTTTCGTCACGACAGGACTTCAACGGGGGATTAGTAATATCAGGAATAGAAAAGACTGGGGTAACAAACAATTTAAGGTGATAATAGTGAAATACGCGCTAAATATACAACTAATATTGTGAAAAATCAGTATCAAAATAAAGAAAATTGATTACATAAATTGATCTCTGAGGCCCCAAACGGCCATTAAAACGTATATACAATGTGCAATATACCGTGGTATTGGTGCTCATGTGTTCACACCTAATTATTGGTATATAGGTATATGGTGAAATGGCAGTCCATCCGATATCCCCAATACATATGAGAGATATGATAATATAAATACAGTCCAGAAAAAATTGACCTCAGTCAATAGCACTAAACACAATCCAATATCTCAAAGAAGAAAAAAAAACAAAAAAGGGGGGTCATCCCTGGAGAGTTTTCAGCCCAGCAGGAGTTGTCAGTATATTCACAAGGGTTCCTCCGGTGTATATAAAAAAGGAAAGAAACATACCATTGTGCAGCACTGAGATTCCAATATAATATCCAGGGATGACCCCCCTTTTTGTTTTTTTTCTTCTTTGAGATATTGGATTGTGTTTAGTGCTATTGACTGAGGTCAATTTTTTCTGGACTGTATTTATATTATCATATCTCTCATATGTATTGGGGATATCGGATGGACTGCCATTTCACCATATACCTATATACCAATAATTAGGTGTGAACACATGAGCACCAATACCACGGTATATTGCACATTGTATATACGTTTTAATGGCCGTTTGGGGCCTCAGAGATCAATTTATGTAATCAATTTTCTTTATTTTGATACTGATTTTTCACAATATTAGTTGTATATTTAGCGCGTATTTCACTATTATCACATAATTTTTTTGGTTGGTGCACCATTTATATATACAGCTGCTTTATACATTTGGTTATTAATTTTTGTGGTGTATTTTGGAGATTTAGTAGCGCTGTATTTTTTTCTTATGTTATTGTCTAAACACTTTAAGGTGTCTTCATAGTACTTTGGAGGTAAATCCACATCCCAAAATGTATACAGGGAGGGATACATTAGAACTGCAGATAGATATCTTTGACCCTCTTCAGGATCTTTGATTTCCTGGCTTAACGTGGAATCTCCAACAATTTTTACTTTTACTTTGCACTGCTGTCCTTTGTCTCCATTGTGGAAATTCCACTTTAATTCCTGCCCCAGTTATCACACAGGAAGTGAGGGGACATTTATGTAATGGGCACATACATGCAACAAAGCTTTCCAGAGGTTCTACGCCTTCTTTTGCTTATATATAATTACATTATTATTACAGCAATAATTCTAGCACTAGACCTCCTCTGTAACTCTAAACTGGTAACCTGTAAAAAAAAATTAAATTAAAGCGTCTCCTATGGAGATTTTTAAATACCGAAGTTTGAGCGCCATTCCATGAGTGTGCCCAATTTTAAAGCGTGACATGTTAGGTATCTATTTACTGGGCGTAACATCATCTTTCACATTATACAAACAAATTGCGCTAACTTTACTGTAACTTTACAAAGCCAGCATTATGGAGTTCCAGTTGGGCTGCTCTCTCTAGTCCAATGCATCTTGTAGCTTAGGCACTTAAGACCCAGACCATTATGCAGGTAAAGGACCTGGCCCCTTTTTGCGATTTGGCACTGTGTCGCTTTAACTGACAATTGCGCGGTCATGCGACGTGGCTCCCAAACAAAATTGACATCCACAAATATAGCTTTCTTTTCATGGTATTTGATCACCTCTGCGGTTTTTATTTTTTGCGCTATAAACAAAAATAGAGCGACAATTTAAAAAAAAAATCAATATTTTTTACTTTTTGCTATAATAAATATCCCCAAAAATATATATAAAAAAACATTTTTTTTCCTCAGTTCAGGCCGATACGTATTCTTCTACATATTTTTGGTAAAAAAAATCGCAATAAGCATTTATTGATTGGTTTGCGCAAACGTTATAGCATTTACAAATAGGGGATAGTTTTATGGCATTTTTATTAATATTTTTTTTTTTTTACTAGTAATGGCGGCGATCAGTGATTTTTTTTATGACTGCGACATTATGACGGACACATCTGACACTTTTGACACATTTTTGGGACCATTGTCATTTTCACAGCGAACAGGAAAACAGGACCAGGTCGTGAGCGCACCACCAGCGGCGCGCTCGCGACCTACAGCTGGGCTCTTAAAGGCGACGTACAGGTACATGCCTGTACCCAGCCGCGCCCTACTGCCGACGTATATCGGCGTGAAGGGGTCTTTAAGTGGTTAAGTATAAAGGCCAGAATGATGAATGCATGTTAGACCTTAAACAAAGTACACAGGCAATTTTGGGTTGAATATTCACTAACCACATTTTTGGAACTGTTGATCTCCTCTGTCACCTGCTGCATTTAGTGGTTCCCCACACTGACACCTATGTCACTGCTGTGTCATAGAGTAAAGTATATCAACACTCCCAGAATAAGGACCTTTATGCAGGATTGTATTTCGGTGACAGAGCTACTTTATCCACTTCAGCCTGGAAGGATTTACCCCCTTTAATGACCAGGCCATTTTTTGCAATATGGCACTGCACTGCTTTAAATGACAATTGCGCGGTTGTGCGATGTTGTACTGAAACAAAATTGATGTCCTTTTATTCCCACAAATAGAGCTTTCCTTTGGTGGTATTTGATCACCTCTGTGTTTTACATTTTTTGTGCTATAAACAAAAAAATACAGACAATTTTGAAAAAAAAATATATATTTTTTACTTTCTGCTATAATACGTATCCAAAAAAATGATATAAAAAAACTAATTTATTCATCAGTTTAGGCCAATATGTATTCTTCTACATATTTTTGGTAAAATAAAATCGCAATAACTGTATATTGATTGGTTTGCACAAAAGTTATAGGCCCAGATTCAGAGAGCCATTACGCCTGTCTAACTGGTGCTAGACTGGAGTAATTTCCAAAGTTTTCTAGCTAGCCATGAATAGATGAATAGACGGCTGCGGGCTTCAATTCGACTGGATTACGTGTTCATACGCCTTCGGATCTACGCTGCAATAAAATTGCGGCCACTGGGTGGACTTCCCGTTGTTTTCCGCGTCTGGGTATGCAAATGAGTTTTTGCCGGCGATCCCCGAAATTACGATCTTCATTCGCAATCTCTTACGGCAACATCTTTTTTTTGCGTAACACTATACCAGCTTTTTGCTGCTCTAATATTAGACAGCCCATGTTAAGTATGGCCGTCGTTCCCACGTCGAATTTCTACGTTTTCCGACGTCTTTTATTTTTTTTTACGTAAGTCGTCCGGGAACAGGAATGTTCGTAAACGACACTACTCAAACAACGAATGACGTAACGACGTGATTTCGCGCAATGCACGGCGGGAAATTTCTGAACGGAGCATGCGCAGTTCGATCGCCGCGGGGACGCGCTTAATTTAAATGCTTCACGCCCCCTAATCTCGTATTTTGATTACGCGGCGAGAAATAGACTACGCCGCCGTAGCGTACGGGCAAAAATCTACCAGAATTCGGTGTAGAGCCTGGTAAAATACGGCAGCGTAGAGTATTTCAATTACGCAGTGCAATATTAAGTGTATGTGAATCTGGCCCATAGTGTCTACAAACTATAGGATAGATTAATGGACTTTTTTATTGTTTGTACTGGTAATAGTGAAGATTTTTAGCAGGATTGCGACAATGCGGCAGACAAATCTTACCCCAAGTGACACTTTTTGGGGACCAGTGACATTATTACAGTGACCAGTGCTAAAAAAAAAATGCATTGATCAATGTATAAATGGAACTGGCAGGGAAGGGGTTAACACTAGGGGATGATCCAGGGGTTAACTGTGTTTCCTGGGTGTGTTCTAACTGTGTGGGGGGTGGGCTTACTAGGACAACGCAGAGATCACTGTTCCTGATCACTAGGAACAGCAGATCTCAGAGCTATCCCCTGTCAGAACAGGAATCCGCTTGTTTACATAGGCAGATCCCTGTTCTGCCTCTTTGTACTGCGATCGTGGGTGACCAGCACCCACTGTATCTCATGCACAGACCGATGTACAGGTACGTCAGTTTGTGCAGCTGAGCTGCCTTGCTGCAGCATATTTGTGGAAGGCGGTCGACAAGTGGTTAAGCAGGCCACACTTTAGATTCACCAACAATTTGGGAGTTTGATAGTTAAAAATTGTCATATACATCACATTTGTAGGTTAAAGTGGATGTAAACCCTCACATATACCCATTGAAGTGAACAGCCTCAGATGATACACTGAGATGAAACAAATCTCCCTACATAAGTTTTACATGTATATATGCTGTCTTCAGCTTTCTATATTTTTTAGAAGGTGAAAATGGGCTAGAGATGTTTCTTCCTGTTCAGCACTGGGTGTTGTCTTGGCATACTCTGTGTGATAGCTGATTGGGGGGAAAGGCATACACCCCCTCCACATAGTCAAAGGAAGGAAGGAATGTGCAGAGTTGTGCTGTGAATAGACCAGCTCTCTGCTAATCTATTTATAGCACCCACCCCAACACAAATTTCAGGCAGGTTTTATCTCCATTATCGGAGAACTTGTCAGAAGTTAGCATGCTAATAACAGAACAACGAAACAGCAGAAAGACACGGAACTCAGGGCTTTGGAGAAAGATAAGAAAATCCTATTGATATATGTGCTAAGGTCAAATTTCATAGATCAGGTTGCCATCTACTTTAGGCCCCGTACACACGGCCGAGGTTCTCGCCAGAAACCAGCGAGAACCTCGCTGGGAGCTGCATTCCAGCGAGAACCTCGGCCGTGTGTACGCTCTCTGCTCACCCCGCCCGTCGGGAAACCCGTCGAGCAAATAGAGAACCTGTTGGTTGCCATTCCCGACGGGTGGGTCGCAGATTCTGACGGCCGGCAGAGAACCTCGACAGGCGGAACGATGTGTTCCGCCCGTCGAGGTTCCCTGACGTGTGTACGGGGCTTTAAATCTAATGCCCTGTACACACGATCGGATATCTGATGGAATCTAATCCGATGGATTTTTTTTTGGCGGATATCCAATGAAGCTGACTTTCATCAGTCTTGCCTACACACCATTGGTCAAAAATCCGACCGTGTTTGCAACGTGGTGACGTAAAACACTACGACGTGCTGAGAAAAATTAAGTTCAATGCTTCCGAGCATGCACCGATTTGATTCTAAGCATGAGCGGATTTTTGACCGATGAAATTCCACACAGATGTTTTTTTTCTATTGTTTTTTTTATCCATAGGAAAAATTTAAAACATGTTCTTTTTTTTTTCACCGATTGAAAATATATATATAATATAAATTCATAATGAGCTAGTATGTGATGCCTTTGTCTTGCTTTTTTTTTTTTAAATCTAGGTTTACAACCACTTTAAAGACTATATATAGTCAAAATTGCACTTCTATTATTTATAGCCTACTTCTATTATTTTCTATTATTTCTAGCCTACTCTAGCCTACTCCTATCTGATATTGAAGTTTGTAGGGCCCCACATTTTTACTTCCTTGAATTCTCTTTGCCCTGTCAGTAAGCACTGCTGTGTCTCACATTTCACAGAGCCTGCTTTCTGAACTACAGAGGTGTTGAGAGGAGGAGTTGCAGGGGGTGGAGTCAATACAGGAATCACTGCTTGCTGGCAGCAAGGTACTTTGGGATATATAGTCCATAAACATTGAAAGTAAACAGCAGAGGAATGAAGATTTTTAAAGTAAGCTCAATTTGGATTGACACATACAACTATGGTTTGTATAGTTATTACAATACTGATGTAATAAAATAAATGTGTATGTTGTGACAATAGAACTGTTTTCCAGAATAGCTATAGATCATTGTGTATACATAGAATGCTAAGCAGGCATGTCAATGTCTTTGAATAAGGAAGGGGGGGTGGTGCATAAACATTCCAGTGCTGGCATAATTCTAAAGGAAAATAGAAATTAACAATGCAACATGGCTAGGCAGTAGTTCTCATGCAAATAAACTACCAGGGATGACGTGGATAACCAAGCACATTACATAATGACCTGGGTTGCTATACCATTTTGTCCTCACCTCTGTTTCCATGCCTGAATGTAAACTGGCTTCAATGCTCCACTGCTATCTCTATCCCTAAGGTGCCCATTTGGTGATCCTATCCTATCCTACTCCTGAAGAAATCAGAAGGATAAGGTGTCTCTTGAAACTCCGGGCACACAGTTAAATGTACAGTTGCAATGCTTGCATGTGAACTATTTTACTTGCAACGATTTGTAATTTTGCTTAGTTTCTCTAGCGATTTACCCATCTTTGTGACATTGAACTGCCAGCTAGCTAAATCACACTGTTTCCTGTTTCAGCTTTACTGCTTCCTGTACAGCTTCCCTGCTAATTGGACAGCACTTAAAAGCTCATTCATTACCCAGATAGATGACTGGGAGGAGAAAGTATGACACAGGAAGCAGCGTAGCTAAACAAGGTACCAAGTGTGCCACTGGTCTGGCTGTGCAGTGTGGCAATAGTGTATAAACCACAAAACTTGCTGAACACGTTAACAAATCTTCGAAGAATTAAAACAGCAAATACTGTATGTAGACATATGAAATGCGTATTTAGCTGTAGTACTTATACATTCATTAAAATGCAACGCAGACTGAGAGACTTAGGACTAGCTCTGGGGGTCAATCAAGTGCTGCATGCACAAAAAAAACATCTGACAAGAAGAGAGAGCAGGATGAGCAGAAGGATGCAGTCTTTGGTTTGCTACTTATCCTTCACTGTCCAATCACTGGCTGCTACAAGTGCATACAATGGAATTGATTATGCAGGAATGTATTTTGAGAACACAATGGTCATCATGTTGAAGGTTGAAAGAAAGGAAAATTTAGACATTGCCTATAGTAACCAACTTCCAGTTTTTATTTGCCTAGATAAAACTTAAAACAACATGTGATGATTATCAACACACCCACACTCTTTTTATCTAGTCTTAGTAAACAGACCCTTTTTAGAGAATATTTGTAAAGATGTACCAAACAAAATGTGCATTAACTCCATGTGCACTGAAGACTTTCTATATTGGCTCCAAACTAGTAATTTGGACTATGGCAAGATAAATAATTTAAAAACTATACACAAGAGTACACACAAGAGTACATTTTCAGTCCAAATAGGAGTCAAGTAGGTGATGAATGCATATGCAATGTAAAAAAAAAAAAAATCTCAAGAGTGAGCAGAAGGATGAGGTTTATGTTCTGCTACTTTTCCTTCAGTGTCCAATCACAGGCTGAGAGTGAGTAGGTGATTAGGCTTTTATTACCATAAATAAAAGTGAGCACTACCTCACTAAAGCCTCATACACACTATTCGATTTTCTGCACATATTTGTCTTCAGATTTACCAAAACCATATAATATGAGGTCAAACCTTTAAAGCCTCGTACACACGACCATTTTCCTTGGCAAAAACCATCAAGAAAAATGCTGGCAGAGCTTTTTTGCCGAGTCGTGTGTATGTTTTTCGTTGAGAAAACTGTTGTGGATCTCGACGAGGAAAAAGAGTCTCAATTTTTTCGTTGTGATTCTCGTCGGACTGGTTTACGACGAGAAACGTGTTCGTGTGTATGCTTAAAAGCCCGCGCATGCTCAGAATAAAGTATGAGACGGGAGGGCACCTTCAGTAAAAGTAGCATTCGTAATGGAGATAGCACATTCGTCACGCTGTAACAGAATGAAAAGCGCGAATCGCCAAACTTTTACTTAACACGCAGTAACATGAGATTAGCAAAAGCAGCCCCAAGGGCGGCGCCAGTGGAATGGAACTTCCTCTTTATAGTGCCGTCGTACGCGTTGTTTGTCACCTCGTTTGAGAACAAAGACATTTTGTCTCGACAGTGTGTATGCAAGGAAAGCTTGACAAGAATCTCGTCAAGGAAAACAACGTTTCTTTTACGATGAGATTCTCGGTCATGTGTACGAGGCTTAATGCCGCGTACACACACGATCGTTTTTCGGCATGAAAAAAATACGTTGTTTTTCAGCATGTAGAAAAAACGACGTTTTTCCAACGTCATCATTAAAAACGATGTTGCCCACACACCATCGTTTTTCAAAAAATTATGAGCAAAGCGCGGTGACGTACAACACGTACGACGGCACTCTAAAGGGGAAGTTCCATTCAAGCTCCCATCTCCTAACTTGCTTCTGAGCATGCACAGGTTTTTGACGTCATTTTAGCCCACACACGATCATTTTTTACAACCCGAAAAACGTCATTTTTTAGAAGATGAAAAACGATGTGAAGCCCACACATGATCATTTTAAATGACGTTTTTAAAAACTTGTTTTTTTTATGCCGAAAAACGATCGTGTGTACGCGGCATAAGAGTTTTAATTTGTATGCAATCAGGCAGATCCTTGCACTACATGGTCTTGGTTAATCTGAAAACAAAAATCTGCAGAAAATCTAATAGTGTGTATGGGGCCTTACTCTCAGGAGTGAAGGGACAGAACTACAAATTCTGACAGATGAAATAGTTCCCATACATGTAGTTTAACTGTGTATTGACCCGTTGGTCTATATTAAATGGTTTACAAGCAAGACAAAGACAAGTATCACCATTAACATCATATTTATTGTTATTTAGCCGTTTGGTAAAACATATACAGATATATACAATATGCATGAATACAGAAGACTGCACTTTACATATTTTTTGTTAAAAAAAAGAAAAATAACACTCGGTTTTATGAGCTATTGTCACAGTCTTCCAAACAAGCATTTAAAAATGAATTTAACAATAGTCAATAAAAGATTACAGATTGCTAAACACACAGCAGAGTTAACATTTCCATATTTTACATGTGCAATAACATTTGAAGAAGAGTTTGCTATGCAGTAATGATTACCAGTGTTTTTCCCCATCCTATTAACCAAATCCTATAGAAAAGAAATTGCTATCACATATGATTTAAAGCTGTACTAGATGTGACTCACAGTACATGTAATGACTGCTCATTGACAGTTCAGTCTGACAAAAGTGAATATGAAAACAATATATGATATATATTATTAAAAAACAAAATCCTTTTTTTGGCACCTTAAATTTTGTTTTACGAAAAGATTTGAGCTACGATTTATGTATCAAAAGGGAAAAATACAGTTGTAGCTTCTGGAGAAATGTGACAAGCTGTACATTTTATACATTTTAGTCAAATGCAATGGGTACAAAATAAAATATCACCTAGAGGGAAAAAAAAACAGTGGGGAGGACCATTAAAGGTAACTTTTGGGCCACTGGCTAGAAAAATAAACAGTAGGTAGGTATAAGCATGGCTTTTAGGAGAATTGTCCACTCATAGCAGCCTTGTCTATGCATTGTTTAAGGAGTGCTGTTGTTACTCTTATCATTTTTAGCCTGTGATATATATATATATATATATATATATATATATATATATATATATATATATATATATATATATATATTACCCATTTTATTTCCATATGTTGTGTATATGGGCATCAACACAGTTCTCTTGGAAATGTTCAAATCTTGCTCACTGAAATGTATAATCAAAAGACAAAAAATATGTTGTCTGTGTCAGCATTCTATAGACAATGGTAGACAGCTGTATATATGTCTACGGAATACCCCTTACGATAAATTAAACATTTCCATATGTCCCAATTTGACTACCCTGCCTAAACACATTATATTTGTCCAAAAATTAACGCTTTGAGTTCATTAATTAATGGCTCCCTTTAAGTTTAACAAACTTCAGAACATGCACTATTAGAAATAATATGGTGGTTGACAGATTGGTTTGTATTATGATGGTCAACATAAACATGAACAATCATGTCATGATATACAGGATAGAGTTGACAGCCAGAGATTTTGAAAATATTCCAGATACAACTTAAAGTAAAAAGTGTTTAGGAGTCAGATGTGTAACACCCATGTGTTCTCTAAATGATATAAAAATGTTCATTACTTATATCCCAAAGGACTGTGCAAGAGGCTTTTATAAATACGTACTATGGAATTGATTACGCAAGTGAGTATTTTGCTCTTCAATGCTCAATGCTCAATGCACAATGCTCTTCATGTTAAAAATTCCAAGAGGTGGTATCTTTAGGCATTGTCTATAGCAACCAATCCGATTCTAGTACTCAATTGTCTAGATTCAACTCAAAACATGTTATAATTATAAACTAACCCACTCTCCTTTTCTACAACCTTAGGCTAAAAAATTCTAATTTTGCAACAGGGATCTTTTAAGCCAAGGAAGCTGCCGTCTTGGTTTCTATTTGATCTGCAGTTGCCATGGTGCTGCACTTGTGATTAGTTAGGACACCAGCCATTTTATGGTTTGACAGTTCAGTTGAGAACAAATGTGACAGAAAGGTTTTTTTTTTTACTAAAACTGCAGAGTGCAAAACCTGGTGCAGCTCTGCATAGAAACCAATACGTTTCAATTGTTTTTAAAGCTTAACCAAACAAGCTGAAGTTAGATGCTGATTGGCTACCATGCACAGCTGCACCAGATTTTGCACTCTCCAGTTCTGGTAGATCAACTAGTATTCATTGCATTCCCTGAATGTAAGTGTTTTTTTTTAACAGTTAAAGTGGAAGTAAGCCCTCTTATCATGTTCACCCAAGGAAGCTGCCATCTTGGCCTCTGTTTGATCTTTAACTGCCATGATGCGGAAGATGTGATCAGTTATGACACCAGCCATTGGATGGTTAGACAGTTTGTTTGAGAGCATAAGCAATATGGCAGTTACATTCAGGCACATTCCGGGAATGTTTTTGAAACTGTTAAATCGATGGGTTTACTACCGCTTTAAATTGATGGTTTTATTTCCACTTGAAAGCTAAAAGATTTGATATTTATAATCACATGGCTAAACATAAGGATTTCTATCATAATGCTAAAGGTTTGTGAATGTGTACTTTCCTGTTAGAGCTTAAATTTCTTTCTAAAACCGCCTGGCACAGAAAAGTTGGTGTATAAGGATGTATAATGCATTGCTGTGTAACAAAGTTCAAGAAGGTGACATAACATTACGGGGATGGTTAAGAGCAGTGGTCATCAACTCCTGTCCTCAGGGCCCACTAACATGCCAGGTTAACAAGATACATCACAGGTGATATCATTTGCTGCTCAGTGATTGCAGTATCCTAGTCTGCATCTCCCCAAGGCAATACATAAAACCTGGCCTGTTAGTGTGCCCTAAAGACAGGGTTGAGGACCACTGGTGTAGAGCATGGGTGCTCAACCTGTGTCCCTCCAATTGTTGCGGAACTAAAAGTTCCATTAGGCATGGCAAAGCTGATAGTTATAAGCATGGCTCCCAAAGGGCCATCCAGAGGGCCACAGGTTGAACACCCATGGTGTAGAGGGTGCACTGCAACAACAAGCTATACTGCCATGTATATTGCTTTTATTTGGAAACATTGTTTTGTTTTAGTGTACTCAAAGTTAAGCAGAACATTTAATGATATAAACCAGATGTGCCATATGAATAAAATATTATATTTACAGTCTTGTATGGACCTAATCTAACTGCTGCGTTGTGGTGTACGTAAAAGTGATACATTGTTAATTTATATTAGCTTAAAATGCCAACACACATAATATGGTGGCTGGAAAATCCAACTGCCAATGAATACGTTCTTAGAACAATGGTAGCATAATCATGTATGCTCATACCATCCTTTGAACTGGTTTATGCAGCCCTGGTGCTGGCCAAGAGAACAATAGTGACCAGCTGGCTAAATTCAACCCAAGATTGGTCAGGCAGAGGTCATCAAGGGTCTAGCAGAAATACAGTCATTTCCCAGCCTTGCCTTTATTGGATTTTGCAAAGGTCACCTCATGTCCATGGCCTCTTTCACATCTTTGCTACAATTACAGCCATGGCTAGCTAAAAATGCAATACTTATCTGGGATGAAATGTATGGTGAAAGAGATGAGATTTCCAAACAACAAAGCAAACAGTATAAACCATGCGATCATGGAGATTACACAGCTCTAAATCTAATGGTCAAAGTTCCTAACTTTGTGGAGTGAAATTATCACTTAATGATGGCAAGCTATTCTGCCATTAAAAAAAAAAATAAGACAGTGTATTTAACATAAAAATGGCTGCTTTGTTGCTTATAAAGCATGGAGAATGATATGTTTTCTTTTATTCAAGCATAAATGATCACATTTATTTAAAATAATGAACTTCGCTATAGAAATTACTGATATAGTGGATTGTGTCGCCACACCAAAATCATCAAATAATTTCAGAGTAACCTTAGTGTGCCCCATATATATTTGTAAATATGTATATAATTTCATTTATAAAGGTGCAGTTTAACTTTATATCAATTGTTTTTTTTGTACTTTCAGAAAATCCAAGCTATATTAGATCTGCTCTATTTGGAAGCAAATGCCTTGAAAATAAATATCTGATTTTTTCATATAATTCTTTATTTTGATTCATGCTAGTATAGTCTTGTGCTTATGGCAAAAACAATGGAGTGACTTGTTGAAAATATATAGTAATATAATAATAATCATATTGCTTTATTTACCTAAAAGAACTGATAAATGAAAGAGCGCCTTGTGTGTAAAAAACATGTATTCTGCTAAGGAGGTGAATAGAAAGTAAAATACTTTCAGTAAGGAGAATGAGAGACAATCAATTTACTTTAGGTCATCCATACAAAAAATACATTTTTATAGAAATAGAACATGATTTAATGGTTAGCTATTGGTATATTTTTGGTTTTGTTAGCTAATATAGAGTCATTTTACTCATAAATGGATTCTATTTACCTTTATGAACAATATACAATCCATTTTCTAAAAAAAAAGAAACCAATGCTTACAACCTTGATTCAATGTTTAGGCTTTCCACGTTTTAGCTCCTGAAACAAATTAATAATTAAACCAGTATTCCCTGTGGTGGCATGGAATGGTGTTAAGGGTGATCTTGTATTGCAGTTTGGATGCAGATAAATTAATGATCGGTCATAGACTAATTGGTCCACAGGCAGAACTGTCCTTGTTCACACACAAGATGATTGGTCAGTTTTCCAGTGACAGGCAGTGAACTCGGCTTGATGTTTCATCGACTGGTGAAAATAATAGCAAGTAATGACAATGTATTGACTAAAGGGAATAATGTTCACCATTCTGACATGCAGCACAAGGTGAAATAAGTGCACTGTACTGAGTGCCCTGCAGGCATTTCATTATATACTAGCACATAGAAAAATCTGTACTTTGTTAGCATTTTCAACCTGATTCCTTTACTGTTATATAACGCTAATGATGGAATGGCTAGAAATACATGATATGGGGTTTATTTTATCATTCAAAATGTGGTGTGCAAGGTGAAGTAACCCACAACAGACATGCACCAGCCATCTTTTACTAAATACACTAAGCGGAAAAAAAGCGTAATCTGACTGGCTGCTCTATGTTAGCGCAATTTACTCATAATATTATTGGTATCCCTCTCGGATTTTATGTGAACTGACAAAGCAATCTGGAACCCCAGATTGCACCCCATACATGTATCATAAAAATCATTCAACAGATCCAATTAAATAATTTCAATCAAGCATTTACATAATTACAACTGTAAATCACAGCAAGTAACAAAAGATCATTTAGTGTTCGGCCACCTTAGGCATCTCAACTAAAACAAGGAATGTACCTAGCCTGAAGCATCACTTATTATGCAATTTCCTACTGTAACTGCAAATGTGCGATAATGAGCTTCCTGTGAGTGATCCCGACCCTTCACTTTTCTATGTAGAAGAGTGAAAAAGAAGTAATGCATGTGTTGTCACCATTAGATGAGAGTCATGTTGGGTCCTGACACTTGTAAAAGCTGTGAAAGTATGGGCAGTTATCCCCCTGGCCTTCATTAACAGGAATATATCTGTCCATTTGTATGTATATTTAAATGCTGGCAATACACTGGGAAATCCTTTCCTTAGCGTATCTAGTATTAGACTAAATTTCAAACTGTCATAAAACAGTATGTTGAGGCAGCTTTTCATTCTAACTAGCATACAAAATGGTCTGTCTTACAGCTGAACTTCAACTCTCCAAGTCCTGTGTTGAGTACAACAATTATAGTGAAGTTGCACAATGCCACCTTCAACAAATGTAGGAGTAAACTATGTCAACAAATGTTTGAATCTGCATGTAACCAAGGTATCAAAACTTGTGATAGTATCTACCAGATTTTATCTAATTTCCTAAAGTGACTCTGTCACTTTAAAGAGAGGAGATATGGTAGTAGGGATAACTTGCAGGTACCTAGAAGTTCAACTCCCATTCCACCTCTAGTTATCTGACCCAATGCCAGCCATCCTGAACTGCAAAGTTCCAATACTACTGGAGAGTAATGTCCAAATAGAAATATGGGGGCAGAAGGGAAAGGTCAAGTTCTCATACTATCTGTAAAAATCCAAGCTTTACCTGTTAGAAATATGATTGGTGCTGCAAGTACGGCATGCGGCAGGTGACTTTTTATTTAAATAATAAAGTCACTTAGCAACAGCTAAAACTCACCCAATGGCCAGTGATGACATAACTTATACAGATGCTTCCATTTTCAGCATATTTCTTATACTATATTATTAGTATAAGGTCCATGTGCCTAATATGCAGCATAATAACTTAACATTTTCTACCAAAATGCTATTGAATATATTAAGCTTTATGTCTATTACCATGTGGCACCCAAGAAAAAAAAATGAATTGAACTGGCCCATGTACACCGTTTTTTCACGATATTAAATGCAAAAGATTTTTAAATGTCCTTTTATTCATCCTTTGCATACACCTATAATAACCCAAATATATAGGAAAAGTGGAAATGTACTCAAAACTTTCCTTTTATTCTAATTTAGGTAGGTTTTGCCTTTGTTACACCAACAGGGAGATCAGCCTCACCTCACCTACTATGATAGCCAAGACCGTGCAGACAGCTGAATGTACTGGTACCTCCTTCTGGAGAGCAACATCATAGAAATACATGGAAAAATAACTCACAGGGCAGAGTTACACGGTGAAGTGAGATTTCACCACCAACATCAAGAGCTGAAAAAAAACATTTGATGCTGAACCAAACCCAGATCGCTACCATACAAATGAAGGAAAAATGTTTTATCTTTACAATAAACTATCACACAATTATTAATATTCATCTGACTTATTTGAGCTTCTATATCTTCTAACACTATCATACTCTCAGTATAATCACAAAAAAAATAGAATGCCGACTAATTGCAGTATTTTTTCCTTTACGTAGTTTATTATCATTACTACGTTATTCACGCATGGCATAACCCTCCAATTTTAGAGATTGGAAATGATATTGCAGCAAACGTGTTCCTTTTGTTTTATCTTAAAATGTTACCATGGAAAATAGGGGATTCAAGAGGTAACTGCATTTTTTTTACCAGTCACAAGAGTGTGATCAAATATTTTGTAAATATATTTCTAAATCTTCTTTGGTTAAAATCTCTGGATTTAATTCTAAAACATGGCCACACAGGTGCTATTTTGAGCACCATCAAAAGAAATCTTGCAACCAGTTAATTTCAGATTATGTGTATAATTTATATTAATAATTCAATTTGTTAAGGTGGCCACTTTACATGTTTTTACACAAAAAGGTACAATTTTGATCCAAAACCCTTTGTGAAATAATTGAGTTGATAGCAGCAATACATTGCCATAGGCCAGCCACCTTGCCAAGCTTTCTATTCATTCTTTTCTCAACCAACAGCTGTGTGTGTTGGAAGTCAAGTGCTTCTGGTGGTCTAGGTTATGCCACATTGGGAGGTCTGAACCAGAATTTCACTTTTGAGCAGACAACCCTGCAATGTAAAATGTTCTTGGAAATTGAAATAACATATGATGTATGTTGAGGATTATTCTTGATGCCCCATAAATAATATACTTGTGCATGGCTGAAGATGCATATGAGGTGGAAAGAAGAATATTTTGAAAAGCAGTCCATTCCTTTTATAGATTGATCATTTTTGGACAGTCAACAATGTCAACTGAAAAAATGTGAAAACAACTTGTTTTTTTTTGTACTTGAATGTTTTATAAAAGTAAAAAATATTATGGGCATGATTGGCATATGACAGTGATGCATGCAGTACATGTTGGATCCAGCCATTGAACAATCTTTCATATTAAGTAGCAAATTAGGAAATGTGATGTGTGTTGTTATTTGAGCAAGAGCTCTTTGCAGATATCCCTGGTGCCAGCCCATCTTGGGCAAAAACCATAGGAATTGGCAGGGAAAATCCAAATTGGCAAATCAACTGAGAAGGTTTTCCAAGGGATGTCTAACACAGTCTGGGAAATTATAGAGACACAAAATTAGTCTAATATTCTCTCTAAACAAACTTTTTTGAGTAGAGTACAAGGTTTATGAACTGTATTTTTAATAATGAGTGCAAAGTATAATTTAAAGCTGCCCTTGACAATAGCCTAGTTCATACCTTCAAACTTTTTAATGTCTTACATTTAAATAAATGGATGCACATTTTTTAATTTAAGTAAACCCTGCCAGATCCACCCAAGCATATGTACTTTTAAAGGTTTTGAGCCTCTCTGGAACACAAACTAGGACTGTTCCATTAAATCAGGATCAGGACAAATAGACAAATTGCCCAGATCTATTACGTGTATTTCCACCTCTGGTGTGATAAATAAAACATTCAGTATATATAACGTCTAGTAGATTGTGAAGTTTGCTAATCAAGGAAAGAAGTAAACTCACCATATTACCAAATAACTGAAACATGTAGCCTCATTTAATTTATGAAATTCCCAAAATAAGAACACTGTACAGATCTGCACAATAAATTCCACAAAAATAAATCAAATTGATGTGAATATTTTAACAGTTTCCAAGTATTGTTTCTGCAATAACCACCTTATGACCTGAATTTAGACCTAGATAGGCTCAGCATTAACGTACCTTCACATCGGGCTTAAAGCAGTATGAAAAACAATGAGGAAGTTCAAAAAGCATATGCTCATAGCATTTCAGTTACTGAAGTCGGCAAGATTAAGACTGGATTGTTGCTATGGGTTACTGCTCTTTAAATATTGTCATTGTCTTCATGAATATACCTGCAAAAATATTCAGCCTATGATCTCTAACTTGTGATTGGTCAAGTTGCCACGACAGCATATGTCATGGCAACTTGACCAATCACAAGTCAGAGATCATAGGCCATGATATCCATGGAGACATACCTTACTTGTCTCGTTATTTATTTTGCAAACAATTTCCAACAATATGATGTATAAAAAAGATATACAATTCTATGTGCAAAATAGCTGTAAATATCAATTTTAGGTCATTAATCAAACAAACAAAAAAAATAAAATAAATAAAAGCCTCATCGAATAAATGTGGATAACAGACAGTTAACAGACAGTTCAATATTCAGTTTCCCTTTCTTGTAACTCAGCCATGGTCAAATACAATATAACATTTTAATAGGAAACACCAACCTTCTTTTACAGAAAAAAAAATGTTTTTGTTTTGTTTTTTACTAGAAATAATATGTTTATGTAGCATGAACAAAAGCAGTAAAGAAAATACAAATACATGTTTAACATACAAAAGCCCTTCTCTAGCCCAGATACACCAGAAGTCAACTTTACAGGGAAATGACTTAAAGAAAAAAGTATAATATGTGCTGTATGATGAAGAATTAACACTGGTATCATACTGTGGCAAAAGTTTCAAAAATATGAGGTTTATTTCAAACTAACCCTTCCAAGTCCAAAAGCCACTAAGCAGGTACCAACCTAAAAAAAAATATTAGTCCACCTATTATTAGCGGCCTCTTAGGAAAATGAACAAAAAAAAAAAGAAAAAAAAAAAGAAAAACGTTTATTTTGTCTAATTTTTCAAGTCAGGGCAGCCACGAAAGTTCCAAATCTATTGGAAATGTCAGAATGAAGTGATCTCCATGTAGGTACAGGAGTCCTACCCTTTGACTCCCCAATGTCATCTGTGCAGTGAACTGATAGGCACTGCAAATGGCTTCCATTCTGTGCCGCTGCTGAGGTCTTGTTCTGGGGAAGATCGTGGGCTGTAGGGAAACAATGAGACAAAAAAATTAGCAACTTCTTTAATGCATTGTGATAAATATGTAGCACTTAAAAAACAATTTGCAATATACTGCTTTCACCCCCTTCATATTATTAGTCAGACAATGATTGTCAGCGGTCACACAAACAAAATAAATGGATCTGCTGACCTTCGCATTCAATTATTTTTATAAAGCGATTAGACAAAAGAAAACAGGATTTTGTTTGGCTTTATTTGAACCTTTTTATTTATAAAGCCTACGCACTTCTGCAGAGAAAATGTAAATCTACAGCAAAGATACAATAAAACTAATGCTGTAATTTCCAAATTTTCTCCATCTATACACATTCAGTGAGTGTTCACGTGGCTACCCTTATTTTAATTATTATTTAGTTAAGTAGTCAAGCTCAGTACATTTTTTTATTGGTTCAAAGGGTAACTAAGTGAAAGGGCACCCCAACAAGGAATACTCATGTATCCATGGCACCACGCTACTGCAGGAGTCCACCCTGAGAAAGCTCTGGGGTCAGAGCTTACTTGGGTTGATGACATTATTGCTCCAACGCACGTGGTAGTGTTGGGACCTGGCCACTCAGGCCTGAGTGGTGTCATGTGTGGCAGCGTCACATGCTTGAAGGAGTGGGGTGGCAGCATGAATTGCTCAATATAAAAATCAGAATGCATTGTTAGGCTAAGGTCGGCCATAGACAAAGCAAATTTCTTTCCTGCAACCACGGGTTGACAGGGAAATCCCTCCAGCTGAGTCATTGTGATTGTGATTAGATCAATCAACATGGGTACATACAGCCTGTCCATACATGGTTCTAATCTAGGCTGGTTCCTGCTGAACCAACTGAGATTAGAGCCATCTATGGTAGGCTTAGGTTTATACTTGTGTCAAAATCAGGCTTTTCATTGGCCTTTTTAGAAGCCCCTCGAACACCTGTCAAAACGATGTGCATTGCAGCGACCAGTGTTGTTCACATGATTGATATGACATGTCATTTGCCTGGCTTTACTGGTCCCCAAACACTTCTACTGTAAATGTATATGTGCTTCAAAAACACCATAAATGCTCATGTGGTGTTTACAGAGAGTTTGAGATGCAATCCATACAATAGAAAATCAACACAGAAGAGGAGTCTGGAAAGCATTATTTAGTGCAGCGTACAGGCGTTAAAAACGTGTCATAAATGCATCAAAAACATGTCTTAAAGCAATACATGCATTAATGGATGTTTAAACTTCAAAGCCTGTCTAAATGAGGCCTTACTTTCCCGGAAATTGGCAAGCTAACAACATCTCTTTCACTTTCACTAGAAAATCATTTAGCAACAGTTCACACTAATTAATTCAACAACACACAGTATGATTGCAAAGAAATCATTGTAAATCACAATGCTTCCAATTGAACAACTGAAAAAAATTGGGGTAATCTACTGAAATCCCATGGTCTAGTTATCATACCTAATCTGTACTGAGATTGATTAGGTTGAAACAGGGAAGTTACATTGTAAAGGCAAAGGAATATTTTGTACTCAAATCTCCAACCATTGCTTTTTACTGAAAAGTAGAATGGATACAGAAATTTCCCCCCTTAGCAGTTCACAAGGGGCAGTGAAAGCATGCATTTTTACAGACGAATTAAGTTGTTTCATCATTTCCACCATCAAGAAGAGCCTGGTTGACCATCCTCCGACAGTTGGTTGTCATTTACTTGTATGAGCAAGATATTAAAGAGGAACTCTGGTCATTTGTAAAAAAAATTAAAGTCAGCAGCCACGAACACTAGCTACTGACTTTTAATATACAGACACTTACCAGCCATGGGATTTAGTGCTGTCCTCACCCGGGCTGGTTCTTCCCTGGCCTTCAAGTCCCCATCTTGCTTGTCGGAAGCTGGTCGTGACTTCCTGTTGTTTCACAGTCAGCTTCCTACTGCGTATGCATGAGACATTCTACCCTCTATCAATGGGCCCACAGTCTCTTGGGACATGCAGGGTTTTCCAGGAAGGTTGCAGGGGGTTAAAGCAGGAACAGGGACTTGTCATAAATAAGTACAGCGCCCCCCCCCCCCAAAAATAAAAGTAAAGGTAACAACGAGAGGATGGGGCAAGGTGGAGGGTGAGCAGAACTTTCCTTTTCAGGCAAAGTTCTGCTTTAAAGAATATGACTAATATGACTGATATACTAAGCAGGCACAAGGAAGGGGTGCATTTTGAGTATATAAAAAGAAAGAAAATAAACTGAAAAAAAAAAAAAATATGTTGGGAAAAAGGTCTAGGTTGGGCAAATCTTCAGGGGGTGCAGATTTTTAAAATGTCTCTCCTCACTAGTTAGATAAGCTAACCTATTTCTGTGGAATCCATCATTGTTTAGATTTGCTCTGGGCACATTTCTAATTAAATGATTATCTGCAGCGACCAGGTACACTGCCTTAAAGCTGTGTGTCTACACAGTGTCTATGCAGCTTTTTCCATAGAGATTTAAATAAAAAGTGACAACACAGCTAGTTTTCCACTGCTGATATCTCAGCTGTGGTAGCAAAAACCTAAAAGCCAAATACCGTATAATACTTTAGTCTAATCAACATCACAGTGATCTTGCTTTCCATAAAGTCAATTCACTTTAAACTAGAAATACATGAGGAAGTAGAAATCAGATAATTTGGAACCAATTTATCAATCCTTCACTCTACCCTCTTCACTTAACACAACCCTGATCAGGGCATTCAACAATTCTGTACTTTAAAAGCTTAATGACAAAATGTTTCAAACCCTCAGATTACATGCAGCTTAGACATAATTTTTCTAACAATCGGGACATGTACAAAAAAGTTGTAAAAGCAAAACTATCTCAAATTAGAAATATACACCCAAGTAAAGTCAATGCAAGATTACTAACTGATTGATTCCTTTGTATTATTCAATTGCTATATCTATATTAAAGCTGAACCCCAGGCTGGAGAAAAGACAATTCTTTGCAGTGACCAACCCCCCCCCCCCTCCTCCCTGCACTGCCAAGCCTAAATCTCCTTTGAGTGATGATGAATAAGGTGAAAAATGTACCTTATTCCTCACACCTTCAGGATTCATCCACATAAGACTGGTCCCCTAAAGCTGCTTCTCTTTGCTGCCTGACCTTAGCACATACAGGAACACCAGTCCTGCATTCTACATGAGGATGCCGAGGGCCCTCCACATCTCGGGACATTTTATCCTGGAGGAGAGCACTGGCTGCCAGGTAAGCAAGGAGTAAGATAAGGTAAGAAATTCATTTTATTTATCATCCACTAGATAAAACAAGCTGTTAAAGTGATAATAAAGGTTGATGGCTCCTCTTCTTCTGCAAATTCCCCCATAGGAAAAAAAAATTCTTTACAATTCCTTTAACTACCTCTTTAAAATTTGCAGGGGGAACCACTGCAAGGGCAATGATTTCTTCAGACCCGAGCTCAGCTTTAATGTGCTTGTAACCCTAAAAAAAAAAGAGATCCTGTTCCCTTATAGCAGAATAAACAGCACAATGCTTGTGCTCTCTAACCTGCCCCCCTCTGAACTGTAAAAAGCATTGCTGATCCTTCCACTTCCTGTGTCCCCCTCTGTAAGCTGACCACAATAATCATGGCTGCTGAGCCCTGTTTACTGTGGTCAGCTTACGCTCTCTCCTTAGTCCTCTTTACTCCCTGCCTCCCTGCCTGTCAGCTCCAGTTTCTGTGTCTCTGTCTCGGCCCCCCCTTCCTGACGCTATTCGTAGAAAAAAAAAAACTTTAAAAATATCCTGGTAGCCCCTCGCCATTATCTGTCAATAACTGTCACGTGACCAGCCTGAAGTTAACTGGAACAAGTATTTAGAGGAATCTTTAAAAAAAAACACTTGGCGAGTGAGTTATTGTCAGATAAAGGAAAGCGGCTGCCAGTGAAAGCCATGCAAAAATGCTTTAATATTAAAAGAGCACTGCTAGGATAGGAAAGGAGATGTCTACAATCACAAAATAAAAAAAATAAACAGTAACATACACAGTAAAACATTTGGGAAATTGTTTTGTTATATTGTTCAACTCTGCCTGGAGGAAAAGAGGTTAATAAAATCAAACATTGCCCTAGAAAAAAAAGGGGTCACTGCTTTGTGCCATTAAACAGTTAATGTATATGTAAGTTTAAAGCATTTGTTATCTCTGAGGCAGCAGTGATAAATTCATTTTACCGCATCTTTTAAATATGCATGGCATGTAATGTAGCATGGAACTGCAAAAGGGAAGGGAGGCCCGAGATAACAGGTTTACAGTGAGAGATAGCATAAGTACTTCTGCTTTTCTGCTCCAATGAACTCAGTGAAATAAGGATTCCAGAAAAAGCTTAGGAAGTGTACTTCAGTCATATTTTGCTTAACAAGATGAACTTATGTGATTATACTGCCAGATCAAAAAAGGGGAAAATATCTTATTTTATTGGAGAGAAAATATACAGTAAGTTTGGAGGAATAGGGTTAACCTATTGTTGTTTTGCTTTTGTTTGTTTTTTCAGAAACATTTGAGGCAAAAAACAAATGTTCTATTAATTATTCTGAAAATGATAATCCTAAATAATATATCTACACAGCTACAAAAATATTCCTTCACTGAGAAAAACCATGTCTAGAATAATTTATTGTTTTCAATGGAAGTATTGCATGATTTCAGCAAAGTACAGTAAAATGTTAATTAAGTAAATAAATTGGAGTGGTGTTCATGTCAATCATCCAATCATGTGCATCCAAAAATCCTTTTTAGGTAGTGTGTGCATGTGTGTGTGTTATTTATCAATACCCTTACTTGCTTTTTCTTATAAGAGAAGTTTGGGATTTTTATTTATTTAGAAATCATACTTATTTAGGTAGATGCAGCATCGATCCAGTGCTGCATCTATCCAGTGCTGCATCTATCCCCCACTGGGTCTAAGACTGAGAACCGAGGACCAAACACTGCTGATCGCTCAGTTCTCAGAGCTCCGTGAGCAGAAAACTAGTAATTGCCAGCCAGTGGCTCTCTGCTGTGCCCCTCCCATGCTCAATGGTGTGCTGGGCTGTAGAGGGTCGGGAGTGGTTGGCTCAGGCTCTCAGTAGCTCACTGAGAAGCTGCGCCAGGTGAACGTCCAGGCTCCTGGGTGGATCCCGACCATGTGCTCGCCACCTTTCCTCAGCCTAAAATGGCTCTGTAATCTCACAGTCTACTTTTGGCTGAAAATGGGTGACAGGAGTGCAAAACGAACCATGGGAGAAGTACAGTCAAATAAGCTTTATCTGTACTTCTCCCTAAATGATAATGTTAAAGCTTACACATGAACGTTTTTCACGACATGAACAACGGCGAGAAAAATTAGAGCATTTTCTAAATGTTTAATGGCCATTTTTCACTTGGTGCTCTGGACCCTACACACGATCGTTTTTAATGTCCATTTTAAAAAAAATTCTATTTTTCACGTCATGAAAAACGGTCGTGTGTACGCGGCATAAGGGTTTGTTCAGATCAAGTATGTCAAGCTGCTTTTTTTCTGCACACCACTGCACATGTATGGTGTAAACAGGGTTGTTTTTTATGTGTCCTGTTCACACCATTCTGTGCTGTGGTGTGCAAAAAAATGCAGCTAAACAAAAATGGTGGGGGAGCTTTACTAAAACTGGAGCACTCAGAATCTGGTCTAGCTGTGCATGGCAGCCAATCAGCTTCATACTTCAGCTTGTTCAATTAAGCTTTGGCAATAAAACCTGGAAGCTGATGGTTTCTCTGCAGAACTGCAGCAGATTTTGTACTCGCAGGTTTTAGTAAATCGCCCCCCAGTGTGTACAAGCTATAAGTGCTTGAATTTCAACCTACTCAGTGACACTAGTCACCAGGACAAATAGAGAGGATGAACACCTAATGGGGATACAAACCACACAACAAAAACTTGACTGGGGTACTGGTCTTTAAAAAAAAAAGTTTGGACTATACATACACTTTAAATAAAATCTACAAAAAGGACCTTGGGTGAAGATTTACGGCCAGGTCCTAAGTTCTCCCTGTCTACAGTGCTATGGGAATCCTGCCTGACTTATTCTAAACAGTGGATATTCATGTTGGATAAAAGATGAAAAAAAAAAGAGCAGTGCTTGATCACCGGGGGGGGGGGGGGATGTGAGTGGCAGGCAAAAGGGAATTTCTATTCTGGGAGTTAGATGGGCTAATATTATTTATTTAATGTACAACAATAGACAGTAAACATGACCAGTGTTCACAAAGAATATCAATATTATATAGGATTGTCATAGTGGCAACAGTTTTGTGCAGCAAGAATATATATAAATATTGGAAAAATAACAAAACGTACTATGTAGGATAAAAAGTAGGTACATGATCACACGCTGACCTCACTATATATATATATATATATATATATATATATATATATACACACACACACACACACAAATATATATATATATATATATATATATATATATACATATACATACTCATATATTGAATGATTGCAGAACTAATATAAAATAACTAAAGTTACGATACAGTGTATAATAGTAAAGTCTACACATTTTGTTAGGCTTTGTGTGCCGTTTTTGTCACATTTTATCACAATCAAAGGCGTGGACAATGGAAAGAGTGCAGCCTTTTAAAGGTCTGTTGAAGAATCAGCTCCCCTCTTTCAGCTTGCTGGCGAGATTAAAGTGACAAACAGGAGGTGAGGATCCTTAGAAAGGCTACTGGCCTGGAGGCTCGTCCCTTACACTTCTTCAAAGGCTCTGACAAACCGTCAGCTACTGCTCCTTGGCTGCCCATACCCTCACACAGCGTGAGTCCAGTGTGCAACAGCCATCCCCGATAGGCAACCAAGCGTGAATCACTCTGCTAGCGATCTTGTAAAGGCAACATCAGTTTATTTGGATCATATATCCAGGCTGGTTTATTGGGAACCGACCTTGTCTCGTATAACAATTAACAGAGTTAGCCTCTGCATCTCGGTTTAGTTTATTTACAAGGCTTCCTTATATTACCAAGAATGAATCAAAGGACAGTCGTAACACAATTTCCATTGCCTTAGGACAGGTTACATTTTTTTTTTCTCTTTGACAAATCTACAACATGACAGCATGACATATTGGTTTCGGCAGATACGTTTCCGTCTACACATATCAAAAAGCCAGACTTTTTTTATTTTAAGGAAGGCCTTTGAAAGCTTGCTAAAGCTTTGCTAAATTTACATGTATGTGTGTATACTGTATATATATTTATATGTATATATATATATATATATATATATATATATATATATATATTGTGTGTTATGTAGATGCATACTTCTCTACTGTACATGTATGCTGCATATAGACTATTGTAGCGGCTTCACTTTTTTTTTCCCATTTTTAGAAATCAGACCCAGTTGAAGATAAGACAATGGGAACAAAAGTGGAGCTGTTGATACCAACAACCAACTTGGCTTCATCTTTCATTAAAGGAAAATTGATCAATAATTTTGACTAGCTGCTGTAGAATAATGCTCCCCTATTCTCAATGTTTTTTTTTAATTTCAGTTTTAAAAACAGTGCAAATACATATATTCTATAATGCGTATTTACTAAAGCAAACAGCAGTGAGCAGAATTTTTATTTTTTATTTTTATGACTTCCCTAAATTGATGAAAGGTGATTGGCTTAAATAAGCCAAATATCAACAGAGTTCTGGATTTCATTCTCACAGCTTTTATTATTCTGAAACTGTAATAGTTGGTGTTTTCTGTAAAGTATCCTAACTTGCCTAGAATCTTCTTTTGTATAGAAAAGAACACCTAAAACTGACAATCAGCCCTAGCAACGATCAGATATCAAACCCAGCTGCATTATAACCACACATGAGGGGTTATACGGTTGTTTAGAGACTTCCATGACTCTTTGTACAATCCACATTTGCGTTTTTGGATTCCAAACATATAGATCTTGCTAATTTAGACAATGTGAAGGGGACAAAAACAGCCTGATTCAGACTACAATCTAAATGAGCCTCTAAAAAAGCCTGATATAATATCTGGATTAAATTCAAACCATTTATGGGGACACCCTTTATCACCGGAAGATATTTACGAAATTACTGGACAATCTGTGTAAAACTTGAAAAGGAAAAGGAAGGAAGGTGGTATTCAAATGTGCCACCTTCCATCCATTGAATATGACTTGAAACTGGCAGGTCCTGATGCAACAGAGGACAGGCAGGTGCCACCTGCCCTTTGTTCTTATGGTCAAAACATCAATAATTTGCATGCCTAATAAAAAGGTCAACATCAACCATGTTAGAAACAAATACATTAAATGATCGGCTTGCAAACATCAATGTGGGCAAGGCAAGTTTGTAAATAAAATGGTAGACAATTAAGATGAATTCTAAAAAAGTAACAATGAAAAATAAAGCAAAGGTTAAATTTCAAGGCAAACTCCTAAAAAGTAAAAAACAAAAATACACATCCAACCACTTAGGTGAGCTATACACCATTGCACATCTTGGACATCAGGTGTCACCTTGGGTGAAAGCGCTTTCCCCGTTCGAGTTAAAGTGGGACTAAACCAACCAATGTTTTACAGCCAAGGAACCTGCCATCTTAGCCTCTGTTTGAGCTTCATTGCACATTTAACAGCTATGACTAAAGTTATTTGTTGACTTGACAGTTCAGTTTACAAGCAACTGTAAAAGTTATCATTTAATACATGGGAAACTGTTAAATTGGTTGGTTTAGGGCCAACCAAACATGGTTCAATTCTCGGCCGATTCAGAAGGAAATGGCTGAGATTTGAATCGCTAGGAAGGCTGAATGTACCAAGTTGATCGATTGATCAACTTGGGTATAACCAGCCTGCCGGATTCTCTTTTAATTATCCCTAGCAGCTGTTTTAGGGACAATAAAGAAGCACCAACACCGACTAGGCATCAAATCTGCTCATCTATCTATGAATTTAAGCACATGTGCACGCATTGCAGTCTGACTGACTCCTAGTGCTGCAGCTTCTTCTCCCAGTCTTGCTGTGCAGGGGATGAGATTGGTATCAAGAAGCAGGTACTTATGCTAGTTGTATGTAAGATTAAATGTATTTTATTTTAAAGGAATATATAACTACATTAAATGCTATTTATCTGACTGGAGTTCAACTTAATTTCATTCATTATGATAAAAACAGGCAATTCAGCTGACGCTAGGCCCTGCATTTTACAGTATAGGCTACAACCATTTAGAGATGTGATATATGCATTGCTGAAAACACTACATAAAACAATACAGAACTTGGATTAATTCAATTCAATCCAGCAACATGTGCTTTGATTTCTAAAGGTCTGCATGAGTTCTAAAAAAAGAAATAAAAAAAAATAGCACAAGTATTTTCATTTTCCATAACATGACAGAAAATCATTGCTGATATGATTTATTGAAGAGTAGAGTAACAGGTTTCTAGCAGATGTGGCTATCAAGCAAGCTGGTGATCACAAATAAATCCCGACAGTGTATATGGCCAGGATTCCCTCTGTAAAAGCATTACATAATGAACATTACAGTATAGATTATTGATTGTCATGATGTAGGATGGCTTAACAAGAAAAAAAAAAAGAAGGCTACAGCTATTTTCTCGTTCACTAGCGAGACTAGCGAGACGCACTATATGTCTCTGTATACTGACGTACACTGCTTATCAAGGTACTTTCATCAAACCAACAAGCATCAGTGATATGCCTTGAATCACACAAACTGCCAGCCAAGAGAACAATTTTATATAATAACCTCTTGGTTACCTCACATTCTGGGTATGCTAGTTATTTTTTTTCTGGAGCTGAAAAAATATACAATACATAAACATAGGTACAACTCAATTTTTGTATGTAAGTAAGATATGAGCAGGTCTTGCACTCATTCTTTAAAACTTGACGCACATTACCAAGGGCAAAATTGTCAGTGCACATACTTGAGGTAGAATCCCAACGGCACTACAAAGGGGAAGTTCCATTCCAATGGTGCCACCCTTTGGGCTGCTTTTGCTGATCTCGTGTTATCGCGTGTTAGTAAAAGTTTGGTGAGAGACGATGCGCGCTTAATAATCATTTGCAGCATGAGGAATGTGCTATCTCCATTATGAACGCTAGTTTTACCAGAAGGAGCAATCCCGTCTCATACATGATTCTGAGCATGCATGTTTTTTTTTTACCCACGGAAAAGCATACACACGACCGGTTTTCTCGACGGGAAAAAGTCAGACGGGAATCCTGACGGGAAAATAAAAAGCAGCCATGAACTGCCATGAAGCATGCACACGACCGGTTTTACCGGCCAAACGCTCTCACGGCAGCTTTCCTGACCGGAAAACCGGTCGTGTGTACGAGGCTTAAGCTTACAATATCCATCCAGCATCCCAAATTGGTGAAATCCAACAAACCCCAGCAGCGGCTAACTGCAGACACATGGGCTGCAAATGGGGCCCTTTGTAGCTTTCTATGCCCTTGGCCTTAGGTTTCTGTTAACCTATAGTTCTACTACTTGATAAAACAGCAGTAGAGTACTGTACTGCGACGTCGGTTTTTGGTTACAAAACCAAAGAAGAAGCACACAAACATAAGCAGAATTGTCTATCATACACGGGAAGCTAGCAGAACAATTAGAGATTCAGATGCTGTAAGCAATATCATCGACATCGTCTCATTCCTGTTTATTTTAGGTTACCTTGAAATATCTCTCAATCCTCTTTAGGGCATCCTTGTAATTTGTATTCCCAGAAGTAGCAAACTCCAGCTAGCAGCTACACAGAAACCTAGCAAATGTTCTTCCCTAAAATTAAAAGGAGTTCAATCAATTTTACCAGTCAGCACAGCAGGATGAAATATATAAGTGTACTTCTACTACAAACATAGATTCTTATCACATAGTTATTTTCCTGATGTAAAATCGAGATGCAGATACAGATGTTGTAATATTTTAATCTGTCTGTTGAAGGAAACTCTGTGGGCATTTCGATAAAGGCTTTTTCTCTTTAAAGTAATTTCATTTTAGCGAGTACATTTTAGGGGTTATCTCAAGGTGGATGTGTGTAATTGCCAATCACAAAACACTTTTTCAAAAGATAACTGATATCAATGTGTGATTTCTATATCACAGTTCATTTTCGCATAATATAAAATAAAAAAGGCCGCTTAACCCCCACATCATGCACATGTAAACATTTTTATGCATAATGCAGATTTTATCTATGCAGCTTTAAAAAAAATTGATAATATGGATTTCTATCCTTTACATAGATGGCAAGTGTCTACAAAACATGCTACAGTGTTTGCCAAGCATACTCGGCCGTCTAATATCTAGGTACAGAGGTAGCTTTGCACTTGCTTGATTGCTCCTATAGATTTACGATCAATAGTGTCAAAAGAGAAGGGAGGAGGTGTCTGTATTCTCATATTCTGGCCTGTATTCTCAGCAAAATAGTAATTCAGC
Organism: Rana kukunoris; assembly: GCA_029574335.1. Classification (NCBI taxonomy): domain Eukaryota; kingdom Metazoa; phylum Chordata; class Amphibia; order Anura; family Ranidae; genus Rana; species Rana kukunoris. The sequence goes on along the minus strand of CM056049.1, from coordinate 235,135,531 downwards.
AACCTTGGAGTACTAGACCTATGCCGCGTACACACAGTCGGACTTTTGACCGGGCAAAACTCTGTCAGAATTTCGTAAAAATAGAGAACCTGCTCTTTATCAGATGGAAAAAGTCTGATGGGGCATACACACGGTTGGAATATCCGATGAAAAGCTCCCATCGAAAATTTCGACTGTGTGTATACGGCTTTACACTCTCCGGTAAAGATGCTATAAAAACAAGCATTTGTTAACACATGATCATCACACCTATATAAGCTGGTTGGACATCCCAACAGAAAGCCATGGTCATTAATATGAAGTTGGTCCTCTTCTGAGCGTTTAAAGTCCTCCACTCGTCTGGGAAGGCTTTCTACAGGATTTATAATTGTGTCTGTTAAAATTTGCGATGTATCAGGTACTGATGTTGGATGAAAAGACCTGGCAATCGGTGTTCCAAGTCATTCCAAATGTATTAAATAGGGTTAAGGTCAGGGCTTACTACAAGTCACTCAAATTCCTTTACAATAAACTCCTCAAACCATGTCTTTATGGATCTGGCTTTGTGCACTGCCTGTCCACTTTATGGATTTGTACAGACACACAGAGGCACACCTCCAGCTCTGCAGCTCTCATTGGCCCTCTTATGACTAACTCCCCTGCCTTCCTGGCAAACTCTCACGAGAGTGAAATAGAGAGCTGTGCATGATGTCATAAAGCCTAGGCTTTTCAACAGACAAGGAACAGGAAGTGGGCTGTATAAGGTATTTACAGGCAGAAGTCCAGGTACTTTTTTAAGGCTGGCCATTGATGGATAATTTTCTTTCAATCAGCCAGGGGAAGGAAATAAACAGATTCCACTGTCCACAGAAGCAAGGTCGATGGAGGAATCCTCCCAGTGGAGCTATTGTTTTCTGACAGCCGCAACTCTACTGCTGTCAGAATACACTGATTTGCAACCCACTGATTGAGAACATTTTTTCAACATCCCACTCAACAAAATCTGTTAATTAGTTTGACTTCTGATAATTGGGAATAGATGCATAATAAAACCGGCAAACAGTTTGCTGAAGACAAACAGACTAAAGACATGGATTACTGGAACCAAGTCCTGTGGTCTGATCAGACCAAGATGAACTTATTTGGTTCAGATGGTGTCAAGCGTGTGTGGCGGCAACCAGGTGAGGAGTACAAAGACAAGTGTGTCTTGCCTACAGTGAAGCATGGTGGTGGGAGACTTATTGTCTGGGGCTGCATGAGTGCTCCAAGACGACCACTGCCTTGATAAAGAAGCTGAGGGTAAAGGTGATGGACTGGCCAAGTATGTTTCCAGAACTAAACCCTATTGAGCATCTGTGGGGAATTCTCAAACAGAAGGTGGAGGAGCATAAGGTCTTTAACATCCACCAGCTCCATGATGTCATCATGGAGGAGTGGAAAAGGACTCCAGTGACAACCTGTTAAAGTTCTATTAAACTCAATGCCCAAGAGGGTTAAGGCCAAAAATGGTGGCCAAAAATATTGAAATGTTGGGACCAATTTGGACATTTTCACTTAGAGGTGTACTCACTTTTTTTGCCAGCAGTTTAGACATTAATGGCTGCGTGTTGAGTTATTTAGAGGGGACAGCAAATGTACACTGTTATACAATCTGTACACTCATTAATCTACATTGTAGCAAAATGTCATTTCTTCAGCGTTGTCACATGAAAAGATATAATAAAATATTTACAAAAATGGGAGGGGTGTACTCACTTTTGTGAGATACTTTGTATATTTGTATGGCAATGTAAAACAGTTTATTGATATTATATATGTATTATTATAAATGCTGTTTGTTTGTTTTTTGCTGAACATGTGACCAGCAGCAGAGGACTAGACACTCTTCCTGCTTATATTCCCCTGCAGACAGGCTGGGAAAGAGCTGGGTCATGTGACAGCTGTATATCGATTAGGGAAAAGGAAAACAGTGAGGAAACAGGGAAATCCACTTTGCACTAAAAGTGCACCTGAAAGTGCACTTGTAGTGCAGTTGCTGTAGATCGCTGTAGATCTGAGGGGAAACTCTGAGATGAGGGGAAGCTCAGCTTATTTTATCATCCAATTATGTGCAAGCAAAAATGCTGTTTTTTATTTTCCTTGCATGTCCCCCTCAGATCTACAGCGACTGCACTTTCAAGGCGCTTGTAGTGCAAAGTGGATTTGCCTTTCGTAAATAACCTCCAGAGTGTGTTTAGTATCAATTTAAGAAGAATTTCTATTGACTGCCAATGAAAATATGAATGCATACAAATGTAATTATCATGTGAAACCTTCACTAAGTGGTATATATATTAGTGATAAGTTTTGTTTTTTAGTTCACCTTTTCACCATGGTAACTATCTGAGCACATCTTATAATTCATTTCAATTGCGATCACATGCATGTTACACCTTGCCATGGTCAGAAGCGTAAACAGGTTTTCCCGGCTTATCCCTTTAATTATTGCCATGTCTATGTTATACAGGTTTAGTCACTGTACCTGCATTTCAGCTACAGAACCTGTGCAATTCATAGGTGTCAGTAATTAAATGATGAGTCGACAAACTCGATCACGCTATGCCGCACATAGATCTGGATGAGTCTTTGACACTGTGGGGGTCATTTACTAAAGCCAAATCCACTTTGCACTGCAAGTGCACTTGGAAGTACAGTCACTGTAGATCTGAGGGGTAGATCCGAATTGAGGGGAAGCTCTGCTGATTTTATCACCAAATCATGTGGATGCTAAAATCCTGTTTTTCATTTTCCTTGCATGCCACCCTCAGATCTACAGCGACTGCACTTTTAAGTGCACTTGTAGTGCAAAGTGGATTTTTCTTTAGTAAATAACCCCCCAGGTGTGCAAAAATGAGTATTAGGTATGTACTGCACTTTACAACTAGATGTGGTTCTTAATGTAAATCATTACCCCCCTCAACATGCATATATATATATATATATATATATATATATATATATATATATATATATATATATATATATATATATATATATATATATATATATATATATATATATATATATACACACAGAGAGAGGGAGAGACAGAAAGAGAGGGAGAGAGAAAACAGCAATTTTTTGTGTGTTCTATTCGATTTATTACAGTGTGAGTACTGTGAACAACACGCTGAGTGCTGACAATAATAGACATCATCTACCCAAGACCTTAAGAGGGTTTAGGCTGAAGAGGCAGCTGCCTTAGGCGAAGAGGAGCTCGAATACACAAGGACATGCCTTAGCAGCCATCCAGACAACAGATTCAGTATGAAAAAGGAGCAGAATAATTTACAGGCAGCTACTGTCTCTTGCTTGTACAGTGGGTGTCTACCCATTCCAAATAGGAAGTAGCAAATAACAGTCATGACAGATAGGGCAGCAAAAGGTTCATAGCTATATATTCTCACTTCATCCATTTACAAGTACTGTGAACCTAATGTGAGGACCGAATGTAAACAAGGACTATAGTCTGCCATTGAAGTACAAAGTTTCTATTGTCTCAACAGACAGCTTGTTATAATAATCGTCATCGTAATGTATAAAATTGAATGTTACAGTGTCTTTACAATACAAGTTTCATGTATAAAGGTCGCAGAAAGTTATCTATATAAGCCTATCACTACAGTCATAAAACTGAAAATCTGACTGGTTCTCCCTTTAGACGATTTCACACATGGGACTGCCATGTGTAATAGAACAGATCTACACATTGCTTGCTATAACTGATTCATCTGAAGGCCGAGGAATTTTCTATGCTATGTATCATTTTTTTTTCCCCCCAAAAAAAAATATTCTATTGCCAAAAAAGACACTCAAATATTCTATTGCCAAGAAATACACTGCCAGTCACTTGACAGCCATTTTGAAAAATGGGCAATTGTGAAATCTTCTGTTGTCACTGCTTATAAACTGTACATGTGTGTGCTCAGCTTAAAGCAGTTGTAAAGTATTTTTTTTTTTTACAAAAAAAAAAAAAACATGTTGGGCTAGATTCACGTATCTCGGCGCCTCTTTATGCGGGCGTAGCATATCTTCTTTACGCTACGCCGGTGCAACCTTGAGAGGCAAGTATGAAATTCACATAGAAAATGCGCCCATCGTTGTGCCGGCGTAGCGTATAGTTGTCGGCGTAAGCCGACATTAGTCAAAGTAGGTGGAAGTGGGCTGGAAGTGGGCGTGATATATTAAAATGAAGCGTAACCCCATGCAAATGATGGGCTGAGCTTCAAAAAACAAACAGCGCATCCCAGTGCGCATGCTCACAGTCACGTCGAAAAAACTGCCTAAGATACGTCGAAACACTGCCTACGACGTGAACGTAACCTACGCCCAGCCCTATTCACGTACTACGTAAACGGCGTACACAACGTAAAATTCAACGGCGTCCATTCCCTGGTCCATACCTTTGCATGGGTTGCGCCTCCTATATGAGGAATAACTTTACGCCGGACGTAACCCTTACGCAAATTGCTTAAAACATGCGCTGGGCACATCTACGTTCGTGAATCGGCGTATCTCCCTCATTTGCATATCTGAATCGAAAACTTTAATATGCATCCGGCGTAAATAGAAGAAGCCTATTTTTCAACATAACTTAGTTTGTGGGTCCGGCGCATAGATACGACGGCGCACATTTGTACTTACGTGCCTGTACCTGTTATACTTGACTGCTCTGTGCAATGGAATTGTACACAGCAGCCCCAAACCTCCTTTTCTAAGGTCCCCTGTTGGCACTCTCAGCTGCTCCTTTTGTCTGTGTGCCACCACAGGAAGCCATTTCCTATGGTGCCACACGTGTGAGCTTGCATCGCGCATCTTCGGTAAAAGTAGTATTTGTAATGGAAATATCACATTTGTCACGCTGTAACAGACTGAAAAGTGCAAATGTCTCTTACCAAACTTTTTCCTAACACGCAGTAACATGAGATTAGCAAAAGCAGCCCCAAGGGTTGTGCCAGTGGAATTAAACTTCCCCTGTCGTAGTATGTGTTGAAGTCACCGAGTTTGAGAACGACGAGATTTGGTGTTGACTGTGTGTACGCAAAGCAAGCTTGTCAAGTTTTTTTTGGCAAGCCTAACAAGGAACTCGTTGAGGAAAACAATGTGTCTTTCCTGACAAGTTCCTCGTCGTGTGTACAAGGCTTTATATTAAAAAAAACTATTCTTTCTGCCTAGAAACTGGAGATTGTCCATCGCAACCAAAAAGTGTCCCTTTATGTCAAAAGTGCTTTTAGACCAGCAAGAAAACAGCGATAATAATTTAGAATCACTTGCAGAATGGAGCCATAGAGATTTGTTGGGAAATTCGTCATCAAAAGTAATGACAGCGACAATTCTGTAACTGAGCAAATTTCAGTGTTTTTGATTTGATTACATTATTGAATAATTTTCATTATAATAAAACATTTTTTTAATTATTTATAGTTATTTATTATATTATAATTCATGATTTTAAATTATTTCTAAGAATTACAGGTCTACAATATAAAACGCCAAATTTCAATGCAAAATAATTGTACCGCTTTCAGCACCTAAAATCTGACATAATTATACCGCCTGGGGGGTAAAGTGCAGAGATTTTACAAAATATCAAAAAATCTCCACAGACAAGAACATATACTTGCAGCACTGTCAAGATATCAATATTTCTCACAAGGACTTCCATCCATTACCCAAGTATAACTAGAAAAACATAAATCCTTATACAGCTTGCTCATATCAGCCATATTGTGGTCACCCTTGGACTACCAACAGATAGAAAGATCCCTTTAAGAGATTGGCCTCATGTCACTAAAATTACTACAGATCTAGGTTAGCTGCCACTTTTTAACCAAGTTGAGATGATGCTAAACTGTGGCCCACAACCTTAGAAAGACTGAGGGAGTGTGTTGAGGAGCTATTTAAGCACAGGCCCACTGCAGGATGAGGCAGTGGGCCTGTGCACTCTTCCCTCTGATTACAAAGTGCCTTGACTCCCTATCTGTCTGGTTCATACCACTGTGTTGCGGTGGTGTAAGGGCAGTGTGCAGGGACACTCTTCCCTCTGATTACCAACGTGTGACACATTATTCCCACTGACCACCAATATAAGGGACACTCTTACCTCTGATTACCAAGGTAAGACACATTATTCCCACTGACCACCTTTGTAAGGGACAGTCTTCCCTCTGATTACCAACGTGTGACACATTATTCCCACTGACCACCAATATAAGGGACACTCTTCCCTCTGATTACCAAGGTGTGACACATTATTCCCACTGACCACCAATATAAGGGACACTCTTTCCTCTGATTACCAAGGTGTGACACATTATTCCCACTGACCACCAATATAAGGGACACTCTTCCCTCTGATTACCAAGGTGTGACACATTATTCCCACTGACCACCAATATAAGGGACACTCTTTCCTCTGATTACCAAGGTGTGACACATTATTCCCACTGACCACCAATATAAGGGACACTCTTCCCTCTGATTACCAAGGTGTGACACATTATTCCCACTGACCACCAATATAAGGGACACTCTTCCCTCTGATTACCAAGGTGTGACACATTATTCCCACTGACCACCAATATAAGGGACACTCTTCCCTCTGATTACCAAGGTGTGACACATTATTCCCACTGACCACATATGTAAGGGACATTCTTCCTAATGACCACCAATCAAGTGATGCTCTGTGTTAAAAATGTTGAGAAAGGCTGTGTTAAAAAAGGCATCAAAGGACATTTAGCAAAGCATTTGGAAAGGCATACATAAAAATCTGACAGCATTGAGACTGAAAACAATGAGCATTGCCATCCAATTATTACAGAATTAATCTTAATAGACATTTTACACCATGTCCACCTAGGTGCAAGTGTGTCACCTTGCGTATATTACACTATAATTCAAGCAGTGTCAATAGGAGGCTTTAACACACATGTATTATTGTGCTCATAATGGGCCTAAACTCCTTGGTTAATGATCTGTGTCAAATGTAAAAAGAGATTTTCTTCCATCTGAACCAGCTGCAAAAACAGCTTTCTCTGCCTTGATACAAAGACACTATCATCCGATGTCTCATAAAGCAATATATAATGCTCAATGGCTACAAAAACAGCATATGTACTGTAGTGATAACAACAACAGACACAGCATGATCACACAATTAAAATGATGTCTTGTCCCACAACCATGGACTTCTTCCTAGATAAATATCACATATTAGAATTAATTTGCAGAAGGAGTTTGTAAGAATGTATTGTACAATTACTTCTCTGCAGCAAGTTCACATTGTCTTTGCTCTTCGAAATATGGGCACACCACCCCCAGGCGATGCGGGAGTTAATAGGACATGTCATCTATACAACTTGTTGAGAAAGACCCACGGTAATAAAAAAAAAGCTTTTAACCACTTAACCCCCGGACCATTTCGCTGCCCAAAGACCAGAGCACTTTTTTGCGATTCGGCACTGCGTCGCTTTAACTGACAATTGCACGGTCGTGCGACGTGGCTCCCAAACAAAATTGGCATCCTTTTTTTCCCACAAATAGAGCTTTCTTTTGGTGGTATTTGATCACCTCTGCGTTTTTTATTTTTTGCGCTATAAACAAAAATAGAGTGACAATTTTGAAAAAAATAATATTTTTTACTTTTTGCTATAATAAATATCCCCCAAAAAATATATAAAACACGTTTTTTTTCCTCAGTTTAGGCCGATACGTGTTCTTCTACATATTTTTCATGAGAAAAAATCGCAATAAGCGTTTATTGATTGGTTTGCGCAAAAGGATTAGCGTTTACAAAATAGGGGGTAAGAATTGTTCCTGGTTCCTTATGAACTGCTCTAAATTGGCTCCATGGATGGCCCTGTTGCCACTCTACTGCTTGATATCCCTGAATTAAAAAAATACAAGTAAGCATAAATCTTTAGGCCGAACAGCAGCTACATCCAATCAGATGCAACTGCTGTCTGGCATTCTTGCAGCTGCTGGGAACGGCTGGCAAAATACAACTTGAACTGGATTCGTCCATCCGCTCCATATAGCATGGATGGAGGAATTTGTCCGATTTGTATAGCTCAGCCTGTAAGCTGAATACAAAAAGGGTGTATAGCTAGGTTGACTCCTTCACTGGCAGCACAGTGACATTATCTCCCATACACATGTGATAAAGATCTGCCAGCTGCAGTCAGGTAGACAGCAATACTGCCCAATAGTATCATTATCCTTTATAACGCAAAAATCTATATTAGGGCATACAGTGGAACCTTGGATTGCGAGTAACGCGGTTAACAAGCGTTTTGCAATACGAGCAATTCTTTTTTTTAAATCCTGACTTGTCTCGCAAAATGAGCAGGATTCACGCCTCTGCAGTGAGCAGTACTGCATTTGGCCAGAGGTGCCCAAGAGTCGATTGGAGCTGTCGGAGCCATTTGGACAGACTCGGAAAACTCGGAAATACTTTGTTTCCGAGCCTTTCCAAATGCAGCCGAACGGTCTCCGAGCATTTTTCAGTTTCTCCGGCATCCCCCACCTCTGGCCACATGTGGTATTGCATGCCATAGAAGTCAATGCGCAACAAATTATTTTCATTTCCATTGACTTCTATGGGGAAACTGGCTTTGATAGGCGAGTGCTTTGGATTACAAGCATTCTACTGGAACGGATTATGTTTGTAATCCAAGGCTCCATTATAGTCCATTATATAGCCAAGTGTGCTATTATTGTCAAGTCATAATTTATTAAAATTGATAGTAAAAATATATAAAAGCATCTATTTAAAACATTCATGTATCAATCGAATTGTACTTAAACAAGCAACACTGACATTGTAATTAGTTGGCAGGGCCACCTTTCGTTCCAAAGCAAATCAACCTACTAGATGCTGTACATATGTGTCACCCTGTACATCCATCACAGAGATGATATGCAGAAACGAAAGTGCGCAGTTGCCATATCATACTAACTATACGTTTCTCTTGATACTAGTGTACTCAAAAAATGATGTCAAATATATTCGTACAATAAATAAATAAATAAATAAATATGTCAATACCTTGAAAACCGTGACTTGTGAAAAAAAAGGTTGAGAAATACTACAGACCATATACATGTCACATGTTCACCACTCTAGTTGGTATTTGTTTTCAGAATGTAACACAATACAATCCAGCATCTAAAATAATGGTGTGTTCTCAGATTGCCAATACAGCGTAAATATAGACGTTGGGCTGCAGTGTCACATGTCACATGGGAAGACAACCAAACAAGTTCAGCAAACAGTGGAAGGAAACTAGGGCATGTTTAGGGGTTAACTCATTTGGCTACTTCCCAATTCAACTAAAAATAAATGTGTATTTTTTTATTATTCTGAATTAATAAGTAAACAGATCCATATCCCTTACAATGCCACACTCTGTGAAAGCAGAACTCCAAGCAAAAGGTTAAATACACAGTTGAAATATATATGCGTGTACATTGTTTTACCTGCCAAAGATTTGTAATACTGTTCAGCCACTCCTGAGATTCCCTCACTAATGCCAGGCACCAGTCACGTTCCTGACCCTACATTTCTCTAATAAGTTTAATGAAATGTAATATATTGTAGCATACCAGTCTTTAGATGTGGTGGCAAAATTAGTTTTCTTGTTTTTTGAGAATTCTTCCCCTTTATTTTCACCTGGTGATTCTTCCTGCTCCTCAGCTGCGGTGTGTCCATAGTGGATGCAGGAGCACCGGCCCCTCTCTCCTGCACCCGTCACTCAACAATACATATATTCATGCATTGCATTCATGCATCCCCCTGTTGAGAGCCGGCCATCTGAATAACAGTGGTGTGTGTGTTTTGGAAGTGTCTATCAGAGCCAGCGGCCTGTGGGCTCTAATCGGCTTCCAAATGGTTAACCAGAGGGTGCACAGGGTGTACGTTCCCTGGTTAACACTGACACGCAGTTCAGCCAATCAGGTTTGCCGGGTCTGGTTACCGGTCACCTGATTGGATGCGACATTGAGGTCGGGAGAAGACATCTAGGGAGTGTGGAGGAGGATGACTGACCCGAGAAAGGTAAGTGGCTGAGCAGGGGCAAATCTGGCAGTATTTGATGGGACAATCTGGCGGTATTTTATGGGGCAAACTGGCGGAATTTTACGGGACGAACTGGCGGCATTTTTAGGGGAAAACTGCCGGTATTTGAGGGGGCAAACTGGCTGCAATTGATGGCACAGTGGCTGCGTTTGATGACACAGTGGCTGCGTTTGATGGCACAGTGGCGACAATCGATGGGCACAGTGAGGCTGCAATTGATGTTTTTTGTTCGTTTGTTTGCACCCCCCAAAATATTTTGAGCACCAGCCGCCACTGCTGCTCCTGGGTTCCAACACTCCCTCTCTCCACTGTATCCATGGAGGGAACCATGGTGGTCACCCAGGCTGGACTTAAACATGTCTTCCCCTCTTTATCTTCATTCCATAGTGTGAAATTGGGGGAGATTAGTAGTATACTGAAAAAAGATAACATTGTTTGTGCTTTCACTTCAGCCCACAGGAAGTGACATAGCCACTGCATTTGGACTCATTCACATCTTTACCCCCACAGGAAGCACAGGTGTTTAAGTCAATGGTAGGTGGATGGCTGCACAGATCTCCAAGTGCATCCCCAAGTGTACAACCATGCAGGACTGATGTATGAATCAGAACACAGCCTGTAACAATATGCCCATATGAATGGGGCCTTTTTTGCAAAATCAGCAGTTTTTTGTGTACTTACTTTTTTTTGCTTGTAATATGGTGTTACTAGGCAGATTTGCTAATCTGCCTAGTTACTGGACTGCGGTGGGTCTTCTGCCTTTCCTAAGCCGAGTTCCCTCCTGGAAAATGAGTGTCATCAATTCCCAGGAGTCTGTGCGCTGTGCTCCGCCAAAAAATCTACGAGCGCCGTTTTTCTGTGCATGTGCGAGATCAAGAGGTGCATGCTGGTTACCCAGCATGCATTTCTCTATGAAAAAAACAGGAAGACACAGAAACTGGGCTTCACATGCCCACAGATATGATGGAAAACGGCCACAGGATCACCGAGAGGATATCAGGTAAGTATTCGCACTGCTTTCAGTAATGATTGGGGATTTAACAATATGTTTTAGGGAATATTCAGTGTAATTCATGTTATATTGCAAAAAAAATAAAAAATGTTGCCACAAACCCCGCTTTAAGCAAAAAAAAAAAACAGTAAGTAGGAAAAAAAACGTTTTAGCGATCCTCCAATGCAGTATGTTTATGGCCTGATTTACTAAAAGGTAAAGTGAACCTATACTCATGAACATCCAATTATGTGCAGAAGAGGTAGGAAATACTGCAACAAGCACAGGCTCAGTTCAATCACACGCATACAGCTCACTGTTAATTTAAAAAAGATCATCTCTAAAAGACGGCCATAGACAACAAACATGAACATTTACTTATTTGGCCAGGTCAAAGGACAATCTTCATGGCTACTTTTAGACCACTTATGGCGGACAAAGCATACATAGTAAAATTATGTGAATAGACAATTTCATTCATTCACTATTGCTTTCCCAAATCATAATACAGCTGTGATGTTCTTGGCTCTCTTCCATCTTCCTACCCCACAGGTTGCACTAAATTACTGTTATGCCTCGTACACGTGACCGGTTTTCCCAGCAGGAAAACTGCTAGGAGAGATTTTGGCCGGGAATCCTGGCCGTGTGTATGCTCCCTAGCAGTTTTCCCGACAGGAAAACTGCGGAAAAAAATAGAGAACCTGATCTCTATTTTCCCGTCGGGATTCCCGGCAGAGTGTTTCCTGCCGAGAAAAACGGTCGTCTGTATGCTTTCCTGAAAGGGAAATAAACTGCGCATGCTCGATAACAAGAACCGAGTGATCACATGACCACTGATCGCTCGTTTCTGGTCTTCAGTGAGTAGAGAGTGGTGATTGTCATTTACCAGCTCTCTGATCTGCCCCTCCAGTGCTCACTGGAACACCGGGCTCAGAGGAGGGCTGCAACAACTGGCTCAGCCTCTCAGCGGCTCGCTAAAAGGCTAAGCCAAATGCCGGTCAGGCATCTGGGTGGATCCCAACATTAAAGCGCTGTGCAAACTGTTGGCGCTATATAAATCCTGTGTAATAATAATAATTAAAGACAAGATTTCTCGAGAGTCTGGACTGGCTGAGTGACGTTTAGCCTTCTTTTGACTGAATACGGGGTCACAGGAGTGCAAAACAAAGTGCCAACCCCAGGAAAATTAGGGCCAACAAAGCTTTGTCTGTACTTCTCCTTTAAATTATACTACTTACAGGTTCAAAGTGGCATCTATAACTGTGTGCGTTGGCACAATAGCCCAAACAACCTGTGGTTTCCCAACATTTTTTGACCGAAAGTTATCCAATTAGGGCACCTTTTAGAACTAGAATGGTTAAATACACCAAAACCTCAGCATGCATATAAAAGCCAAATGGGACAGCAGTGCCCATAGTGAGGTCTGACTGGCTCCATTCGCCAGTATTTTGATTGTGCGTACCCATGCAGGTAGGTATGAACGATCAGTAATCCAGCCTGTAGATCCAGTATTTTGATTGTGCGTACCCATGTAGGTAGGTATGAACGAGCAGTAATCCAGCCTGTGGCCAGTATTTTGATTGTGCGTACCCATACAGGTAGGTATGAACGATCAGTAATCCAGCCTGTGGCCAGTATTTTGATTATGCCTACCCATGTAGGTAGGTATGAACGATCAGTAATCCAGCTTGTGGCCAGTATTTTGATTATGCGTACCCATGCAGGTAGGTATGAACGATCAGTAATCCAGCCTGTGGCCCGTAGTTTGATTGTGCGTACCCATGCAGGTAGGTATGAACGATCAGTAATCCAGCCTGTAGGCCAGTATTTTGATTGAGTGTACCCATGCAGGTAGGTATGAACGAGCAGTAATCCAGCCTGTAGGCCAGTATTTTGATTGTGCGTACCCATGCAGGTAGGTATGGACGAGCAGTAATCCAGCCTGTGGCCAGTATTCTCAACATTGTAAAACTGTGTGTGTAGATGCTTATCATTCCGTATAATTATCCATTAGCATCATAAACCAACAACCACGTAATGTTTTCTTTTCAGGGATAAGCCTGTAAACAGAGATTACTTTTGAACACTTTTTGGACGATTCAAGCAATTTAGACGGTTCACAAGTGTCCTATCACGGTAAAGAATGTTCCCTGTATCACTTAGTATCTATTCCTGGAAGATGATCTGTTTAGCTATTCAGATCATCACTGCACGGAGGTCACAGACATTTGGTTTTATCGCATTCATTTTATTACTTTTGAATATTAATAACAGCTTGAAAGAACCATAATGTGATATTATATTTGTTGTTAAAAGGCAAATGGCTTCTGCTTGTAAAACCAACGGGTAATATTATGCAGAAAGCAAATCCATCAGGACATTTAAGTTTGCATATTATCCAGCGCGCGCAGCTGATGTCTGTGGCTCGGCCGGGCCCGGGGAAAGCAGCTGGGGTGGAAACAGTTAAGCTGCAGAACACGTTTCAGGTTTCTCACACTGGGGTAGTAGCTGCCTATGACCTGATACTCCGCCTTCTGCATGACCCTTGACATTTCCACTCTGCTTCTCTCCTGCAGACACATATACACAGAGCTCCCAGACAAGAGAGCCAGGAAGAAAAGCTTGCCTGAACAAAACAATTTCTCTTAGACTAGTTCCAACACATCATTTTAGAAAATGTTGTGGTCAGGACTCCGGGACACCTTTGGGCTTGAGGGAAGGCCGGAGATCAACATGGTTTACTAGAGCTGTGAAAGTGGATACACTTCTTTTGTTGCTTTTGGTGTATTTTCTAAACCGTCTTGTGTTTTGTGGTCCAAGTTTGGTAACCTTGTGGCATTCCAGGAATACCAGATACTGAAAAGTAAAGCCCCACAAAGGATCTGCAATGTTTTTACTATAAACAAAAAGAGGTGTACGTGTATGTATTCTTGATGTAAATACTAATACACCGAAAACACTACAGATGCACATGTTTTTAGAATGTATTAAATATTAAAAAAAATTTGAATAGATGTCTGAGTATAGAATTCCTGTCCATAATTTTCAAAAAAGCCCTAAGGCGGCCCATACATAAGTAATTTTCTTTTTTTTCCCCCAACCAACGAGATGGACAGAAGCAAATTACTCCACATACTCGATTCCCTCCCATTGTGCTATTGTATTCTGACAGTGGGGTTATTTCCCCATCCAATACATTTATAAGCTGAAAATAGATCCAATTGTGTTCAACCAGCCTGCCTATACATAAGGGGTGCAACAGATCAAAAAACTCACGGTTCGGATCATTCCTCGGATCAGGAGTCACGGATCGGATACTTTTTCGGATCAGCAAAAAAAAAAAAAAAATCTCCCCCACTGTAATATCCACATCTCTTTCCCCCCGTAGTACAGGCAGACAGTGACCCCCCCCCCTGTAGTACAGGTAGACAGTGACCCCCCTTGGTACAGGCAGACAGTGACCCCCCCCGTAGTACAGGCAGACAGTGACCCCCCCCCGTACTACAGGCAGACAGTGACCCCCTCCGTAGTACAGGCAGACAGGGACATCCCCGTAGTACAGGCAGACAGTGACCCCCCCTGTAGTACAGGCAGACATTGACCCCCCCATCTGTAGTACAGGCAAACAGTGACCCCCCCGTAGTACAGGCAGACAGTGACCCCCCGTAGTACAGGCACACAGTGACCCCCGTAGTACAGGCACACAGTGACCCCCCCGTAGTACAGGCATACAGTGACCCCCATGCAGACCTCAGATAGCGGTGTGTGTGTGCCTCGAGCGCTGGCTCCTCCTCCTCTGTGGGTGTAAACAGAGAGGAGGGCCGCCGCTGGGTGTACCAAGATGGCCGCGGCTCCGGAGATAGGCTGAAGCCACGGCCTTTTTTAATGCTATGGCCGCGGTGGCAATCCGAAGGGGGTAAGCCGTTCGGATCACGGATCAGCGGTGATCCGTTGCACCCCTACTATACATGGATCAAAATTCAACTTGTCCCTGCTAAACGGGCTGAATTTCGATCCATGTATGGCCAGTTTTACTCTGTGTAATACTGGTTATTTACTCACAGTGTAATGCCCGGTACACACTATCCGATTATCGGACTAATAGTCGTCAGTTTTTTTTTTGTATGCTAATCTCACGTCGAATCTGATGAGTTTACTAAAGTCACGTACGACAGAATAAAAAATCGGAAGTGATGTCATGCGTTGTAATGCATTTGTATTGCATTTTTGAATGATAGCTGTACTGATTAAATGAAAATCGTACGATCTGGCATCGTACGAAAAAGATTTCTGTGCATGTCCGATAGAATAATATGGGATCAACTGTCCTGATTGGCTCTCTAAAGCTCTGTACTAACGATCCAAATATTGTACGATCACTTCGAAAGCGGAATTTTTCGTACGATTTTCGGATCGTGTGTACGGGGCATAAGGCCTCTTGCACATAGGCACCTAAGAAATTCCAGCATTTCTCCCTGCCTGGGCATCCCATGTGCCATGAACAGCCTCCCACAGACGTGAATAGCTGTGTGCTGCTATATTCCAGGTATATGACAGATTTATTGCAAAAATGACTTGTGCATACAGGCATATGCAAATAGTAAAACATTTTTACATACTGTAAACCAGCGTTTTTTTCAGGAGAAGAACTCAGTTTCACCACCTCTGGCTCAGACCCCTTGGTGCCTTCTCACCACAATCACTTGTAAACACAGAAGTTTGGTTTCTTTGTTTACAAGTGACAGCTCTACACTCTGTGTCTAACCCCCCTGAACTCCACACACTCTATGTAATGCAATCCTGGTATTTAATGCCCCTTTAAGACCCTTCTACCGTTTTTGAAATCTGAACAGGGTCGTGGTTGAGTTCCTGCACCTATTTTCTGAGAAAAAAAGCTCTGCTGTAAACTATACTCATACTATCATGAGTATTGCCATATACCAGAGTACAGTCGCACATGGCCATTTATATCTAAGAAGCACCTAGGCTGCCCTGGCAGGGGGAAAACTGACAGAATTGCCATTGTCATAGTTGCCCATGTGCAAGAGGCTTAAAGTGGTTGTAAAGGCTGAAGGTTTTTTACCTGCATGCATGGTAAAACCTTCTGTGTGCTGCTCCCACCACAGCCCTCCTAAAACTCACCTGAGCCCCCTCTCGAACCAGCGATGTGCACGGAAGCCTTGGCTGTCCTGGGTGTCTCTCTCCTCATTGGTCATTGGCTCCCACTGCTGTCAATTACAGCCAGTAAAACAATTGGGAGAAAGCAGGGGACGGGGCTGAGCCGCAGCTCTATATATCTTATGGACGCATAAAGCAGGCCTGGGGAGCGAGCACATACCAGTTCATTCATAGTAAGCAGCTTGCTATTGGGGGAAACTGGTGAAGGGGAGGAGCCAGGAGCCCCGATTAGAAGAGGATTGGGGCTGCTCTGTGCAAAACCATTGCAAAGAGCAGGTAAGTATAACATGTTTGTTATTTTATTTAAAAAAAGCTTAAGCTTTAATATCACTTTAAAGACTGAGCTCCTGGGTGCTCGATCAACAGTTGTTGGCTGAGTAGAGTAATGAGGAAAAGACGATCCGCACTCCGGTTGTTGCTCTTACAAAATCTTAATTTTACGGCACAGCCTACCTGACTATTGTTGCTGACCATGTCCATCCCTTTATATCTACAACTCATCTCCAACTGGTTTCTTGAACATAACAATGAGTTCACTGTACTCCAATGGCCTCCACAGTCACCAGATTTCTCAGCCTCATGGATATGCAGCCGACAAATTTGCAGCAACTGCATAATGCTATCATGTATGAATGGACCAAAATCTCTGAGGAATGTTTCCAACACCTTGTCGAATCTATGCCACAAAGAATTAAAGCAGTTCTGATGGCGTAAGGGGGTCCTACCTAGAACTAGCAAGGTGTACCTAACAAAGTGGCCAGTAAGTGTAAATTACAGAGCTAAACACTTGTATGTACATGGACACAATAGCTATACCAGAGCTTTGTTCAAATGGGAGCAGTACACTCGGCAGTTTGGAGGCTGCCCTCTGCCTCTTTTGTTTTGCGCTGCATTTCTATGAATGCAGCATGTCCTTTTGAGGAGCATCTGTACTGCAGGAAAAGCAGCCTTTTTATGTGCACATGGAAAATGAACGCCAGGCACAATTTATATCATTTCTGCAACTTAGAAGAAGTTGCAGAAATGTTATAAAATGTAAAATTGCAGCCAATACAATTTTACCTATGTGCCTTCAGGTAGGGGAGTCAGGTGACATCCATAGATATGACGTGCACACCGGCCAGTATAGGGTCTCTCATACTGTTGTGACTGATAATCCATGTACCAATACGATCTTTTTACCATTTTAAAAGAGAATGATGCAGTAGTATAGTAAACTCAAATAAATGGCTGCTTCAATTTTGAAACAATTATTTTCTTTAGGAAAAAAACAATTGATCCTTTTAAAAATTTGATCAGACTTGACCAACTTGCCTTTCTTGTGCTGTACAGAATTTTTCTACTGAAATATTTTAAATGATCAAATCTAGGGTTGATCATTATTAGGTATGGTGGAATCATTTGCCTGGCAAAAAAGCCCTGTTGAACAACAAGATCAAGAAAAAATAAGGTGTTTTCCGAGAGGCTTTTATTTTCTACTCTCTTCTTACTGAGAAGCTAATTATATGTGTTCATACCAAAGAGTGAATAATAATTGGAAAAAAAGAAATATGCACTCTTATGATACACAACCGCCAGACATTGGACAATAAAACTAGCCAAACTCCAGGTCTTCTCAGCCTGGCAACTAATCCTAACATATGGCCAGACTCAAACAATATGTGTTTTTTAAGACAATATATCTTCTATTTCTTAACCAATTTTTTTTTATATAAATATGCTTTACCAAATTTTAACTTTGCCATTGTACTTAGAATACAAGTTTCAGCTGAAGGCTAAAGGCTAGCTGGTACTTTTAGTCCTAAAGCAGCCAAAGGCAATCTACCATCTGTAAACAAATGCAGAGATTACATGTTCATTTAAATGCTATATATAAATACGCCTAGCACATGTCCAAATGTGCAGTGAAAGCAAATGTCTGGCTACCTCTCTGTTCCATGTTTACTCTCAGACAAAGACATGTTATACATATGCATAAATGCAAATATATGGCAAAAGCATGATCTCTGCTGCAACAATGTCCATATGTTGAGTTGTCCATTGTGAGGAGAGGTCTGGCAACTGGTGAAGAAATAATAGCAATTACTGCAGTTGCTTTAGAAAAACAAAGCAAAAATTCCCCCTGCTTTCTCCTGCTTCTAATTTTTAATAGGATGGGGGGTTAACCTTGGTTCAACTGCAGGGAACAGCCAAGACAAAGAATAGGAGAGAAAGGAAAACGGGAGAGGGAGAAAAAAGGGGTAAGGGAGAAAGAAAAGAAAACAAGGAGAGCGAAGAGGTGAAAAAAAAAGACACAAAGAAAGTGCAAAGGAAATTAAAAAAAGAAAATAAAGGTGTAGTCTATCTGTAGACATTTAAAATATGACAATAATCAAAAAAAATCCAGCAGAAAAATAAGATAACACCGGTACAGCCTTGTGTACAGAAAGAGATTACCAGACGAATGATTGTCCAATTTAATTTTTTGCGTGCTAGTTTCCAAATTAAAAGCGAAGAGGTTACTAAAGTATGAAAATTCTCATATGACATAATGTATTCTATTTTATTTTCGGACAAGAACTGTACTAATTATACCAACATCGTATAATCTGGTATCGTTCAAAAAATATTTTCGTGTTTGTCCCTTCGTAAAATTTCAGACAAAAGCTGTGTAATAACGGTCAGATTATCATACGATCATTTCAAAAGCAGTATTTTTTTGTTAAAATTTTCTGATCGTGTGCACAGGTCTTAAGTGACCTCAACATTTCAGTGGTTGGGGTGTCTCCACCAGAGCCCCAAAGAGCTTTATGAAGCTGGCCAGTGACTTAAAGTAGAAGTTCACCCTAAGGCCTCGTACACACAACCGTTTTCCTCGACAGAATCCATCAAGAAACTTGGTGGCAGAGCTTTTTTGCAAAGGAAAACGGTTGTGTGTATGTTTTTCGTCGTGAAAACTGTTGTGGAACTCGACGAGAAAAAAAGAGAACAAGTTCTCTTTTTCCTTGTCAGGAGTCTCAATTTCCTCGTTGTGTTTCTAGTCGGGCTGGTTTACCACGAGAAACACGTTCGTGTGCTTAGAAACCCGCGCATGCTCAGAATAAAGTATGAGACGGGAGCGCACCTTCGGTAAAAGTAGCGTTTGTAATGGAGATAGCACATTCGTCACGCTGTAACAGACTGAAAAGCGTGAATCGTCTCTCACCAAACTTTTACTTAACACTCAGTAACATGAGATTAGCAAAAGCAGCCCCAAGGGTGGCGCCAGTGGAATCAAACTTCCCCTTTATAGTGCCGACGTACGTGTTGTACGTCACCGTGTTTGAGAACGACAAGATTTTGTCTTTACTGTGTGTACGCAAATAAAGCTTGTCAAGATTCTCGACAAGCCTAACAAGGAACTCGTCGAGGAAAACAATGTTTCATTTACAGTGAGTTCCTCGGTCGTGTGTCGAGGCCTAACACTAAAATCTTGAAAGCTACAGGAATCGATGATCTAGACTAACCTATCTGGCCCTGTAAAGAAGCAATCCCTATATATACCTTTTCTGAAGCCGATGCAGTCTGGTGTCCAGTGGCAGAAGCTCTTCGGAGGAGACAGCCCACAACGGCTGCAAAATAAATGGGAATTGACATTACCCATAGAGGTCCTATGGGCTTCTGCTGTTGGCTTCCTCCTCTGCACTCACCCACACAGAGAAGCCGCCACTGACAGCTCAGCATGGAACCAGACCGGAGCGGTTTTAAAAAGGTATATATAGTGATTTCTTCTTTACAGGGCTAGATAAATTAGTCCTAGATTGTGGATGCCTGTAGATTTACAGATTTTAGTATTAGGGTGAACCTCTACTTTAACTTGCCTTCATGTATCTATCTAAAAACCCATAATGTTTCTGTGGGATTATGGTGCTCTCCTTTTTTTCTTAGATGCTTTGGTTTGTGGGCCCTCACCTACCTTACGTACATTGCAGGAATTTTTTTCCTACTTCGCATTTAAAGGCGTTGTTGGTTGGAATGCCAATGAAATGAGGATTAAAGGCACCAGTCACACAACGTGGTGGAAGCCTGCAAGAAATAAGGCGAGTACTACAGCTTATTCTTCTACCCCTAGACTTAGCTTTTAGGCCGCGTACACACGATCAAACATGTCTGCTGAAACTGGTCCGCAGACCAGTTTCAGCGGACATGTTCGATCGTGTGTACGGCCAATCGGACTGTTTTCCAGCGGACAAAAGTTTCAAAACATGCTTAGAAACCTGTCCGCTGGAAACCTGTCCGTTGGACATGTTCGATGGTTAGTACACAAAATCATCGGATCAAAATCCCGCGCATTCTCAGAATCAAATCGACGCATGCTTGGAAGCATTGAACTTCGTTTTTTCATCACGTCGTTGTTTTCTACATCACCGCGTTCCGGTGCGAGGGGATTTTGGTCCAATGGTGTGTACGCACATCAGACCAACAGACCACCTCAGCCTGGTCCGATGAAAACGGTCCGTCGGACATGTTTCATCGGACATATTTGATCGTGTGTACGCGGCCTCACCGTTGAAGTTTGGGGGAAAGAGGCACTACAAAGGTATTTTTAGTCAAATCCCAGCAACTATGTAACCTGTTAACTCATCTGCTTTTTAAAAAATCTTGCAGAGAATGTATTGAAGTCATATCACAATTGAATAATCAAAGCTAGCACCAGACACTGACCTCAGGGAGTTTATAGTAATGAGTTAGCTAACTACAGAAGAATTAATAGGGGGCACTATATGCAGGTTTTCTACAAGGGGGCACATAATTAATTTTGGGGAGACATTGCCTTCCTATGACGCCAGAGCTCTTAGTGGAAGCAACAATGCCACCAAGAAAACGAACAACTAACACAATAAAATGTCTGTCAATAAACAGAGATGTCTAAGTGAGATGTGCTAAGTTTCGTTCACTATTCAATGCTAGCTCAGAAAGGCTAACATGTTGGTGTTATCTAAAGTGCATAGTAAATCTCTTATGACTGTTAACAGGGCTCCTAATGTGTTTGTATAGTTAATGTAGTCTACACCTTTGCATGAACCATACACCATAATGTAATCAATGTGATATGTTGATCTGCAGTATGAATAACATAGAAATGGATCAGAAACACTTTTTTCTGCAGTTCATTTTAAATTAATATTAATTCTAAAGGGATTTTCCACTATAAGCAAAATCTCTGCTTCTGAACCCTCCATAATGTAAGCTAGACATAACCAAGGAGAGATCACCCAGTTTCACAGACCGAGCAACCCGAGCATGGTTAACAACTTCTTTCCCAATTTGCATTGAGTGGGGAAGATGAACTAGTTAGCAGTTAGTTAGTTAGTTTTACAACAAATGTAATTGTGAGTGCTTCTGCCTGAGACAAATGTTCACCATCACCCCCTAGGATAGCTCAATATGACCCAATCATTTTCCCACCTACCTAAGGTTCCCCTGTGAACAGCTGCCTGTTGTGAGCAAAGAAGAACTAGATATAGTTAAATGACCAATGAGATTGATGATTTTATCACATCAGTTTTTCTTTAGAAAAACATTGGGGTTGAATTACTAAAACTGAAGAGTGCAACGTTGGGTGCAGCTATGCACGGCAGCCAACCAGCTTCTTACTTCAGCTTGCTCAATTAAACTTTGACAAAAAAAACTGGAAGCTGATCACTCCACTGTTTGCATTTAACCAAGTATTTAACTATAATACACTGACTGGTCATTTAGACTTTAGTCTAGTCATACAAGTCTTCTAAAAGAAATTTGAATAACTCTGAACACAATTACAGTAGTGCTAGTAGTGGTCACATTTAACGTGACGTGTTCTGTAGTGTTTATGATATTTTGCCACTAATCCAAGTACTACCTGAGCAAGCCTAGCATGTAGCATGTGATTGATTCCTACTAGCTATTACATGACCTGGATGCATGAGAACCTTCACAAACACAATGACAGTGACTCTTTAAGGTTATCCAGGGAAGAGCTTAATTCTTTTTGATTGCTCATGGTGTCTGCTTGGTGAATTGTAGCCTTTATTTAATCAACCTTTGAAGCCCTTTGCACCAATAAATCCTCATCGAAACAATGGACTGATATCTACTCCGGCAAGTTCCCAAATAACTGGTGGTTATCGGAAGGCAGATTTCAAACGGGAGCTTAGGCTTTACATAGCCCAGCCATTTTCAACCAGGGTACCCAGGCACCCTGGGGTGCCTTGAGGTTTCTTCAGGAGTGCCTTGGCAAAATGTCTAAAAATTGCTCAAAAGTTTATACAAGCCAGCAGGTGGATCAAGCATGCCTTTTAGTTGCACAAAGCCACAGGTTTTTGTTGTGCACCATTTCAGCCTTCCAGCTACTGGTGTCCTGATGTCATCATTGTTGATAAGTAGGGTGTTGATCGCCTGCCCAGCATCCATGTGTGACCCTCTCCTTCCCCTCTCCATCAGCACTGGCGTCACATTAGCTGGGCAAAAGAGAGAAACTGAGGGAGAAGAGAAACACTGGAATACTAGTCAGTACCAGTGTGCAAAGTGTATTTGCTTTGAAAGAATAAATCACCTCTAATGTTGGGTGTCCTGCATTTGTTAATGCCGCCACATTATGTAAAACTATTAGCATAGTTTTTTACGTTTTAGAATGGGGTGCCTTGAGACTGTCTATAATTTTAAAGGGTGCCTTAAAATTGTCCATAATCTCAAAAGGGTGCCTTGATTTTGTCCATAATCTCAAAGGGTGCCTTGAAATTGTGCATAATCTCAAAGGGTGGCTTGAAATTGTTCATAATCTCAAAGGGTTCCTTAATATTGTCCATAATCTCAAAGGGTGCCTTAAGATTGCCTAATAATCTCAAAGGGTTCCTTGATATTGTCCATAATCTCAAAGGATGCCTTGATATTGTCCATAATCTCAAAGGGTGCCTTAACCATTCCATACCAAGCACTTACGCACCTTCCTGCCCAAGCCAATTTTCAGCTTTCAGCGCTGTCGCATTTTGAATGACAATTGCACGGTCATGCTACACTGTACCTAAACAATTTTTTTATAATTTTGTTCCCACAAATATAGCTTTCTTTTGGTGGTATTTGATCACCTCTGCAGTTTTTATTTTTTGCGCAACAACTAAAAAAAGACAGAAAATTTAGAAAAAAAATTAAGTTTTAATTTTTTTCAGATTTTTTTTGTAAATAAGTATGTTTTCTTCTTCAATTACGGACACGGATATGGCGGCACTGATGTGCACCGATGAGGTGGCACTGATGGGCTTCGATGACGTGGCACTGATGGGCACTGGTAGGTGGCGCTGGGCACTCATAGGCAGCACTGATGGGCACTCATAGGTGGCACTAATGGGCACTCATGGGCGGCACTTATGGGTGGCACTGATGGTTACTCCCTGTCAGGAGAGCCGCCGATCGGCTCTCCTCTACTCGCGTCTGTCAGACGTGGGTGAGGAAGAGCCGATCAACGGCTCTTCCTGTTTACATCGTGATCAGCCGTGATTGGACATGGCTGATCACGTGGTAAAGAGCCTCCGGCGAAGTCTCTTTACCGAGTTTAGAGATGCAGGGTGTCAGAATGATACCCCGCATCACCGACCGCCGCGCTGCGCATCCCCACGGGCGCGCGCCGGCATGTTATCCTGCAGGACGTCAATAGACGTCCAGTTAGGATTTCAGAACCACTTCCCGGATGTCGGAAGTGGTTAAGATTGTCTAATAATCTCAAAGGGTGCCTTGACTGAAAAAAAGGTTGGGAAACATTGACATAACCCCTTAAATATCGCATTGACATTTTTATACTAGCATGCTGAAATCCCTGAGACTGTGCTGGCAAATGGAAAAAGTTTAACCCTTTTCTGGAATGCCTCTTTTTTGATTTGCTTATTACAAACTTCTGAAGGAAGTCTCTAATATTAATTTAATTGAGCTGACTGGTATAAATAAAATACATAAAATATTCATATCTACAACATCCAGTCCTGCTCCTTTGCTTGTGCTGAATGCGCCTACATGAACATATTTTATTTCTTTTTTGCTTGTAATATTTAAAATGCAAATCGAGTGGTAAAGCAACTGTCTGTAGCTAAGGAGAAAGAGCAGATGACGCCGTTGGCTGTGTGTGAGAATCACACCTGTAGCTCACTGATTAGCTGCAATTGCCTAGCAGTGGCCCAGTCTCATTAGGTCCTTGGCAGAAATCCATGGGCAAAAAGCTCTGAAAAGGTCACGGATAAAGATTCCTTGGCTATTTTTATAGAATGTGGTCATGGTACTGACTTGATCTCATCTGAAAGATGAATGTTCTCTTGGCTCGGATGTGTGATAGAATATTAAATAAAATGGAAGCATTTAGGCTATCTCACAGAAAAAATGTTTATATTAAAAGTTAAAACTTGGATGCAGAGAAATTTGTTAGCTATAAGAAACAAAATTACAACTCAGATATAAAAGGGTAACTACACTTTCATGGGGAAAAAAAGTGAATAATAATAAAAATATATATATATATAGCAACACAAGTCATATTGTAATTGAATGTGTATTAAAAATGACCTTTACTTTTCCATCTGCAGCGCTGTCGTTTTCAGTAAATTACAATTCAATATGGCTAGGTGGAGGTGTCCTGTACACAGAATGTGTACAGAGTGCCCCCCAAAAACATAATTTCCTGCTTGTGTAATTGACTCCCAGCTTTTCCCAGAAGTCTAACCTAAGATACAAGTCTGATTTCAGACATCCCCTGCAACAAATAGGAAATCACATCTAAAGGGATGCAGACCATGCAATGTTCCCCACTAAAGCCCTGCAAGTGCAGCAGCTGATTGATAATTGTGAAACCACTCCCTTTAGATTCACTTTCCACATTGCACAGACAAACAAACAGTCATTTCTTCAGAATAACAAAAGGTAGGATTATGCAACAAAGTTTGTTAAAATCCTTGCAATGTACATATTTTTTTCTCAACAAAAGTGAAGTTACTCTTTAAAAACGCAGATAGGAACTATTTGCATCTAAACTGACCAATGCCCTGACTGATACAATTTCAGAAAAACAACCTTTCTTATGTAAAACATGGGGACTGATTTACTAAAGAGCTCTATACACAGCATTCCATGTAAAAAAAATATTTATATATTTTATAACAACTTATTATTTTTATGCAATCTTTTTGTGAATACACACAGAGTGAGATACAATCCTGAATAAGGTAGCATTCATTTTGCGCAAATACTTGCATAAAAGACTATAGCCTCGTAGATAAGCCTTGTTTTCCCGACGGGAAAACTTCGAGGAGAGCTTTTGGCCGGGAATCCCGGCCTTGTGTATGGGAAACTGGCCAAAAACTGCCGGACAAAAAAAGAGAACCAGCTCTCTTTTTTCCTGCCGGGAAAACCGGCAGACTTTTGCCCGGCGGTTTTTGGCAGTTTTCCTATGGGAAAAACTGTGATGGAGCATACACACGACCGGGATTTCCGACCAAAGCTCCTTCGCCGTTTTTATGTCGGGAAAACCTCTCGTGTGTAGGGGAAAGACTAAACCGAGCAGGTTCTCGGCTTTCCCATCGGGATTTCCGATGGGAACTTTTCCCGTTGGAAATCCCGCACATGTGTACCGGGCATATCAGTTTGCCCATCCAAGACAAAGTGATATGTTTTCCTGAGAGAACATCCCCTACTTTAGTGCTGAGCCCTAACCCTGAAAAGCACTGCATTCCATGGCATTGGCACTTACACATAATTATTTAATCTCCTTTCTCACATAACAGTTTAAAGGACTGGCAAATGCTCGCTCAGATCTAAACACTGCATCCTAGAAGGAGGATGTGAATTCCCCCCAAAGTGGGAAATTCTGGGTATTTCCTAGTGGTTTCAGAAGAAGAATGAAGCGAGTAGGGAGAGTAGCAAAGGTATGAGGGGGTGGGAGTTTCTTATTTCTTAGAACCAGTTAGTTTGCCCATAGCAAATGTAACTTAAGTTGCCCATAGGAATAATTCTATAATCAACAGGTTGCACAGGTTTAATTTTTTATACCACCCAGGAAATAGCAACTTGTCAGCCAAGGCAATTGTGCTAATATTCCAATTGTAGTAGAGCCAGCGAAAAGGTGGCCTCCTCACTATGCTCAAATCAACTGGCCTCCTAAGGCATGCCTGCCTACTCCTGAAAGCCACCAAGCTCTTTGGCACTCAGAGGATCCATAAGAGTTTAGTGCTCACCAGTATGGGTCAAGGATACTTTTGGAGAGGTATCCGATGTTTTGGGGACCCTTCTCCAAGCATGTTTCACTGCTGATAGTATCATGCAGAAGGTAGGAGGGAATGCATATATACCACCTACCACTCATGGAAATACTGCCTTTACTTTCCCAGTGGGACAGACTGGAATAACTTGTATTAGCCATCCCCTGTTGGAATCGTTTCTCCCTTTGGTAAACCAAAGAATATTTCCTCATTTGATATCATTACATAATATTCTACCTTTAACCAGTATTATATGTCACAGTTTGATAAACCTCACTTAATTTTTATGGCTATCGTTAAACAGTACGACATGTGGATTAATTTAAAATTGAAGCGCTGTCTGTGACCAATCCATAGATTGCAAAGCTAGAAATGGGAGTTTAAAGCTGGCCATAGATGAATGTATTTATTTATTTTTGGTCAGCCACCTGGCTGACAAAAAACAAAAATCCCATTCATACATTCAAGGAGGACGAGAGAATCCTCTGAGAGAATTCTGACAGCAGGAAACTCCCCCCGCCATCAGAATACAAGTCAACTTTGCAGCATTGATTGAGCGAAAATTTTCCAACAAGCTCGTTCAAGAGCATTTGGTCCTTAGATCAGCTGCTCTCAAGTCGGTCTAGTAGGGCTGATCCCTGCTGAACTGGCCATATATGGCAATTGTATTTCTCTTCACAGCATTTTATGACAAACTAGCGTATAAATAAACCAGAAGGTAGATGAAAGTTTATTGATAATAATGGTTTGGTGAATCTGTTAAAAAAAAAAAAAATCTGGTAGATAATTGATACTGTGGGAATCCACACAAAACTGCAATATGAAGTAAAAAATATATGGAACTATTAAAATATATACTGTATAAAAGACGTATATACAAAATATTAACTGCAGTATGGTTCCACTAGAATTATTATTTTCAAAAAACATGCACATTTCAAATGTTTTTCACAACAGTGTATGACATTTGGTTTTCAAAGGGGTGCTAAGTTCACTGTTGCCACTGGGAACATTAACTTTAAATGTCACATTTCCAAACAACATCTCACTGTAGCCAATCTAAGCTTGAGGGTCCATTTGCCCAACTAGCAGCCTGCTTCACAGACACTAACTGTGCTAACAATGTAACTTATCTAAGATAAAGTAATATAACTATTATGTAAGAATCAGGACATGTATATAAACTATGTATCTAAAAGTTCATGAACAGGTGAAGAGAACTGTTAGTTTTTCATCTCACTAATCCAAATGCTAAAGTTGCAATTTACCTTTTAGAATACAAATAAATAAAAAAAACATATTTAAAATGTCCCTTACTTTTTTTTTTAGGTACACAGTATCATTATCTAAGATCGGGATCTCCAAACTGCGTCCCGGGGCCCAGATGCGGCACTTTGCCTGCCTCTATCTGGCCCTGGGGGCACTATTCCTCCAACTAATATGGGACATTATTCTGCCAACTGACATCAAACCTGGGTCACCATTTCTCCCTCTGACACAACAATTGGGCACTATTCCTACCAATGATACCAATGATGGGGCACTATTCCTCCCACTGAAACCAGCAATGGAGCACTCTTTCCTCCCAACGATACCAAAAATGGGGCATGATTCCTCCCCTATTAACAAATGTGGTGGTTTACACCCACGAATGCCAGGAAACATTTCACTCCCGCTGGCCACAGCCTGACCCCTCTAAAGTCTGAAGGACAATAAATTTATTTAGAAATCTGATCTAACACAACAATGACATACAATGCTATGTACACTACATTGGTTTGGTGCAAACTGGGATCTTTAGACCAGGCTCCATTCACCTCTCTGAGAATCAAGATGAAATGCCATCACACTTATGGAAATGTCCTCCTATATCCCAATAAATGAAGGTAATTCACATAAACATTCACAGTCAAAGCCTTAATGCACTTCAATCAACTCTTCATAAAGGGTAGCACAAAGATTATGCAACTGGTGAATGGAACTTATGAGAACCCATACCTTGTAAAACAATGCATTCGGTTTAAAATAGAAATGCAATTCAGAACATTTATGTATATATAAAAAAAATACCTTTTTTTTATAAGTGATCATATAATCTCTGTTATCAGCTATGTAAAAGGCTTGGAGAGGTGGGGTGCAGAAACACCAGTACACTGATTTACCAATTAATGGCTGGGAGGGGAGGGGGGCATGCCAGCAAAGTCTGATCATTGAAGGACAGGCAAGCTGTTATGCCAGCACAGCAAGAAAGCTGACCACTCTGAGATGGATGTGCTCCCATGCCTAGTGTGGTCAGTTAAAGGAAAGCAGGGGGGCTGTGGCAGGATCACCAGGTATTTCACACAGAGGAAGCAATACAAAGAGAACAGGATACTTTTCAACACAAGTAAATGGTACAACAGACATACCAGACAAGAATAAAAATCCATTCATATCTAAAACATCTCATACAATGTGCTTTATGTTACGAAAGCCACAGGATGAGTGTTTGTTTCATGTAAAACATCCATAGCATACTGGCTTTTATTACAACTCCCGAAAAAATACAATATCAATAATAACAATGGCATTCTCAACTTGGTGTTTAGGAGTCAACATCCACTTGAAATATAGGCAGTTGCTCAGAGATTGTACAACCAGCACGTAATAAAATATTAAATAATAAATCAAATAAATACTGCATAATTTACACTTTGGCATGGTTTAATTTGTAAGGGAGCTGCTCCCTATACGACCTATGTCACATCTAAGTTTATAGAAGTCAGCAAGATAACAGGAAGTCTAGCTTATGCTCTTGTATTATATTGCCTGGAGGTCATCTGTGTTTCTTTGACAGAGCAGGTGCTTACCAGAGGCAACTTTAGAGCAGAAACACGAGACCTGTTTTTACAAGTGAGCCAAAATACAAAAGTTTTACAAGAAATAGTCAATCTGTTAAAATAATTGGCAGTATGTGCGCTCTATAAATAAAGTTGCTGATAGTATTCATTATGCAGCATTATCAGAAGAAGCTTGGGAGCTACAGTATATTTATGTATTTTTTTCTAGGAACATACATTTTTATAGAGCTGTTGAGATTTATACAGCCAAAATTCTTCATCTTTTCAATTCTGAGTACTCAAAGGCCCTGTACACACGAGGAGACATGTCGATGAGACAGGTCCGACGGACCGTTTTCATCGGACATGTCTGAAGGGATATTTTGGTCTGATGTGTGTACACACCATCAGACCAAAATCCCCGCGGACCAGAACGCGGTGACGTAGAAGACACCGACGTGCTGGCAAAAGGAAGTTCAATGCTTCCACACATGCGTCGATTCAATTCGACGCATGCGTGGGATTTCGGCGTACTAACCATCGGACATGTCCGATGGACAGGTTTCCAGCGGACAAGTTTCTAAGCATGTTTAGAAACTTTTGTCCACTGGAAATCTGTCCGCTAGGCCGTACACACGATCGAACATGTCCGCTGAAACTGATCTGCGGACCAGTTTCAGCGGACATGTCTCCTCGTGTGTACGCGGCCAAACGAGGACTGGACTTCTCTTTGTGGCCATACATCGTGTAAGAAAATGGTCAGAACCTTGTCTCCTAACATTGGGGGAAGGACTGGGACTGGCCTGAAAACATGAATAAAATTCACACAATCATCGAATGTTTTATAACATTTTCAAGGGTCCCATCCAACTTTTCAATAAAAAGAAGAACGTTTCTTCCATTTTACAGAAAACTAGAAGCCGTATTTAAATACATACCACTAATTTCTCTCCCTTTCACAATCTGTAATACTCAACATTTTGTGCCCTGAAGATGGGTATATTGTATTGTCCATGGGCACCCTTACTAGTGGCTCAAAAGCTGATAACAGTGAAAAATAAATACATTTGTGCATTCGGTTGGTAAAGTAGAGAAGAAATGGCCAGTTATGCTTGGATGAGGTGGCCCAGTCGAACTTGCATTCTACAGATTTCGTAAACTAGAGTTAGAAAATGAATCAAAAGAGCCATAAACGTGAATTTCAAGGGTATGCTATTATTATATGCAGTCATTTCTATTATTCAATGACAATTCACATAGACATAAAAAAAAAAAAAAGGAAACAGGGAGCAATACATTATTTAAGCTAAACACAAGCATTTTTTCCAAACCAAAGGCAAGCTCACTATAGACTGATGATCTTCAGCTTGTTCTAGTAAAAACATCCTTTCCATTGTTACGCTAATCATTTGCAGGTTTATCTCAGTGTTTATTCTCCATGTTAAATACACTCGGAACAGGAAATACCAGTTCTGTCGAGACAGAAAGGAGTATGGATTCCACCAATGATAGTTTCTAATATTCACAAAAAGTTCTTTAAAGTGACACTAAGCTCTGGTTTAAATTCTATTGAAGTAAAGTATGTATTCTTAACCTTCTATTTTTTTCAGCCACCTCCAAATTTCCACATTCCTTTTCTTTTGCTGCTGAGATCTGACTTTCTATTAGAGGGTGGCTACGTTCGTTCCTCCATAATCCCATTCTATCGAGATAAAGTATGGGAGTTGAAGTGAGCATAGAGACGTGCACATGACCAAAACTAACATGCGCTGCTCATTACATGCAAACGGGAGTGAGGGGAAAACAGAAGAGGTTTGAGAAATCATGGTGCATATTACATGGAGGTAGAAAAACACAGTAAGAAATGATTTTATGAAAAGTAGATTACAGGACATTAAAGTGGAATTCCACCTTTAACCAACTAAGCTTAAAGGGGTTGTAAATGTTCATGCTTTTTCACTTTAATGCATTCTTTGCATTAAGGTGAAAAAACATCCGAGGATTAGCGCACCATCCCCCCACCCCCCGAGCCCCAGTTTACTTACCTGACCCCTCGAAAGTCCCGTGCTGTGAATCTGCTGGCTATACCAATCAAATCAATGACGCGGCACGCCAGGGGGCGGGGCCGAGTGATACAGTCGGCGGCTATGGCGGGCGGCTGTATCACAGGAGCGTGCCCGCAACAACTAACCCAACTGGAAGAGCTCCCATGAAGGGGGCTAGTCCTTGCAGGGAGGAGCCAAGACAGCCGCCGAAGGACCCCAGAAGACGAGGATCGGGGGCGCTCTGTGCAAAACGAGCTGCACGGTGGAGGGAAGTATGACACGTTTGTTATTTTTTTTAAAAGAGAACCTTTAGTATCCCTTTAAAACTGCTTTTGCCGCCTTCCAACTCCTATACTAACCCTTATAAAAGGAAGATGCTTATACTTGCCTATCCTCAGAGCACTCTGGTCTGGTCACATGATCTTCCTAGCGGCTGGCTACAGGGGAGAGGAGAGAGTGCCAACAATGAATGGGATGCATGTGTGGTGATGTCACCCATAGGGTTACTATGGGGCTTCCGGCTGAAGCAGACACATGAACAGACTGGAGCTTCCTGATAGTAAATATAAGCATTGTTCTTCCACAGGGTAGTTAATTAATTAGATAGTAAATGTCAGAAGGGGTGGGAGTAGTTTTAAGCTTAGCTAATACTAGTCTGGAATTCTACTTTAAGTAAGGGATGTGTAGGGATTATTTTTGAAGAATAAGGATATTGTTTAGTGTTACTTAAATACAAATATCCGGTTCCAGTATTGACAATATTTTCAATACACCTACTACATACCGTATTTTCCGCACAATAAGATGCACTTTACATGTTATCTAACTTATAACACAATGGAATATATAGGTAGGAAAAGCAGATCACTAAAACTCTTATTATAATGCCATACAACTGGACACTTGCACAACCAGATCAGGGCTATTTGGCCATTACAATGTATGACCCAATTAAATAGAAACTAATACATGACGCAAACTTACTATTAGCCACTCCTCTCATAACTATTAGTGCTATTGGGATATAGCTGCATCACCCCATGCAAAATGTTGATTTCTGATTGTATTTTCCAAAGTCTCCAACACGTTTCCCATTGATTTGCATAAAACAGTCATTAGTATTGACATTTTTTTCAGGGTCACTCTAGTACGTAATCACTGTATTGCCAATTTATTACAATTACTGCACATTATAAAAGAACCACTTTGCAATAGCAAACTCAAAACAATGTATGATTTCCTGTACATAATTCTTAATCCTATTATTTTTTAGTTTTTTGTATTAATAAGGTGCAGATGTTAAGTTAACTGAATTATCCTAAAATACAGAGAACATCAGCCAACTATATTTACATTTTCTCAACATTCTAAAGACAAACAATAAAGCATCTGAAAACAGAAATGTAATGTATAATGTGACCTATATTTAAAATTGCTTTGATGTTGAAGTGAAAATTCCTGCCTGTCCCATTACCTTGTGGGTAATTCAGTACAGAAGTACATGTACAGAGAAACTGCAAAGTGCTGTAACCCTCGGCAACCAGCATTCAGATATAAAGTGTTAATGAAAAATACTCACATCTACCTTCCAATGACACAGCAGTTACATCCCTCACCAGTTGCTGTTATCTTCTCCCATGCCACTTAGGGGTGCTGGGTTTTTAGGATTCTTGATTGGCCATGGGGAAAGGGGGGTGACCTCATTCCATGCATTCGCACAGGAGTCAGTCATTCTGGCACAGACAGAGTGTTTTGGGAATGTACGCTGAGTTGTTTATGTGCAGCTCAGTGTACATTCAATAAAAAACTGCAAGCAGGGAGGTAAGTATAAGGTTTTGCAGAAGAGATATAGCATGTGTCCTTTGCAATAAACAGATGCCTACTTGCAGTCTTCTACAAAATAGGTTTAGTTACGCTTTCCATTTTCCAGAGTCAGATGCTTGCTATGGGCCTATTAACGTTTCCATCATTATTACTATATGAAGTGTCCTATTGAACAAGCCTTGAACATGCAATATATTAGCCCAATGAAGCAGATAACTATAGCACCGTAACATAGGCCTAAGGCTAGGACTACCCAAGACCCTTTTCCTAGTGTGAGATTTAACTGCTTGCTGTCAATCACCTCATTAACAGCACATTGATTTCAGAATATTGCAAAGGGCATGGTTGCGAACAAGTTGTTAGATCTCTCAGTGGCACAATCTAAAAATTGGTCAAGTATTCCCCTTGCCTTTCCTTGTCTTGCCAGCTTGGTCATTAAGCTGACCTCCTGGGTTCAGTACATTCTGAGACCTTGACCCAAAGCAAGTATAGTTATCATGAAAGCCAGAAAATATAAGAAGCCCTTCTCTGCATACTTCTGTTAGTGACTCAAAGTACTGAAGCATAAAGATCAGCTTGTCATCCAGACAAATAAAAGTCAGCAATAACAGTTTCTTTCAGAAAAGCCTAACTTTAAATCAGCTTTGCTTTTACCCAAGAGGAATCTTTGAAATAATGTTCAGGTCTCAGGGCTATACTGCTAAAATCAATTATTCATGGGTCAGTTGTAACAATACCCCTTACATTGCTGGTCAGTGGGAAGAATGTCCCCCTTACACTGATATTCAGTGTGAAGAATGCCTCCCTTATGTTGGTGGTCAGTGTGAAGAATGCCCTACCTTAAACTGGTGGTCAGTCAGAAAAATTACCTCCTTACAGTGGTGGTCAGTGGCAAGAATGCCCCCTACATTGGTAATCAATGCAAATAATGCTACCTACATTGGTGATCAGTGGTAAGAAAGCCCCCTTACAGTGATGGTCAACATACCATGGATATAACAGATCAACAGTGTTATGCTGCTGGGTCTGCAAAGTAGTACTGGATGCAGGCAGAAGTGTTTTTAGGTTTTGTACTTCCCGAAGGCCTGACTAAACTCGTGCACCCCCTAATTTAAATATGATTCACCCTTCCTGTCAAGGTCACGCCCTTTCTGTTTAAGACCCACCCTAAAAATTTTGAGTGGGCACACTAGTTCTTAGGGCCTGGGGGGTGGGGCAATGGATTGCCTTAATTTGCATAGATTTCATCTCACTTCCTGTTTGGACAGGGATGTTAAAAAATAAACTGACAGGGGCTATAACCCTCCCTTACTCTATCCAAAAGGAAAAGAAAAGTGTTGCCTATAGTTCTACTTTAAGCACAAATTTCTGATAAATTCATGGAGAGGACTAAGAAGATATAACCATGCCAATGGTGCAGCAGAAAACATATAGCACAGTGAGGAAGGTTTGTTGTCCAGGTTGATAGGACAAAATTATAAGCAGCTTGCGTTACACTAAGTGTAGCACAAGCCGGCAGGGACTCTTTCTGTGCTGCCCCACCTGCAAAGTGCTGCCCTAGGCCTGGGCCTTGTTGGCCTAGGCCAGGATACAGCATTGGATGCAGGACTATGCAGGCACCAACAGATGAGCATTCAATCAGCCATAGCTCAAGGAACCAATAGTAACTTCTGGAAGAACCCTAGGGGATGACTGCATTAAATATATAATCTCTTTTGTCTCAAGGCAACCCAATCTAAAATGTAAAAAAATTAATCAAGTTTAAATAACGCAGTCACATCAACACATGTAGGACACTCAATGTTAGAGGTGATCTATCCTTACAAAAAAAAACACATCTTTGGACACTGGTACTGACTAGTATTCCAATGTTTCTCGTCTCTTTCAGTTTCTCTCCCTCACTCAGATAATGTAGCCCTGGTTCTACTGAACAAGGGCAGGGGAGGGACAAACAAGGATGCTGATCATACGCCTAATATCATCCCCAACAACAAATGATGTCATTGATTGTTAGGACACAAGTGGCTAGAAGGTTGTAATGGTGTAGGATGAAAACCTGTAGTCTTGCGTAAACCAAAAGACAGGCTAGATCTACCTGTTGGCTTACAATATCTGCACAATTTAAACATTTTTTTTCCAAGGAACCCCGGTTGAAAAAGGCTGGTCTAGTTTCAAGTGTATGCATCATGGAAAAACATATAAAAGAAGTACTTCCTTCTGAATGGCTCTGCCTCAACTTTGTTTTTTAGGGATCATTAACGGGTCATGCTTTCCAGGCGTATGCAGCTCAACTGAATATTAACTAGGAAAATTCTAAATACATACATTAATTAGACCACCTGTGAAGAGATCTGGAAAACTAGAACTGGATCACATTGGTAAATATTGATAAAGATTGCGGATGATAATGTGTCCTTGTTTCTCCATAGTGGAGTATGGTCATCTCAAAAGTTTGGCTCTTGCTGACATCAGCAGATCTGAACTGACTACTGTAGACAGCTATTTAATTCAGTCACTTTGAGCCTGAAAAAAAGCGTTGGTTGGCAGCTGTCAACAATATTGCATCCTGATAGATGGCCCTGGTTCCTTAACAGTGGTTACATTACAACTGGCAAAACACAGCACTCATAAATTGCTGCTTAACACAACTCTCAGGGCTCATTCACACTATCTCTATTGAGCTGTGTTGATCTGCATAGATCAAGGCAGGCTCTACACAAGGGCACATAGAAAACAATAGTTTATGTGCCCTGTTCATACCACAACTTGACTTAAATGAAGTGTCGTTCACATCACCCCTACATGATGG
Organism: Rana kukunoris; assembly: GCA_029574335.1. Classification (NCBI taxonomy): domain Eukaryota; kingdom Metazoa; phylum Chordata; class Amphibia; order Anura; family Ranidae; genus Rana; species Rana kukunoris. Next base: position 235,099,534 of record CM056049.1, on the reverse strand, counting down.
TATGAATAAGCACTCATATAGCGTAAAATGGAAAGATGACAGCTAAGCAGGAACGTGCTACAAGGCTAAAATATAGGTATCCCATTATGCTAGCCTAGCAAATATCTGGAAAATGCAAAATTTTTAAATAAGAAGTGACAAATATTTTAGTAATTATTAATAATATGCTGCCTTTTGATCAGCTGCTATCGATTACTACACGTCAGCTCTTTTTCCTTAGTAGTTAACCACCAGGTATCTTACTATGCACTATGACTTATGGTTTAATTAATATTTACATTTGGGTTCCAGTGTACTGCTTAACTGCATTGGAGGTCAAGGACCTGGCTATGCTGTCATCTAGTGTTGCCTGGATTAGAAGGATAGAATTACAAATCATCTATCAATTAGGACAGATATATATATATATATATATATATATATATATATATATATATATATATATATATATATATATATATGTATATATATATATTTCAACTGTGTATTTAGTGACTTTCTCAAATTTTAAGATTTAGGAGGGAGTGTATAATGTTTTGCTTAAGTAAATCTGAAATGCAAAATATGAATATTTTGTGTTTGCATTTTTAGCCAGCAGGTACAGCTGCAGACATTCACACGCTTGCTCCCTGATCTGTTCCTAAAGGCTGGATAGAGAATCAATAAAGGTGAGACAGTCTGAAAGCAACTTTCTTTAGGGAAGCCATAATGCTCTGTGACACTAGTGTCAATAGCCTTTAACAAGTGTTAAAATATACATAACCCTAAGAGGAAATAATCAAAACATCAATTTAAAGACTTATAAATGTATAAAAAAATAAAAATACAATTGACTCAAATTTATAAAACTGGTGTTATTTAACCATGGCCAGGGTATAGAGACAAAGATCACAGGCTCTCACTTCATATTCCTTATGCTCCCCCACAGTGAGGAAGATTTCAGCTAAAGAAAATTATTATTAAAAAATAAATATCTGCGTGTGAATGATGAATAATGCAATAATTATGAAGCGAACCGAGGCAAAAATTAAATTTTGCACGAAATGCTTACATTTTCAAATTTAATGAATCAAGCCCTTTGTGTTTACAATGCGAAGTATTGCCAGTCACTATGTTTTTTCTACCAAGCGGTGTCAATCAATGGAGGCAATTCATTAAATGGGTGCTTGAGCTGTAACTTTCACCTTACAATAGTGAATAACGCTATCACAAGGTCGTACAGGTATATATCAACACAGCGTGTTTTAGAAGCAAAAGACCATCTGCACATGATTGTATTTTAACATGTTCAGGGGTTAAAAAATAAAGGTACTAAAAGAGTACAAAAAAATGATATAAAATTTGTACTATATCAAAATTTAATTTAGCGTTTCAGGATATGACAAAATGACTCATTATACAGTATTTATTGGTAATATACAAAAACTCACTTTTAAATACACTAATGTGACAAAATGTCTTAAAAACAAAATCAACAGGAATAGCATTTTAATTACAATATCAGTGCCTAATTATTAATAATTATTTAGGCACCAACAAAAATCGCTACTTTACTGTTCTATAAATCAGTAAGGCCTAAGGAAAAGAATGCAGTTGTTTATATTACCATTGTATACTTATGCGTAAAATTTTCCCACTAGTTAGAATCTGTATTAAAAAGTTTCCAGCTTGACCAAAATGTCAGCATACATTAACCATATATAGTAATCTAAAGTCTTTCTTTACTAAACTTTATTTTTATTTTTTAAACTTGCATACTTGCAAACTTGCATTTGTGTCTTAGAGCTTGGGTTGTATTCGTATTTCTACATTACAAAAAGACCAACATAGGATCAAATAAATACCTCCAAAATGGCCAGGGAAAACATTTGTATGTTAGGATGCTGATATTATGCCTTAGGCCACATCCACATGGGGGCATTGATCGTCTTCAGATACCCAAGATGCACAGGTGTTCCATGCAGACACCCCGCTCTTCCTGGAGTGCACATTCATGCAGGTGCTACGCACGGATAATGATGCAGAAAGTTGCAGATTTCCAAAAACTGCCAGTACTCCCCTGCTCAAACATATGTATCCCAGGTGGCTGAAGACAGGTCTTTACACATGGGTAGAGATTGGTGTTCCTGTATGCCTGGGGTCTACTGAGCTACTGAAACTCCAGATATTCTAACAGTTCTTTAATGTTTGAGTTGAATCGAAAATTTGGGGTATTTTCAGTAGGTGCATATTTATAGGTATTATTGCAGTTTAAACTTTAATGGTTGATTTACTAAAGGCAAATGCTAACTTTGTAAATTTGTGAAAAGGTGAAGCTCTGCTGACTTTTATCGTCCAATTATGTTCATGTTCAAGCAAAAATGCTGCTACGGTGAATTTTCAGCACATTCACTGGCCATACATTGCACAACTTTCCTTTAGGTGTACAAAAAACATATAATATGAGGTCAAACCTAAACACTTTCAATTAGTATGCAATCTCTATGTAGTTGAGGGTAAATCTAAAGGAAATTGAATAAGAAAATTGCATAATGTATGGCCAGATTAAGCTAAGCAAAAATTCCCTTGCAAAGCAAACAGTCTATTTATCTTTAGTAAATCGACCCCTATGTGCTGCTTTAAGGCATGTGAATTAACACACCTTATTGGACCTTAGAGCAGTGTTTCTCAACTCCAGTCCTCAAGGCCCCCCAACAGGTCAGGTTTTCAGGATTTCCATTATTTTGCACAGGTGATTTGATCAGTTTCACTGCCTTAGTAATTCCCACAGCCTTTTCATCTGAGGGAAATCCTGAAAACATGACCTGTTGGGGGGGCTTGAGGACTGGAGTTGAGAAACACTGCCTTAGAGGCACTTTGCTTTAACCTCCCTGGCAGTAAGATTATGTCTGGAATTTTGTACCAAAAGCGGTACAATTTTTTGCATGGAAATTTGGTGATATGTATTGTAGGCCTGCAGTTCTTAGGAATAACTCACCTAAATCTATCCAAACAAGAGTCTAGTAGACATCCCGGGTATGATAAAGTTTAAAACACAAAATCATAAATTATAATATAATAAATAACTATAAATAATTATAACAAATAATAATGTAATTATAATAAAAATTATTCAATAATGTAATCAAATCAAAAACACTGAAATTTGCTCAGTTGCTGAATTATCGCTCTCATTACTTTTATTGTTTGATGACAAATTTTCCCCCTATCACTCAATTCTGCAAGTGATTCTAATTTATTATTGCTGTTTTCTAGCTAGTCTAAAAGCACTTTTGACATAAAGGGACACTTTTTGGTTGCTATGGACAATCTCCAGTTTCCAGGCAGAAAGAACAGTTTTTATAATATAAAACTGCATGCAGGACACTGGACAGACCACTAGGGACAAAGATGGTGTGTATTTATTTCATACAGTACTGTAATGTGTAAGATTACAGTATACTGTATGTGTATTTCCGTGTTTCACTTTTTGAATTTGGTGCCGAACTCCGTCCCTGTGCGTCGTAACGTCGCAGGGAATGGAGCTTGGCGGCACTGTGAATCAAGCGATTAGACACAGCGGAGGAGCCCACACACACAGAGGGGACACATCGCAGGATTCAGGGACAAGGTAAGTAACTTCCCCCTGTACCCTGCAATGCAATCCCAATCTGGCTCGGGGATACTGCTTTTGGTATGAAAACCTTCCCCCGAGTCCGACTCAAGAATACTGCTAAGGAGGTTAAAACAGATTTCTATTTTCTCAACTTATATACAGTGTGTAGATTAGTAAACAGCAAGGTGGCTCTGGGAAACATTGGTAAACTAGACCAGTCAGTAGCATAATAGGGTGAGGTGTTGTCATCAGACTAAGACCAACAGATGTAACTTATCTTATGTACCTGGACACAAACAATACACACTAATTGTACAATTTTCTTCAGATCTACCAATAGCTGTGCAGCTTTTAGGGCCAACCTAAATATAATTTTTCTATAAAATTACAGGCAGTCCCCAAGTTGCAAACATTAGACTTCCATACGACTCATACTTACAAATGGAGGAAGATAACAGGAAGTGAGAGAAAATCTACCCCTAGGAAGGGAAATTCACTCATGTAAGAAATATCATGGGTAAGACATGTCTCCACTGAAGCTTTGTCACCAATCCTTATTTCCATGACAACTCAATATTTTCAAAATACAATAGTCACAGGGAGAGAAAGTGAGGTGAAATCTTCTGAACAGAGCCACAGACAGCATAACAAACATTTACTCTTCCATATGCTATCCAAAAAATGTAACAATTATTTATTTAGCTGGAGTTACACTTATAAAATGTGCCTGTTCCCACTTACATGCAAATTCAACGTAAGAACAAACTAACATCTTGTTTGTATCCCGGAGACTGCCTGTACACAGTTTTTGATCAATGAGATCGTATAAGAAATATATGTGCTGTCTCCTACCAAGGACTATGAGCCACGAAAAAAATGTCAGATAGAAAAGGAACGTCTGAATTTGATTGGTTTCTATTGGAACCGTAACGGCACTTTGATATGCAGATAGCAGCAAAAAAAAAAAGCAATCCCGGAGTTATGATTGATGTCTGACTGGCAGAGTCGGCAATGTTTGGCATCTGAAAAAATCTGCCAGATTATTTGCAGAGCAGATGTAAATATCATCAATATTATAGAGAAACACCGCAAAACCACACAAGTACCTAATACAATCGGCGTCATGTTTCCACAATGATAGTTTTTTTTTCTTTTCGCACTCACTCTAACAAATTTTGTTAGGGGAGAAAATAAAGCATGTGAATAAAATATGTAGATGCATTGTTCGTGGATAGAAGACAGCTACTTGAGGCCTAGCATGTCTATGAAATACTAGTAACCTCATTCTCGGAATCCTGTCACTTCACACAAGGGGTCTGAGAAGGAATACATATTTTAACTGTTTTCTCAGACGAGCCGAGTACAAGGCATATGTAAAGGTGATGAAATTCCATCATGTTATGCATTCGCACATGATTCAGTAAGGTGTGAGCTGAAAATGTGTCAACAATTTCAACTCTTGGCAAGACATAATTAACTAATAATCGTATATGTTCCGTATATATTAGCAGTGTTTATTTGCATAAATTAGATGCATCATTTTGTATTTTTAACTCATAGTATATTTCCACACAAATTTCGCAAATAATCACTTACAGATGCAGGAGAGAGCACTACTTAACACTTTGAAAGTTTTATTCCTCAATTAAAAAAGCTAATATATTACAGGTTTTCATACTGGGGAAAAAAAAGCACCTGATGAATACAACACTTATTTTTTTATAGAAACACAAAGGGAAAAAAATGTTCCTTATTAAATAACAAATTGCTTTCTAGCCTTATTATTATTATTATAAATATATAATTTATTTTGGGTGCATTTTTACAATTTAGCTTCCTGCAGAAACTGTGCAACCTAGGCCAAAAATACATGAAAACTTTGTATTGGTTGCCCCATCAAAATTAAAAGGAAGGGACAAAAGGACTCTGGGTACCACACAGAGTGAGATAACCTGAATGTATAAAAAGTTTTATATTTATTTAGACCATATGACATTCAAAATTTATAGAAAATAGCAAACCGTCCCAAACCCTTAAAAATAGAACATCGTTGTTCCCCAACTAAGGGTATATATATATGTGTGTGTATATATATATATATACACATACTATGTGTGTTGACACAAGTTATCACTTTCTGCTTTACTTTCCATCATCTCCAAGGATTCTACCACAATTGCCTATGCTTAAATAAAAAAACTAGCTGCAATAATTCACATCTCACTTGGTCTATAACAAGAGTGAAAAACAGAAACTTGATACGAGAAAGTGCTATCCTGGCACCTCTATTGCCCCAGGCCCAGACATCTATTGTCTCATAGATTAGACACCATTATCTATCTCTGTAAAACACACATAAAGTATAGATGTTACAAAAATAAGTATTTTGCTGTATTACGCTGGCTATACACTGATCAAAACTGTTTATTATTATTATTATACAGGATTTATATAGCGCCAACAGTTTACGCAGCGCTTTACATTAGGGAAGACAGTACATTCACAATACAAATCAATACAGGAGGGATCAGAGGGCCCTGCTCGTAAGAGCTTACAATCTAGGATAATTAACTTCTGCAAAGAGGCAGAAGTCATTGGAGCAGTGCATTCTGACAGTGGTGGGTACCGATTTAAGAATTCAATGTCTCAACATGGGGGGGATTCCTCCATCTACCTCAGCTTTAGTCTTTTTGAACCTTTTTACACTGGAGAATTTACCATCCTGTCCTGTTTTACATAGTCAGTGACAGTGCAGAACACTCTCTGTTTCCCCATGCTAGCTTAGTGCATTATGTACAAAATGTGATGCCATAGCGTTTGTCAACCATTGCAAGAAACGTAAGCACCGGTGTCACTATTTTTCCTGACATACTCTTTGCTCCTCGGGTTTTGATGTGAAGACAACGTCTTAATAATGGCACTGAGGCACATGACACCATTTCATGTAATTTTAATAGTGCTATTGCTACATTTTGCTTTGTAAAAGAGGCTGAGAGTCACTACATGTTGACATTGAGTGATATCACCAACGTGTTATCTGTCTATGGTGAAAACATCTCAAATAGGCTCCTAGAGCTTTTCATCATAGTTATGCTCTTGCCCCAACTCATTGCTATATTTTTAAACAATAGCTTTTTTAGGTATACATGAAAAAGAAAGTGGCTTGATCTTAATGTTATTAATGTGTTTTGATGTTAACAATCATGTTTCTAAGTGAAGTGTTTTACTACTGCAAGTCTATGGGGTTGATTTATTATCTCAAAAACTGCTTTGCGATCTTTTAGGGCAATGGTTCTCAACCTTGTCTTCAAGAACCCCCCAACAGGCCACGTTTTGGGAATTTCTCTTAGATAAAATAGCTGTCCAAAATACCAAGCCATTGACTCTGATTTGCACCTGTGCAAGATAAAGGTAAACCTGCAAACATGGCGTGTTGGGGGTACTTGAGGACAGGGCTGAGAACCATGGTTTTAGTGGACATCTAGAAATGCTAAATGTGCCTAAGCAGCACCCAGAAAAAAATACAGTTTGAAAAGAATTCCTTCTTAAAATTAGGTCTTCGATGTGAGATGTAATGCACTGCTGCCTCTGATCGCTAGTGTCATAAGCTTTAGTGATGCCATTACTGTGCTGGAAAGGAAGCTGTACCTGAAAACCTGCAGTGTATGGGCATCCCTGTTTGTTCTTCATTCAGTCTTTGGTTCTGTGCTTTCTCCATCTCTCCTGCTGCTTCTTGTATATTACCCCACCAGGCATCACTAGTAATGAGGAGGCGGCACTGACACGAGAACGCAAAGCCTTGTTCCTCTGCCAATGTGCCCACTTCCATACAGAGATACAGAACAGGGCACAGTAAGACATTTATTGGGAAAGGATCAGCTGCAGGGAGTCCATAGGCAAGATTGGTGACTAGTCTTTTGCCCTTTCCTTGCCTTTTCTGAACATAGTTTACACAATTCAAGTAACAGAGAATGTATGAATAAGATATAGCTATATTCACTTAAAATATTCAAGCAGTTAAAGCAGTATACCATTGAATGAGCTTCACTTTATTAATCGTTATGAACATTCTCTCCTCTTTCAGTAGGTTAACCCCTATGGGTCTGCCAATTAATTGAAAACAATGCACTCTCTATGCAACTGATTTCTTATCTCAAAAGTTCTTAGTTGAGGGGGCTGCATGATTGCTGTGAAATACAGCATTCCCCGTAGCCCTACCCTACAAATAGCTACATTTAATACAGTAACAAACGTATACAATAATCAGTACAAACATGTAATAGTGTGAAAGTCAGATTAAATAGTATTTTACAATACACCCTGCAAAAATAAGCCATAATATTTTTGCTGAAATATTTATTTCTCTTAAGAAAGGACAGCAGGATGTCAGTATTAAGTCTGACATTATATATGTTTCAGTTCTAAAAATGCAAAATGGAAATAATAGTGGTTTTTAGTGAGTAAATGCTTACATGTGTTATTGTAGTGCTGAACTGAACACAGTATTTTAGGTAATATGATTATTTAATTGTTTAGGTTCCAGATTACAGGTCATAAAAAATATAGAAATATAGAAAATATAAAAATATAGAAATTGAAGATTGGCCACTAGAGGCAGCTCTCAGTAAATAATGACTCTCCTCTTAAAGTTGAGATAAGCAAGCTCTCTAAATACAAAAGGGATGTATATTCCTAAAAAAAATTGAGTGCTTTGTATATTTCTTCCACTACTGCCTTGTAGTCTAGCCTCTGTGCAGGAGCTTCCTGTAATAAAGACTGCTCACTGCTGCTCTATCTCTTTGTGCAGGGTAGATGGTCTGGTCTCCGCCCCCTTCTGTCATTTTTTGAAGGCATTCTGTAGTATGTGGGTCTGCTGGGCCCCTCTGTTGTCAGTATGTACAGAACAGTGATGATATACTCAATACTTTTGGTCCCTTTCACACTGGGGTGTTTTTCGGGCGTTATTCAAGCATTTTTCAGGCGCTTTGGCGTTAAAAAAGCCTGTAAAGCGCCTGAAAGAAGCCTCATCTGCGATCCCAATGTGAAAGCATAAGTGCTTTCAGAGCTCTTTCACACAGGGGTCTTAGGGAGGAATATTTGGGGTTACAAAGGCATCTGCAGTCACAAACATTTGTATCCAGTCAAAAACATGTGCATCCAGTCACAAACATTTGTATCCAGTCACAAACATGTGCATCCAGTCACAAACATTTGTATCCAGTCACAAACATGTGCATCCAGTCACAAACATTTGTATCCAGTCACAAACATGTGCATCCAGTCACAAACATTTGTATCCAGTCACAAACATTTGTATCCAGTCACAAACATTTGCATCCAATCACAAACATTTGTATCCAGTCACAAACATGTGCATCCAGTCACAAACATTTGTATCCGGTCACAAACATGTGCATCCAGTCACAAACATTTGTATCCAGTCACAAACATGTGCATCCAGTCACAAACATTTGTATCCAGTCACAAACATGTGCATCCAGTCACAAACATTTGTATCCAGTCACAAACATGTGCATCCAGTCACAAACATTTGTATCCAGTCACAAACATGTGCATCCAGTCACAAACATTTGTATCCAGTCACAAACATGTGCATCCAGTCACAAACATTTGTATCCAGTCACAAACATGTGCATCCAGTCACAAACATTTGTATCCAGTCACAAACATGTGCATCCAATCACAAACATTTGTATCCAGTCACAAACATTTGTATCCGGTCACAAACATGTGCATCCAGTCACAAACATTTGTATCCAGTCACAAACATGTGCATCCAGTCACAAACATTTGTATCCAGTCACAAACATGTGCATCCAGTCACAAACATTTGTATCCAGTCACAAACATGTGCATCCAGTCACAAACATTTGTATCCAGTCACAAACATGTGCATCCAGTCACAAACATTTGTATCCGGTCA